>CM052658.1:113950959-113978062 GCA_028533165.1 Leontopithecus rosalia
TCTCCAGATTCATCCATGTCCCTACAAAGGACATGAACTCATCGTTTTTGATTGCTGCATAATATTCCATGGTGTATATGTGCCACATTTTCCCAGTCCAGTCTATCATCGATGGGCATTTGGGTTGGTTCCAGGTCTTTGCTATTGTAAACAGTGCTGCAATGAACATTCGTGTGCATGTGTCCTTATAGTAGAATGAAGCCACACTGTGCTTATCTTAATTACTCTCTGTCAACTCAAGGTTTTTTAAAAAAAAATGGGTCATGAGAGGAAACGGAGGCTAGAAAAAATAAAAGCAGACATTAATACAATGGCTTGAAATCAAGGCAAACTTGGTCAACCATGGAAAACGTTTATATGTAGTTTAAAAAACAATATGCAAAGCAAAAAGTGCGTGCCACAGACGTTCAGTAATGATTTTTAAGCGTCGTTTTCTTTTGCATCCTATTATAATGAAGCCAGAGATCATTACTATTTTCTGATTTGATATTGGCTCCTCAGACTCTTCAGTAGCTTGGACAGGAGCCAGGTACATTCTATAGCTGGCCTTCTAGGACTTGACACTGATTATCCATGCTGAAGCAAAAATTAAGACAGTCGAGGCATTCAGGGTAATTCTTTAAAGTGTGCATGTGGAAGTGTGGAGGGCATTCTGTTTGGATTTCTCAAACTGTTGTACCCACGGAATGAGGCAAGTCAGGACTTTAATCCCAGCTCCGCATTTTACCTAGGTTGAATCTCTGTCACCTCATCTGTCAAATGAGCATAATACCTCACTCACAGTGTTGGGCTGGTTTTGCCAACACATGTCTATCGTGTCTCTGTAAAGGGTCTTGGGGAACAATGTAGTCTCAAGGGGAGACTGAGGAAGTTCCACTGAAGCTGCATTTGAATCACAAGCTTTCACTTTGATTTCATGTTCATTTGGAAGAATTATGAACTTATTGTGGAGACTATCGCCCTTTTGGGTCACTTCTTAGCTACCTTAGAAATCAGCAAACTTTTTATTTTTTATTTTTTTTTATTTTTTTGAGACAGAGTCTTGCTCTGTCGCCCAGGCTGGAGTGCAATGGTGTGCTCTCGGCTCACCACAACCTCTGCCTCCAGGTTCAAGCAATTCTCCTGCCTCGGCCTACCAAGTAGCTGGGATTACAGGTGTGTACCACCATGCCCAGCTAATTTTTATAATTTTAAGTAGAGACCGGGTTTCACCATGTTGGTCAGGCTGGTCTCGAACCCCTGACCTGATGATCTGCCCACCTTAGCCTCCCAAAGTGCTGGGATTATAGGTGTGAGCCACTGTGCCTGGCTAGAAATCAGCAAACTTTTAATGTAAATGACCAGAAAGTAAATATCAGGCCATAGAGTCCCTCTAGCAACTACTCCCCTATGTGTTGTGGTATAGAAGCAGCTGTGGACAATATTTAAACAACTGAGGATGGCCATGTTCCAAAGAATATTTATTTACAACACCACATAGCAGACCAGATTTGATTCATGGACCATAGTTTGCAGGCCCCAAATAACACAGGACACATATCCATAAGATCTATAGACAGTATATGTCTATGAGATAGGATATATATAGTGTTTTTTACAATATCTGACACATAGGATGTGCTCAATAAATACCTTTCTGGCTACTTTGTCTTGACAGTATCCATGACTCAAAATCATATTTATTCATTCAACAAATTTTGCTTTAGTGCTGTCCGCATGACACTATTCTTATCACCAAGACACAGTAGTGAACAAGACACAGCGCTTGCTTTTATAGAGGTTATATTGAGGAGGTGAGGAAGGAAGAAAGGGTGGGAAGAAGGAAAGGAAGGAAGGAAGCCATCAGCTCCCGATAAGTGCTATGCACACAAGAAATAAGACGCTATGGAAAGAAAAATGATAGCATAGCCATTTTTATGGGACAGACATCTCAGAGCAGGTGACATTGAGCTGAACTCTGAAAGAAGAGAAGGAGCCATCAGGCTGAGATGAGGAGAAACCTTCCAGACAGAGTAAGCAATGAGAAGGAATGCCATCGGGTGGGGATGAGCACTGCCTGACCTGGAAAAGGAAGAGGGCAGGGTGACTGCACTCAGAGGGCAAGCAGGGGGAGGGCAGAAGGCAAGTCAGAGTCAGGCAGCCGTCAGATCACTTAGACTGGCACTGTCCAGTGGAAACATCATGCGAGCTACACGGGTAACTAAAATTCTCTAGTGTGTGTATATAGATAGAGTCTATCTGTCTGTCTATCTATCATCTATCTATCTATCATTTATCTATCATATTATCTATCTGTCGGTCTGTCTATTTTTCTATCTACCATTTATCTGTCTGTCTGTCTATTAGAGGTAGATATGCATACACACAGGAAAAACTAATTTTAAAAATGGATTTTTGGTGGCTGGGCTTGGTCTTGCATGCTTGTAATCCCAGCACTTTGGGAGGCTGAGGCAGGTGGATCACTTGAGGTCAGAAGTTTGAGACCAGCCTGGCCAACATGGTGAAACCCCATCTCTACTAAAAATACAAAAATTAGTGCATGATGGCGCCTGCCTATAATCCCAGCTGCTTAGGAGGCTGAGATGTGAGAGTCACTGGAACCCAAGAGGCAGAGGTTGCAGTGAGCCAAGATAATGCCACTGCATTCCAGCCTGGGTGACAGAGGGAGAATCTGTGAAAAAAAAAAGATTTTGACTTAACCCGACAAATTCAAAATATTATTATTTCAATCTGCAATCATTATAAAAATAATTAATGAGAGCCAGGTGTGATGGCTCAAGCCTGTAATCCCAGCACTTGGGAGGCTGAGGCAGGTGGATCACTTGAGGTCAGAAGTTTGAGACCATCCTGGTCAACATGGTGAAACCCCATCTCTACTAAAACACAAGAAATTAGCCAGGCATGGTGGTGCACACCTGTGGTCCTAGCTACTCAAGAGGCTGAGGGAGCAGAATCACTTGAACCCAAGAGGCAGATAATGCCATAAGCTGAGACTGCACCACTGCACTCCAGCCTGGCAACAGAGTGAGAACTCTGTGTAAAAATAAATTATTAATGAGATAATTTTTATTCTTTCATTCATGCAAAGTCTTCTAAATCTGGTGTGAGTGTCATACTCATAGCCCCAATGTGGAGCAGCCCTATTTCAAAAGTAGCTAGGAGCTGCCAAATCAGGCAGCATTTATTTAGAAGTTTGTAAGGTAGGATAAGAGCCTGTGTTTTCACTCCAAGTTCTTGGAGGGTTTGAGCAGGAAAGTAACATGTTCTAATTTGCCTTTCTGAAAGACCATTCCTTGTGGACTCCTTTAGCAGAATGAGTTAAAGGGGGACTGTAGGAGAAAAGTGAGAGGAGAATTGGGAAGTGACTGGCCAGGGGCAGGCGAGGGAAGGTGTTGGCTTGATTGGAGTGGTGGTGGGTGAGGAGTTGGAGAGGGTGGACTGGAGATATTGAGCCCAAGGTGGTGTGATATGCAAGGTCAAGGCCTACAAATTGTGGTCCTGGAGTCAGCGCCTGTGTGTACTAGGAATGCTCCCTGTCATATCCACACAGATCCCCAAAACAATTATCATTCAACCATGTCATGTAATACCGTGAGAACACTGCCGGTCTTTGCGGACAGAGGTCCACAGAACCAGGTCAAACAAGAATGAAGGAAAGAAGAGAATTAGCGCAGGAGTGACTCATATTGATTCTAGAGCAGGAATGAGACAAATTGTAGCCTTCTTAGCCCTACGCTAAACATTGTCCTCCCCGTTTTCTTCCTTCAGTACGCCTGCCTGGGGCCTACGATGGAAGCCTCAACTTCTTAGCATCCTGTCCCTGCTGCCTTCCTCTGCCTCATATCAGCCCTGCCTGAGTCACTGCAGATAATTCTTACCCTTTTCCTTACCGCTTTCCAAAAGAAGCAGCAGATGTCCCAGCTCTCACCCATCTCCAGTCTCAGCTGCTCACTGGCCCGGTCTCAGCCAAGGAACCCCAGAAGGAGAAGAGTCATGCTGGCTGAGGGAAGGAGGTGGCTGCTGGGAGGAACTGCAGGAAGTTGTGGAAGTGCACAAGCAGGGTGGAAGCCAGAACAGGACCCGAAGCAGAGGCCAGGCACAGACTGAAGCCATCCGCAGAGCAAACACGCTTCCAGCCTTCTCTCCACTCCCACACTAACCATCATGGAAATGCATCATGCTTCCAAGACGCTTTACAACCTGCTGTGTTCTTCCCTATATTTGTTCCACTGAAATCATTCAGAAAGGACCCTGAGGTGAGCATTTTTGAGAACAATTTCAGGAGAGGGAACTGAGCCCAACTGACTTGTCCAAATCACACAGCCTGGAAGAAATAGAATTAGGGACTCCAGATCCACCCTCCTTCTCATCACACCCACTAACAGCAATGAGTCTGTGTGGCCATGGCCAGGAACCAGCTGTGCAAAGCCCGCCATGAAGCACACAGGGAATCACAAACCAATGCTCAGAGTCTTCCTCACTGTGGGTGGAAGTCACTGAGGTCATGGCCTGTAGATATCAAGCATCTTTTCTTTACTTGGGTCTCCTCGTGTTTGAGTTTCAGTCAATGCATTTAAATAAATGAACCACTACACTGAGCTGAAAATATCAGTGGCATCTGGGATCAGTCTTAGAATGAGGAGTCTGGCCAGGGCAGTATGGAAAATGTTTTCCATAAAAATATTTAAACGCTTATTTAAATATTTCCAAGTTAAGTTGATCGACTTTAAAATGCATGAGAAAGACAACACAAAAATCAAATGCCCTAAAACAAAAAAACAGCTAAATTACATGAGCTATTTATTTTCTTTTATTTAGATTTCCTGTCAAGAGACAAATCAGAAAAGATTTTTATATAGACTTTCCCTCCCTTGTCTCCATCACAGAAGTGCCCTATGAAAACAAGCTAACATCAATCACTGCAGCACTTAGTGTGTATGAGGCACTAGTCTAAATGTTTTACATTTAATCCCGACAATATTTCTACAGGTAAAGATACTACAATGATTTTCGTTTTACTTGGGAGGCAGGAAAAGAAGGAAAAAGAGGTAGGGGAGGAGGACAAAGAGGAGGAGGAAGAGAAAAGAGTAACTGGCATTTACTGAACACATATTATGGGACCTCTGCTGAGGGAACATAACAATGACTGCTTCCACAATGCTTCCACATAGCTTGCTATCTACATTTCATCGGTGAGCAAACTGACTGGGAGAGGAGAGTACTTGCCGAAGTTCATAGTTATAAGTAGTGGAGGCAGGATTCAAACCCAGGCCTTTCCAGTACAAGAGATTCTTGTGACAAGGGCTTTCATATCAACCCTGTGTTGTGGGACTGAGGGACACAATGATATTTTGATGTATGAACAGTGCTGACTCTTTCTTTTTATTGCCTTTTCATTAATCTTGTTCATTGTTCTGTCATTTGATTGCTTAATAGGCATTTAATGAGTGCCTAGTCCCCACAGAGTATATGTACAGCATCACCTTCCCTCTGTTTCTCAAATCCTCAGCTGGCTTTGCCATTCTCAATTGAGGAGGGTGTTGTGTGCACTTGGCCCCAGGCCTGAACTGTCTTGGAACAGCTGAGAGAGGAAGGCAACATTCATTGGCCACAGCCTGTACATCAGCCTTGGTGCTCAGCACTGGTTCTTCATCTAATAAAACAATCCCTGGAATAAGCATTTGGTATTCATTTTATAAAAACAGAAACTGAGGCTGAGATAGTTACAGTTGCAGAGCCATAAAGCATCAAATCTTAATAAAATGACACATACTCTACTTCGAATTGGCCACCATGTAAAAATTAACAATAATAATAAAAATCAAACTCAACCACGTGAGCTCCAGACTTCTCAAGGTCAAAGCTACTTATGATACTTACTCTTCCCCTCCCAAGGCCCTGAAAAAAGACGAAAGGAGAGAAGATCGATTATCATTATTCACTAGTACAGGGAAGGTTAGACAAACAACTCAAATCGTATTTTAAATATTTTGGGGTCAACCAAACTTCCAGGGTACTCTGCCAAGCTTGTAAACCCTTGTTCAATAGAAAAACCACATGAAATGGATGGAAAACAGGCTCCACATGTGTCCTGCTCATTAACGTAAAAATAAAAAAATGTATCTTTTCAAGAGTTGTTGGCCATGCAGCAAGTCTTTTAAGGGTTCCCCAATGATCCCCACCCCCAATATAAAACAGGAAAGAAATATTTCTAAAGTTAATTTTCTTTAAAACGGAAAATCAGATTTGTCACATGCCATCATTCTGGTATTCAAAGAGGACTCTGGGCTTGGAGATTTTATATATATAGTTTTTGAATGGGACTCCAAAATGGAACATTTCCTAAACTGAAAAGAAGACGGTAGCTGGGCACGGTGGCGCGTGCCTGTAATCCCAGCTCCTCGGGAGGCTGAGGCAGGAGAATTGCCTGAACCCAGGAGGCGGAGGCTGCGGTGAGCGGAGATCGCGCCATTGCACTCCAGCCTGGGTAACAAGAGCGAAACTCCGTCTCAAAAAAAAAAAAAGAGGGGAGAGAGGGAATAAATGGGCCAAATTTTTTCGTCTTACCGTGGACCTTTCTGAAACTCCAACGAGCACACGGTAGAATTTGTCTTCCCTAGGCCCGGGCTTGGGCAAGAGCAGATAAATTGGGGGAGCCAGAACCCCGTGCGTTTGCCGGCCTAATTCTGCTCCCTCAGCTCGATGCCAGCACCACGGTCAAGGGCACTCCTATCACTTTTCCTATCACTTTCTCTTTTTTCTCCCCCTTCCTGCATTTTTTTCCTCTTTCCAACCCTGGTACAAATACAATATTGAGCTCTTTCTTGGTGCCAGAAACCAATCGCTGCTATCATACACATCATCAAATTGACTCATTCATTTAATTATCAACTGTTTTTCAGCTGTGATTTGTCCCAGGCGCTGTGCTGGGTGTTGGGACACAGTGGAGAGCAAAGGGCCTTGTACCAAAGCTGGGGTGTAAACTAGGGCACCTCGGGCTTGTCTTTGCCTTCTTCCAAGAGCAGATGGTCAGGGGCCAAGGGGCAGCTGCTGTTCTCTTTAGGAATCGAATGGGATATCAACTCTCCTTTTCTTTTTTAGAGAGGGCATTATTCTTTCATATCACCCCTGAGAAGCTCTTTACTCTGACATATATTCACGTATTCATTTATTCACTCAACCAACAATAATTAAAATACACTAAGTGCCAAAGAGCAGTATAATGTGGTGTATATGTAAGCTCCAGGGACAAGCAGGCTGGGCTTCTCTCACCAGCCATGCAACTCCTCTAAGGCCCCATTTTCTCCACTGCAAAATGAGGCTAATCAAAGACCTACCTCACAGGTTCATTCGGAGAATTTCATATCATAATATCATGCAGAGTTATATGCCTAAAACACTCAGTACAATGGTAGCTATTATCTCTGTTACCGTATTGTGCCATGCACTGTATGCTAGGAACAAGAAAATCAGACAAAAATTACAAAGGGATCTGGAGAGGATGAACAGCACTCCAGAACAGAGGCCACATTGTTTCTCTCTGGCAAGTCTGACCTGTGTCTCATCGATTCAGCCACCATGGGCGATTGCAAGACACTACAAAAGCCTCCAGCTTGCTCTCCCTTGCTTGAAGGCGGAATAGCTCCAGCAGCCTTGAAACACCTCATTTTTTTGCCTGAGTGCACATTATACATAATTGATCACACCGCAGAGCCCATACCTGGAAAAGCTGTTAGTTCAATAATTCTCCTTGTCTACTTGCGTAAAACAGATGTGACTCCCGCAAGCTGACTTGAGCATCCGCTAGTCCATGATATGCACTATCTTCCTGTGTATCCAATGGATGGAAAATAAGTAGCCCGAGCATACCCCTGAACTGAGAAGTGGGTGAGTCCTCTGCCCAGTTCACTGCCACTCCAGTGAACACCCAGACAGGCAGGTTCTATGAGCAAGGAATATCCTCCTCTCAGGTGGAATATGTGCCCTTTCAGCCCATAAGGATAAAACTTAGCAAATGATCTTGCCCAGAAAAAAAAAAAATATTTTCCAAGGGAACTGAAAGAGAATGTCAGTGTTCCAAGTGGAGCCAATTTACTCATTTAAATGGTAAATAGTAACGTAAATAATTTCAAACTCCAGCTTTGGGGCAGATATAAAAGGTAGGGGAGGAGCCAGAAAGTGATAGCAGGACACAGTTCAGAGTGTGAGGAAATCATCTAGAAAGTGCTGGCAGAATTCACTTCCCTCCCACCTGTAGTCCTTCAGCTTCCACAGCAGGTTCTTTTGCAGACAGTCATTCGCTTACTTATGCAACTACTTATTTTTGAACATTTTAAAGAGAAATTCTCCACTTGACATCCTTGAATATGTATATATCTGTGCAGTAGCCAAAAATGACAGAAAGAACCAGCATAAAAGGTATTTAGTTGATGATTGCACCCAACTGAAAACTATAGCAGAGAAAGACTAAAAATTCCTTGTCAGGGGCAAATCAGCTCTGATGCAAGCACTGTCTGGATCAGGAAGGTTTGTAAGTGAACTGAGAACTGACCCAGGCCTTTTCTCCTTGCCTCTTCTGGCTAGGGTTTCTCCAGAGCTTTGGTGAGAGGGGTTTTGTAAGTTAAGATTAGAAGCGTGCCACAGTCAACGCTGGGTATGTTCTTTGCACCATAACTCCTCCGGGTACATGTGCCTATGCATCTTTATGGATAATTTGTTGGTTTTGTCCGACTAGATTTTGAAGAGGTTAGGGTCCTGAGTTTAGAATGCACAAACACAATGCCATTACAGTTTATTGTTTAATAAACTCTTCTACATTTGCTCCATGAGTGAGTTCAGTCCTTCTCAGCCCATTCTTTTGTATTTTTATAGATCTCTGTGGTACAAAAATCCTGGTTATTGTTTATCTATAATTCCTCCTTCCCTCTTTGCCATTGCCGACTGTCCTGTGAACAGAGTGTACTTTCCATCCCACTGGCATTGGACTCAGCCATATAACTTGCTTTGGGCAATAGAGCATAGATGGAAGAGACAGCATATTCCAAAGTGAGGTTTTAAGACATGTGGCAAGTTTCCTACAGTCCTCATGTACTCTTATGAGCTTCTCATTCACTGTGAGAAGAGTAGAATCCAGGTGGCCTTCAGCCTGAGTCTCAGAATGAGAGCCCCATAGAGCAGATATGAGCCCAACCTACAGCCTGAAGCCAAGTCCAGCTGAGCTCAGCAAAGCAGCACAGAGCCATAGCTGACTCACAGACCTGTGAATGAGAAATAAGTATGTGATGCTGTTTGTTACACAGAATCATTGTATCAAAACCTGAAAAATGCAAGTCTCAGTTAAAGATACTTCATACAGCACCTAGGAGAATTTCAACACACTTGGTAATTGTGCTTAAGTTTATAGCACCCAGAAGGGAGTGGGCAAGCAGGTAACTTTCATCATTCAGTGTTGCCTAAAAATGACCTGTATCTGGCTGACAGTGCCATACATTTTACAAGTAATTTGAATTCCAGAAATCAGGACAGCATTCTCATATGCTATTGTCTTAGTCCCTTCAGATTTCCAAAGCAGAATACCTTAGACTAAGAAATTTATAAACAATAAAAATGTATTGCTCACAATTCTTGAGGTTGTCCAAGATCAAGGCACCAGCAGAATCAGCATCTGTTGAGAGCTTGTTCCTCATGAGAGCCTTGTATGTGTCCTCACATGGTGGAAAGGACAAACAGCCTCACTCAAGCCTTTTTTTCTTTTTCTTTTCTAAGTTACAGGGTCCATGTACAGAATGTGAAGGTTTGTTACACAGGTAAACACGTGCCATGGTGGTTTGCTAACCTGTCAACCCATCACCTAAGTATTAAGCCCAGCGTGCATCAGCTGTATTTCCTAATGCTGTCCCTCCCCTTCCCCTTCCCCCTGACAGGCCTCACTATGTGTTGTTTCCCCTCCCTGTGTCCATGTGTTCTCACTGTTCAGCTCCCACTTATGAATGAGAACATGTTTGATTTTCTGTTCCTGTGCTAGTTTTCAAGCCTTATTTCTTAAAATAAGAGTATTAATGCCACTCCCAATCACCCCCCAAAGCCCCATTTCTTAATATTATAGCATTGGTGACTAGGTTTCAACATACAAATTCTAAGAGCACATGAACATTCAGACCACAGCGGCTATAATCGAGGAAACCCTGGGTAACTATTTATAGGTGTTATTTACTCTTTATTAACACTAATGGAACCATTTATAAAGGGCTCACGGCTAAGTCTTTTACGTAAGGAGTCATCCATCTGTATCTATGGAAAATTGGTTCCAGGAGCCCCTTCAGTTACCAAAAGTCTCAAGTCCCTTATATAAAACGGTGTACTATTTGCATGTAACCACATACATCTTTCTATACTTTAAATAGTCTCTAGGTTACTTATAATACCCAACACAATGCAAATGCTATGTAAACAGTGCTGAATACTATGTTGTTAGAGAATAATAACAAGAAAAATGTCCACACATGTTTAGCTCATGTTCCATTTTTTCCAAATATTTTCAGTCCACAGTTGGTTGAATTTACAAATGAGAAACCCAGGATAGGGAAGGCTGAGATTATCTCATTTAATCCTCAAAACAACTAAACAGAATACTTATTACTTTTTTTTTTTTTTGAGATGGAGTTTCACTCTTGTTGCCAGGGCTGGAGTGCAATGGCGCATTCTCTGCTCACCACAACCTCCACCGCCCGGATTCAAGCGATTCTCCTGCCCGAGCCTCCCAAGTAGCCGGGATTACAGGCATATACCACCACGCCTGGCTAATTTGGTATTTTTAGTAGTAGAGACAGGGTTTCTCCATATTGGTCAGACTGGTCTCGAACTCCCGACCTCAGGTGATCTACCTGCTTTGGCCTCCCAAAGTCCTGGGATTACAGGATACTTATTACTATTTACAGAAACCAGAGCACAGAGAGGTTAAGGAAAGCATCTAAAACCGCACAAGTATAAGCAGTGGAGCCAACATTTAACCCCAAACAGTCAATCTCCAAAGTATATTAAACTGCGCCCTGTTGAAACCTATACCCCTCCATGGGGCTTACAAAAGGGTGTTTACACCTATTTACTGTGCTCCCACCCTCACCTTTTGCTTCCCTTGGGAGTCACTGCTTCAGGATCTTGACACAGATCTGCGGAGACCACATGTAAACAGATCTCATGTACTGTAAAACCCCAGGATGACCCAGAGGGCATCCAGCTCTCAGGCAGGAAGGTGGCCCTGTGATCTCGCGAGCTCTTGTCAACCATCAAGAGTGGGCTACGGCTGACCTCTTCCTTACCTTTGTAGGTGCTCACAATAACCACAGGGGTTTTTTTTTGTTTTACCATGGCATTTCTTTTCTTTTCTATGATAGGCTATGCTTCTTATTTTTCCCCTTCAGATACTCAATATCCCTTGTCCCCACTTTGCTTTTACTGCTCTTACATCTTTGTGTATTTTTCTTTGGTTTACAGTCTTTGCTATTACTGCGCTCAAAATTTCTCAAGGGCTTCTGAAGGCTTTTTATGATTCTTCCGTCTTCTCAGGACACAGTGAAAGGCATATTTCATTCAGATGGATCCAACATTGTAGGTGGAAAGAAAATGATCCCTTCTGAGATTGTTTAACAAAAAGAAAAAAGAAAAGTAAAAATTGCTACTCTGAACAGGTAATACACGTTCACTGTAGAAAAATTGGAAAATTTAGGAAGTAAAATAAATATAAAAACTGTCTATAAGTCTTCTTCCCCAAAATTACTCTTTTAGTTGATAGGTTCATATGTTAATGGATTAACTGCCAGTCTCTTAAATACATGTTACCATAATCATGATTTTACAGTTTATGACATTTAGCAGCTTGCTTTTATACTTAATATTATAATATAAACTTTTCTTTTGAAATTCATATAAAGTATTAGAACAGTACTTGTCAAAGCATGTCATGGACCATGGGTCTCTAAAAATATCCGACAAAAAATATGGGGACCATAGTCACACGTTTGGGGGACAGTGCATGTGACATGGCCCCATGTTGGAGACTCACAGTGCACATCGGCTCATTTCACTATCTGAAGAGCTGTGCAGTAAAGAAATCTGTTTCATTTTATTTACCCAGGGTTTCTCAAAAACATCTGAATTTGCATTCTATTTTTGGAGGAAGAACTATTAACATCCCACAAAACAAAACCAGCGGGTCCAGACTAGCCTAATAAGGGTCTAGAGAATTTCTTATCAGATGCCCTTTAAGCTTGTCACTTAGTATATAACCGTAACATTCAGTTGCTATTACAGATCTAGGCAGCAACGCTTTAAAAAGAAGAAATTTGTATTAATCCCTGTGGAAAAATCGAGTTGAAGTTAAAAGAAGAGATGAAATGGCATATGGATTTCCAGATTCAATTCAGATTCCTAGAGAAGGAATTATACCATTCCACAGTATAATTGATGGTCACATGCTGCCGGGTGTTCTAGGTCTCTTTCTTCTCTTTTTCTTTCTTCTTTCTTTCTTTCTTTCTTTGTTTCTTTCTTTCTTTCTTTCTTTCTATTTCTTTCTTTCTCTCTTTCTCTCTTTCTTTTTCTTTCTCTTTCTTCTTTCTTTCTTTTTCTTTCTCTTTCTTCTTTATTTTTTTTTCCAGACAGTCTCATTCTATTTTTAGGCTGGAGCGCAATGGGGCAATCTAGGCTCACTGCAACCTCCGCCTCCCGGATTCAAGCAATTCCCCTGCCTCAGCCTCCTGAGTAGCTGGGACTACAGGCTTGTGCCACCATGACCAGCTAGTCTTTTGTATTTTTAGTAGAGATGGGGTTTCACCATGTTGGCCAGGATAGGTTCTATCTCCTGACCTCGTGATCCACCCACCTCAGCCTCCCAAAGTGCTGGGATTATAAGTGTAAGCCACCACGCCTGGCTGCTAGGTCCCTAAGTAAAAATCAACAAAATTAAGTTTCTCACATAATTCTCATCACAAATCTGCTCAGCACATGTTATTTCACCCATTTTACAGGTAGGAAAACCTACTTGTAAAATGTATTACTTATTAACAAATCCAAAATCCTATAAAATGGTAGGTTTTCCTACCTGTAAATGGTGCAATAATATGTGCACCCATTTGAGAGTGTGAGAGCCTGTTTGAGGGCATGGCTGATGAATGGCAGAGCAAAGATTTGAAGCCAGCCCTTCTGGCTGAGATGATGTTTCCATCATATAACAGTGGGCTCTGGTCACTCTCTTCTCTCAGCAGCCAGCAACAGCACGATACCTTTCACTGTGGAATTAAAATTAGTAGTCAAGAGCTAAAAGTTTTCATTTTCATGCCATTAGCCATCTTCTCAAGTCATTTAATTATGTCTCAGCACAGGACTCCTTTCTTCCGTCCCTTACCATTAGCAGAATCATGCTCTCAATGCATCTCATGGTCCTACACACTGGGGATCATAAGCTAAATCTCCCTTTCCATCTCATATATTAAAATTACTTCCCTTAATGTATTGAATTTCAGCCCTTTTATTAGGCTGAAATTTATTTTACATTAGAAGGCATTGGAAATGCAAAATTGAGAATCCATTTTAACAAGGAATATTGAACAGTGGACCACAGACCATCTTTCCGTTAAAGGAGAGGAATAGAAATGAGTTGACATGCTCTGTGGGTTTCATTAAGAAAAGATGAAGAAAAGGAAACTAGAATCCACTGAACTATCTCAAGTAAAGTGCTTTATGTTGTCTTACTTAATTTTTAAAGCCATCTATAAGACAGTCATCATTATACTCCTTGTACAGACAGGGAAATTGAGAATCACTAAAAGAACTATTTGTCCAAGTCCACAAACCTAAAAAAGAGTCAATCTGGCCGAGCATAGTGGCTCACACCTGTCATCCCAGCACTTTGGGAGGCCAAGGCGGGCAGATCACAAGGTCAGGAGTTCAAGACCAGCCTGGCCAACATGGTGAAACCCCATCTGTGCTAAAAATACAAAAATTAGCTGGGCAAGGTGGTGTATGCCTGTAGTCCCAGCTATTCAGGAGGTTGAGGCAAGAGAATTGCTTGAACTGGGACCCAGGAGGCAGAGGTTGCAGTGAGCCAAGATTGCGCCACTGCACTCCAGCCTGGGCCACGGAGTGAGACTCTGTCTCAAACAAAAAAAAAAAAAAAAAAAAGAAAAAAGAAAAGGGTCAATCTAAGAGCTGCACCATTATGAGAATTTAAAGCCATGTGCTTACTTGGTGGGCGTGGTGGCTGTCACATCCATCTATCACTTCCAACAGAAATGGCCCCAGATACAGCCCCTGCCCAAGGGAAGTTTGCTCTATGTTGACTGCTAAAGGCAAGGTCAGGGTAAGAATACAATTTTGCCTAGAATAGAGCTGGTGTATTCCTGTTATTCTGTAATAATTATCAATAACACCCCCTTTCATTCTTAAAATCGTCTTAACTTGGAATAATAAATTAATAAATCACTAGAAGCCCCCAGGTGGCATGAATGGGTCCAGCCCTCAGCTGGTAGTAAAAATCAACGAGCAAAATCTAAGGGAGATGGCAGTTCTCATTCCAGAGAAAAACATTAGAAACTACAGTCCAAGGGCCATGTTATTTTAAAGTGTCCTCCCTTGCCCAAGACTAAAGAAAACACCAGCAACCCGGGTAAGATGAAAACGGTAAGTGCATGTGTTTTTAGGCACAGAAAAGCGAAGGAAAAGCTGAAGAAGCAGCTATTCACTGCATCTCAAATGCAGGGAGAAAGGCCCCATGGAATAGGGCAGGAGTGCGGTTGATGTGGAGTGGAGGGAGTCATGCTAAGGCCTGGAGAACATGGAAGCCGACTTAGGCCTGAGAAGGAGCCCTGGCTGAGCTGGAGAAAGTCAGGCCAAAGCCGCAACCCTCATCCTTGGAGAAACTGGAGTGATGGGCAGAGAAGCAAGGTGTGAATTCTGTTACGAGGCCTGGGACAAAGCTGTGACCTGGATCCCAGGACCCAGGCAAGTGTCTGGGGAGGCCCATTGTCAGAGGAGGACTGGCAGCCCTGGGACCTGGGATTCATATAGTCCCTGAGTGCAGCATTCAGGCTGGCCTGTGGGGAGCAAGTAAAGCCAGCAAACTGGAAACAGAAGGACTAAAGGGATTTTCTGTATGTCAGCAATTCAGGCAAATATTAAAGTCTCAAACTCACACCATCAAGCCAGAGGATCTACGCAGCAATGGGACCAAGGGAGAGGGGTCAGAAGGCACTGATTCCCAGCTACCCATTACCTAAATGACTGAGTCCTCCTGGGTTTCAAGAAAGGCTAGCACTCAGGAATTTGTTTTATTTATTTTTGCTTGCTTTTGTTGATGCTCTAATGAAGAACCTATCTTTTAGCTATTTGACATATTAAATTCCTAATTCATTTACCCTAGAATTTTGCTCCTTAGTACTTATTAACGAATCCAAAATCCATGCCAACCCATGTCAGTAATTGAGCTGAAATTCATTACCTCCCTCCTCTTTCATGTTAAAGTGTCCACATAGCAGAACCACAGGTATTATAGCTATTCTTAAGAGCAAGGGTTAACCTGGTTAGGACAGGGTTTACTGTGTGAGAGATGTTACTGAATAAGACCCAGATTGTCTTGGATCTAGTCGCTACATCTGCAGGTACAGCTTATCCTGAACAATACATTCTAGACTACAACTCCTAGGCCTTTCACCTTGCAGGGCAGTGAGAGACAAATAAATAGTAAGGAGAGGCACATTCATCAACTCTGAAAAGGGATGAATTCCTTAACAGAGGTGTGTCCAGCACCTCCTGTAACCTCAATCAAGCATGCTTAGGTCTTACTGACGTAGCCACAACAAAGTGCAAGGTCCCTGGCAGGATGCATATCCTGTCACAGTCAATTTCATGTGTGGGCTGGCACTAAGTAGCTGTTAATTTTGAGCATTCACAGGAATGTTGCTTAGAGGAAGGAAGGATGCAATGGGGAACCTAAGTTGGGGAAGGCAAAAAGATTTTAGCCTGAAAACCAACTCCAAGGGAATGGTAGCAGTGTGTGATCCCCGGTATTGAGGATTCTGAGGTTCACCAGAAAGAGCTGCTCCATTAGTCAAGTCCACTGTGAGTGCCAAAGGTGGGAACGATGCCATGCCTGAGTGTCCTGGGGCACCGCTCTGACCTATGCATGGGCCCTCTGCTATTTATCTGTAGATGTTTGGTATGCAGTGGTGGTGGGACAACCCCAATGATGATTGATGATCTGCTCATGGGACAGAAGGAGGAAATTTGGAAGAAAGACAGATCCTGGATGCCTTGAAAATAAGTCAGCTCCTTCCAAAATAACCCCAGCCAGGGTAGGAGGACAATAGCTGAAGCCATGTCCCGAGGGAGGACAATCCCGAGCTGATGGAGACACCACGTGAAGTCTCAGGGAGGAAATGACCCCAGGACAAGTGGCATGTGGCTCAAAACCAGGACACTAGGCTGGCCTCTAGTCCGGCTCTCAATGGGCTGTGCAAGTCCTCAGAAGAGTCAGCTGCAATGGAGAGATGAACCAAACAAGCATTTCAATGCGAAAAGCAGTGCTGTTTTGTTCCAAAAGAGAGCCTTATACTCCTGGAGAAAAGGAGGCTTTTCTTACACTCTCAGCATGGGGCCAATTAGGTTGGAAAAGAGAACCTGCGGTGTCTCCCCGAACAGACTGAAAAGAAGTGTTTGCAGCAGCAACAGTGCCGCATCCAGACCTGCCAAGGCATCTGCCGATGGTCACCACGGCAACCGGCAGCCCGAAGGCCACTCGGAGGAAGATCACGGTGCGTGGGCTACCCTAGGACGTCTGCACGGAGCTGCAGGGATGGATTTGTAGATAATTGGCCACAACCTGCCAGTGGGAGCAAGTCACAGAGTTAGCGTCTGGACCACCACTGGTGATTTTGCTGTGCCCCAGGGATGACCACACAGAGACCCTCCCGTCCCCATCACCTTCGTCACCACAGCCCTGGTAGGACAGCTGCCTCTGTTGTCTGATGATCTGCTTGTGCTAGGCCACGCTCATCCTTAACCCGGAGTTTTCCACTCTAACCCTTAGATTTCTTGAAGGGCCTCTCATGGTTTTCCACTTCTTCCTTTCCCAAAAGCCTGAGCCTGACGTGCCTGGCCAAGGGAGCCAATGTGTCCCTCTTAAACCACTGGGAAGAAGGAAAATACTTCACAGAGCCTATTAGGCACAAAGCAAATGATTCTGTGGAAACGTTTAATTCACTCTTGGCAAGCCACGCCATGGGCTTGGAAAAACAGCTGCGCTCCGGTCTTCTCCCCCGGAAGCCTATTCATTCGGGCTATGGAAAAAGGAAAAAAAGAAAGAAAGGTAATGCTGACACTCTTCAGCAATCTGCAAGTAATGACAACAAGGCCTGGGAGTGCCTGGTGTTAGCTGGACTGGCGCAGCAGGGAGAGCTGGCTCCAGCCTCATGGCCGGGATAAGCAATCAGACTCCATGCAAACGGCGTGCACCCTGTGTGGGGCTGTGGGATGTGCTGGCCTGGGCCTGGTGGGTGGAACTCTGAGCATTGCCCCTCTTGAATCCATCTCCAGGGTGCTTGTTTTCTGCAGATGAAGGTGGTCTTAGCTCTGAATGGAAGGCTGAATATTGTCAGAGCTCCTTGCCTCTCTAGCCCCTGCTAAGGGAAAGTGGAACTGATGCATTCACCATGTGTCACATGTGTCACTTTGTGTCATTCACAATGTGTCATTTTATCAAGGACAGAATTAGGTGACGTTTGAAATGCTTGCCAGGGCCACTAGAGGTGGACCTGGTAGCTGGAGTCCAGAGTCAGCCACTGTTTCACAGTCTCAGGACCCTACCTCTCACTTCCAACAGCAGACCCTACTAGAGGATTAGAGATCCCTTTCCTGTCAAGAACTGACCTACAGAATCAACTCAACTTTCCAGCTGGCCACAACCAATTGAAAGGTGTTAGCTAAGCTCAGACATGAAACATATTTGCCCTCCCAGGTGTGGCCCCTCCCTGAGCTTTGTGTTGTCACTGCTGCTACAGCTGGATGGCTTCACCTGGCAAGGAATAAGTGATCAGCCCCAGGTCAGGCAGCCTGAGAATGGCAGAATCAGTGACATCGCCCCAGGTACCTGGCAAGTCCAAGCTATCCTCAGCTGAGAACACCAGCCCTCGCCAGCCACCTCTCCACTCTCCAGGTCCTGCTGGACTCCTGCCCTCAGCCTGGCCCACTGCTTCTGGGAACACACACAGCAGTGGTTGCCCTGGTTCTGATGGTTCCCAACACGGTGAGCATAAGGGTGGGGATAGGGACCCCCTGTGCTGACACTCCGGGGCCCAGACAGCTAAAGAGAGACATGGATTAGGTGCAACATTGGCATACGTCATTTTGAGGAAGAGATGCGTCCTTCCAACCTTCATTTATTTATTCTTCCACTGCACTCTGTTTTGAGTCCCTGCTGTGTATGTCAAAATATGTGAAGGTAATGAGGATAGGGTCTGTTGTTGGAAGTGAGAAAGGAAAAGACCCAGCCTGGGTTCTGGAGGCATCAGTCAGGCAGAACAGACACAACGCCTGGCCCTAGATCAACTAAGTTCCCTCCTTCCTTTCATGCCACAGCCCCCTGAAACCAGACATCCCTAGCCTCCTTCTCCCTGCCTCATGGGGGCCACTGTTCAGTTGATCTTGAAGGTTCTCTCCAGAGCTGGACATGCATGCAGCAGAGTGTCCTTGGCCAGTCCCACCTGTGCTGCAGGGTTTGGTGGGCTTACTGTGGATCACTGCAGGGAAACAGCTGAGAAAGAAGCAACATAGGAACAGAGGTGGGAGGGGTATTTCCAGCCGTTGTGGTCACTTCCTGGTGTGTACTAACTCCTCCTGTGGCACCTGGAAGTCCCCCTGGATGTCTTGCTGACAAGTAGCTTTGATTTCTAAATCTTATTACCTCTCCGCCACCCAATCCCTGAAGGCTACTCAACCTTTCCCAAGTTGTGGACAGGAAAACCCCTGCTCTCAACCTAGATTGCCAGCACCCCAGCCCAGGTCAGACCCTCCCTCAAGACACGTATTTATAAATAAAGAACATGGAAGAGGATTAGGTCAAGGCAGAAGAGGTAGCAGGCAACAATAAGGGGAGAGAGAGAGAGAAGGAAAGGTGGGGGAGAGGAAGAGAGAGAGAGGTAGAGGTATGAGGGGATGAGAGCCAAAAAGAAAAGTGAGGGGCTCCCAAAGAAGACATCGTTTTTGGCAATCTCGCCTGGAAGCACTTCTGGCAACCTCATTGCTTCCATTTCCTTTCCTGTAAAAGGTGTGGAAAGCACTATCTTCTCTCTTTGATTTCCTGTGAGACTGAGTTAATGAGGGCACAGAAGATGGGGGGGAAGAAGCAAGCTGTGAGGACAGAGGCCCTTCGTGCTGAAGCCCGGAGGATAGAACACTTTCCATAAATTAGTTTCCATCAAAACAGCTCCATGTGTGAAAGATAATGCTGTTTCTTCATTAGTGGTTTTTGTCTGTGACAATGAAGCCTCCACATTTGATCTCAGATAACCCTTCCTAACTTGGCATCATTCAGTCTGCTCAGATTGGAGGAGGGATGGAAGCGGCATTCACTCACAAACACTGGATTATTAGTGTAGATGCTTTAATGGCAATATGAGAACTTACCGAGGGCACAGATGTGCAGGACGTGCAGGGGTACATTACATGCACAGCCAGCACGCCTCCAAATTCCCCTGCTTTGCAAGGGGTGTTAATGTCCAAATAAAAAGACTTAAATCCCAAGCACCGAGGGAAGTTCAGTAACCATGCCATCCCATAATATATACATAATCAGGCCATAAAGATCTCAGAGAATTTCCCAGAGGCCTTTTGCTCGCTCAGGCCTATTTGCAGTGAACAGGAGCCCTAGCAAAACCTCCTATGCCTATTCAGTGTCTCAAATCCTGTCTCCCTCTCTCTGAATTAGTCACAGAAATCTATGATGATGGAAGAGAGAATCCAGGCACACCACCATGGACACCTCCTCAGGAAGAGCCTCAGGAAGCTTCTTCAGGAGGGATCCCGAAAGAGGCACCATTATCACAGGAGATGACAGCTCCATGCGTGTAATTGCCCCTGGAAGTTTTCCAGTGGGACGAGATGTGAAGGTGGAAGACCGTGATGTCGAGGGTCCTCACCTTGCGTAGGGTTAGGCCAATGTCTGTGTTTCTGTCTTCACTTGTAACAAAAACTTCCTGAAAGTTAAAAATAACAAACAAATAAATAATTTTTAAAATAAAAAATGTTTATAGAATAATGACATAAATAGAGACAATGTTTTCGTACAGCTGTACAATGTGTTTGTGTTCTAAGCTAAGCATTAGTACAAAGAGTCAAACAGTTTTAAAAAACGTAAAAGTCTATGGTGTAAAAAATTACAGTAAACTAAAGCTAACTTATTATTGAAGAAAGAGACATGTTTAAAATGAATGTAATGTAGCCTAAATGTACGGTGTTTACACTCTACAGTAGTGCATCATAATGCTGTGGGCTTTCAGTCACTCACCAGTGACTCACTGACTCACCCAGAGCAACTTCCATTCCTGTGGGTTCCATTCACGGTAAGGGCCCTACACAGGTGTGACCTTTTAAAAAGTCTTTTAGGCCAGGCGTGGTGACTCAAGCCTGTAATCCCAGCATTTTGGAAGGCCAAGGCAGGTGGATCACGAGGTCAAGAGATCGAGACCATCCTGGTCAACATGGTGAAACCCCATCTCTACTAAATACAAAAAATTAGCTGGGCATGGTGGTGCACACCTGTAATCCCAGCTACTCAGGAGGCTGAGGCAGGAGGAGGCGGAGGTTGCAGTGAGCTGAGATTGCGCCATTGCACTCCAGCCTGGGTAACAAGAGCGAAACTCTGTCTCAAAAAAAAAAAAAGGCTTTTAGGCCAGGCATGGTGGCTCACGCCTGTAATCCAAGCACTTTGAGAGGCTGAGGAGGGCAGATCACGAGGTCAGGAGATCGAGACCATCCTGGCTAACATGGTGAAACCCCGTCTCTTCTAAAATGCAAAATATTAGTCAGGCATGGTGGCATGTGCCTGTATTCCCAGTTACTTAGGAGGCTGAGGCAGAAGAATTGCTTGAACCCAGGAGGTGGAGATTATAGTGAGCCAGGTTCATGCCACTGTCCTCTAGCCTAGGCGACAGAGCAAGATTCTGTCTCAAAAAATAGTAATAATACAACATTTTTAAAACTCTTTTATACCACCACATTTTCACTGGAACTTTTCAATGCTTGGATATGTAAAGATATACAAATATGCTACAATTCTCTACTGTATTTAGTATAGTAACTGTGAGCAGCAGGCTGTTCCACAGAGTCTAGGTGTCGTAGGCTCTGAGACCTGGGGCTGTGTAGGCACACTCTATGATGTTCGTCAAATGACAACTCACCTAATGATGCATTTCTTAGAATGAAGCTCCCACCATTCTAAGAACATTCTTACATTTCCCCATCATTAATCGACACGTGACTGTATTTTCTTTTCTTTCTGTGCTTTAATTTGAATATTTTCTAGTGATCTAGTCCAGTTCACTAATCCTGTTTTCTGTCACGCCTATCTGCTTCTGTCTATTTGTGATTTCAGATATTGAATTCCTTAAGTTCTGGAATAAATAAATAAAACTTTAGGTATTTTCATTTTTTGTAATTTTTAGTTCTTGGCTAAATTATTAAACTTTTCTTCTATTTTTTAAACATAGAGTTCCAAAAAAAGTTTATTCTTCCTTTTCCTAGGAACAGAAAGGGAGAGGCTGATCCATGGAATCCAATCAGGCATTGAGATAAATATCAGCTGTTTTGCAAGTTTTGTAAAGCTCAGTCCACTTTTGATTCACCATTATTTCTTCCATGTAGCCTTTTAAGACTGTTAACTGAGGGCCTGGTATGTTCCTCTAGTGGGCTTTAAACTGTATTTTTTGTTTTCTCAGTGTAAGACTGCAGAAAGTTCTGTTCGAATGTTTTCTTCTCGGGTTTTTAGCCTGTTGCCTCATGGAGCTTCAGAGTTTAGCAAACTTCTTGAGAGGGAAGCTGGATGATGTTTGATGTTCCTGAATCTCCAATTTTTCATTCCGAACCCCTATTCATTTTTCTGTCACCCAAAGATGTCTCTTTACCTGAGCCAGGCTGGATTCTTAGCCTCTTGTTCTTGCCCATAATCAGTCAAATGTCCACAGGAGAAAGCAGCAGTGTATTTTCAGCTCACTTCCCTGCAGTTCTGCCCTCTCCAAAGCCTCAAACCTTCAAGTCCTCTTGGCTTCAGCAGCCCTCCATCGCCTTTAAGCCAATTATTCTTATTTTCCATCTTGATTTATTACTTGTTTCAGAAGAAGCCTTGGCCTGTTACCAACATTCTGTTTTTCATGGGGCAAAATTCCAGTCATTTTTTTTAATATCACTTAATTTTTCTTTCTGGTATATACATGTCACCTGAGATTTTCAAAATTATTAAACATGCCAGGGATGTTTGTCTAGTTAATATCTAAATAATAATATGAGAATGCACCTACATGCCTGAATAAAGCTAAGCTTGTTTTTGAAGATCATGGACATTTTTCCCCAAGTAACTTTAGAAAATTTTGAAATAATAGTTTGTCTTAGAAATTTTTTAAAGTTAACACGGAAGTCTTCGGCAATGACCTGGCTCATCGTAACAAAGCCTACTTCCTCCTTATACATCCACAGCTCTCTGCCCAGCCCCAGCCATCTCTGTAAGTTGAAATATTTGGTAAAGTACAAGAATAGTCTAGCACTGCAAAGGAAAAGAGGAGGACTGGCTGTCAAGAGTGTATCTTCTCTTTCTGAAAAAAACCTCAAAGATCATAGCATGTTCCCATATACCCATTTTACAGATGAGAAAAGAAAGATTCAGAGAGCTCAAGTAATTTGTTCAAAATTACATAGCTAGTAAATTGTGTCACTAATATACTAGTCTGTCTAATCTGATACTCTATATCCCAGAAAATACATGCAAATCCAGACAAAGGAACATATTAGGTGAGTGCAAAAGTAATTGCGGTTTCTGCATTGTTAGAATTTGCCATTTGATATTGGAATACATTCTTAAATAAATGTGGTTAGTGTATAGTTCTTCTATACATCATTTTAATGAGCATTTCTCACTTTATTTATTTTTGCTAATGACACCACTCGCTGTTTATTTTATGTTTATTTTACACTATGGAAATGATGTTAGACAAACAGCAAATTCAGGCAATTTTCTTATTTGAGTTCAAAATGGCTCTTAAAGCAGTGAAGACAACTCACAGCATCAGCAACGCATTTGGCCCAGGAACTGCTCTAAATGTACAGTACAGTGGTCGTTCAAGAAGTTTTTCAAAGGAGATGAGGAGTGTAGCAGCCGCCAGTGGAAATCGACACGACCAATTGAGAGCAATCATTGCAGCCGATCCTCTTACAACTACACGAGAAGTTGCAGGACTCAGCGTTGACCATTCTACAGTCGATCAACATTTGAAGCAAACTGGAAAGGTTAAAAAAAGAAGCTCAATAAGTGGGTGCCTCTTGAGCTGAGCAAAAATTTTAAGAATTGTCATTTTAAAGTGCTCTCTTCTCTTATTCTATGCAACAAGAACCTGTTCCTTGATTGAATTGTGACATGCAATGAAAAATGGATTTTATATGACAACCAGCAATGACCAGCTTAGTGGTTGGACTGAGAAGAAGCTCCAAAGCAATTCCCAAAGCCAAACTTGTACCAAGGAAAGGTCATGGTCACTGGTGGTCGGCGGCAGGTCTGATCCACTATAGCTTTCTGAATCACGGTGAAACATTACAACTGAGAAGTGTGCTTAGCAAGTCAATGAGATGTACCAAAAACCGCCTGCAGATGCACCACCTGCAGCTGGCATTGGTCAACAGAAAGGGCCCAATTCTTCTGCACAATACTCAACCACACATGGCACAACCAACACTTCAAAAGTTGGACGACTGCTGTGTGAGAGGCTGAGGCATGTGGATTGCCTGAGCTCAGAATTTCGAGACCAGCCAGGGCAACACGGTGAAACCACGCCTTTACTAAAATATAAAAAATTAGCCAGGTGCAGCAGGCTGTGCCTGTAGCCCCAGCTATTTTGGAGGCTGAGGGAGGAGAATTGCTTGAACCTGGCAAGCAGAGGTTGCAGTGAGTCGAAATCACACCACTGTGTTCCAGCCTGGCAACAGTGAGACTCCATCTCCAAAAATAAAAAAAAGTTGAACAAATTGGACTGTGAAGTTTTGCTTCATCCTCCATATTCACCTGACCTCTCACCAACTATCTACCACTTCTTCAAATATCTCAATAACCCTTGCAAGGAAAACACTTTCACAACCAGCAGGATACAAAAAAATGCTTCCCAAGAGTCCCTTGAATCTCAAAGCATGGATTTTTATGCTGCAGAAATAAACAAACTTATTTCTTGTTGTCAAAAATGTGTTGATTTTAATAATTCCTACTTTGATTAATAAGGATGTATTTGAGCCTAGTTACAATGATTTAAAATTCATGGCTCAAAATTGCAGTTACTTCTGCACCAACCTAAAGCAATTATCTCTGGACTGGTTTTTCCTAAGGTACTAAAGGAATTATCTCTGGACTGGTTTCTTTTTTTTTTATTGCATTTTAGGTTTTGGGGTACATGTGAAGAACATGCAAGATTGCTGCATAGGTACACATGTGGCAGTGTGATTTGCTGCCTTCCTCCCCTTCACCTGTATCTGACATTTCTCCCCATGTTATCTCTCCCAACTCCCCACCCACCACTGTCCCTCCCCTATTCCCCCCAGCAGACCACAGTGTGTAGTGCTCCCCTCCCTGTGTCCATCTGTTTTCATTGTTCAACACCCACCTACGAGTGAGAACATACGGTATTTCATTTTCTGTTCTTGTGTCAGTTTGCTGACAATGTTGGTCTCCAGGTTCATCCATGTCCCTGCAAAGGACATGATGAACTCATTGTTTTTGATGGCTGCAGAGTACTCCATGGTATATATGTGCCACATTTTCCCCTGGTTTCTTAGTGTGATGTTATGGGAAGCAGGTGAGATTGACAGGTTTGTTTAGTTCTTTTCTGGCATTGTCTGATTTCTAACTTCTTCTAAAACTTAAAATATCCCATAGAAGACATATAGCATTCCAAATGTGGATTTTATAAATATCTTTTTTTTTCTCTTAAATATAACCTAGTTTGTAAATCATCTGAGGCCCCTTGAGATAATATACACTCAAGCAACAGACACAGAGATGCCTTTTGAAGCTGCAACATCTTGTAGGCACAGAGAAGTCATGAGTCCCATCAAAGGGAAATGTATGTTTGCTGGGAAAGCCTTTTGGTGATGTGGCATAACAGCGCTCTGCAGTAACAGAGAAATTCCTACGAGACACCCAGAGGAAGAAGATGAAGTCTGCTCTAGTGGTGGCAGGAGGAATGTCTCTGATAGGAGAAACCTTCAACAATGTCTTCTTGTCTTGGGGATGGAGGGTTATGATGTTTCCAGCAGCTTTCCTTAGAGGAGGAAACTCACTTGTCATTGGTGGACACTGGGCAGGATCTTTTGCTGTCATTTTAATATTTATATATTTAGACTACCTGGATTAAGTCAATGGTTGATGGTTCATAATTGTAAAACCTTGATGTTTACCAATTATTAAAGAATACCATGTACTGGCCACTATGCTAAGTGTTTTGCATACAATTTAAATCAATAATTCCAGTGAAATTAGATAACATTATTCTCATTACATGAGAAAAACACACTCAACGTGAAGCTACTTGCCCAAACACACATAGCTATTAAAGTCTGATTGAGGTCTGTAACTCCGTAATGCATGCTCTTTGAAATTCTTACATTCTTTCTACTTAGTCTTTTTACAACTATCTTTATGTAATGATGGCAGAGTGAGGCTTACAAAATGTGACTTGCTGTATTAATCTGTTTTCACACTGCTACAAATAGCTACTTAAGACCAGGAAATTTATAAAGGAAAGAAGTTTAATTGACTCACAGTTCCGCGTAACTGGGGAAGCTTCAGGAAACTTACAATCATAGTGGAAGGCAAAGGGGAAACAAGGACCTTTACATGGTGACAGGCCGGAGAGACAGAGGGAAAGGGGAACCACCATATGCTTTTAAACCGTCCTATCTCATGAGAACTCATTCACCATCAGGAGAACAGCATGGGGGAAACTGCCCCCATGATTTGGTCACCTCCCATCAGGGCCCTTCCTCAACACCTGGAGTTTACATTTGAGGTGAGATTTGGATGGGGCCACAGAGCCGAACCACACCACCTGCCCATCTTTGAAACGGTCCAAGCACTATTTAGTGTTGGCCATGATACTTACAACTTCTGTCTTTAGTACCTTAGGAAAATAATTTATTTTTTCTCCTTTTATTAAAAAATGTGAACAGTTAATTTTATTTGGTAAATTTTCAAATTACTTAACAACTCCGATGTTACAATTGGAAGCTTTCTTGCCTGAGTTGTTCAAAACCCCTCTATTTGAGCAGGCTTGAGGCATAAGAAGACTGTAGAGACCCCTGGAGGGCCAGTTCCTGACTAGATGACCTCTCATTTGTTAAGCATATCTTCTAGACTCCACCTGGTGTCTTGATGTTACTGAAATGAGCAAAACATAATACCAGTCTTCATGGGGCTTCTGACATAACACAAGGTTATTAATTAGACTGGAGAATGACACATGCTATATTGGAGATATTAGTTGATGCCGTTGGGGAGTGGAAGGGAGTGGCATCCGACTCAGAGAACGAGGAAAGGCTTTCAGATAACAGATGCTGGAGAGGATGCGGAGAAATAGGAACACTCTTACACTGCTGGTGGGAGTGTCAATTAGTTCAACCATTGTGGAAGACAGTGTGGAGAGTCCTCAAGGACCTAGAAATAGAAATTCCATTTGACCCAGCAATCCCATTACTAGGTATATATCCAAAGGACTATAAATCGTTTTACTATAAGGACACATGCACACGAATGTTCACTGCAGCACTGTTTACAATAGCAAAGACCTGGAATCAACCCAAATGCCCATCC
>CM052658.1:113978162-114000017 GCA_028533165.1 Leontopithecus rosalia
GTAGGGACATGGATGAATCTGGAGAACATCATTCTCAGCAAATTGACACAAGAACAGAAAAGGAAACACCGTATATACTCACTCATAGGCGGGTGATGAACAATGAGAACACATGGACACAGGGAAGGGAGTACCACACACTGAGGTCTATTGGGGGAAATAGGGGAGGGTCAGCGGGGGGGAGCGGGGGAGGGATGGCATGGGGAGAAATGCCAAATGTGGGTGAAGGGGCAGAAGGCAGCAAAACACACTGCCACGTGTGTACCTATGCAACTATCTTGCATGTTCTGCACATGTACCCCAAAACCTAAAATGCAATAAAAAGTAAAAAGAAAAGATGCTTGAAGATTATCTTTCATCCAGTCCTCAGGACTCAGAATACGTGGTGCCAAACCTTCCCCACTAATTCACAGGTAAAAGAGTGACTCAGTTCGTTTGGGCTGCTATAGCAAAATACCATAAATGCCATATGGATGGCATAGAAAAACATAAATGTATTTCTCACAAGTCTAAAGGTTTAGAAGTCTGAAATTAAGGCATAGACAGATTTGGTGTCTGGTGAGTTTTCAGGCCCTGGTTCACGGAATGGCAACTTCTTGTCATGCATCCTCATATGGTAGAAGAGACAAGCCAGCTTTGTCTCTGGAGCCCCCTTTATAAGGTCACTAATTCTATTCATGAGGACTCCACCCTCATGAACTACTCACCTCCCAAAGCCTTACCTCCTAATATCATCAGATCGATGCTTAGATTTCAACATATGAATTAGGGCGGGGGGTGGGAAGGGGTGTGGGACGCAAACATTCAGACCATAGCATTTTGCCCTTGGTCCCCGAAAATCCATGTCCTTCTCACATGTGAAATACATTCATTCTATCCCAGCAGTTATTAAAGTCTTAGCTTGTTCCAGTGTCAACTCAAAAGTTTAAAATCCAGAATCTTAGCTAATTTTCATCTATATTAGATATGGGTGAGACTCAAGGTATAATTCATCCTGAGGCAAATTTCTCTCCCCAGCTGTGAACCTGTGAAATTAAATGTTATGTGCTTCTAAAATATAGTGAGGCTCCAAGCATAGGACAGGCATTTCTATTTCAAAAGAAATACATAGAAAAGAAAGGGAGTAACAGGTTCTGAGCAAGTCTAAAACCTTAAAGCTCAAGAATAGTCTTCTTTGACTAGATGCTTCATTGCCCTCCAGATCCACTGAGGTGGAAGTCCCAACTTCCAACTCTCTGTGGCAGCAGACCTGCCTCCATGGCTTTGAGTGGTCCCACCCCTATGGTGGCTCTCTGCAGTGGCACCCACCTCCTCAGTGGCTCTGTGCCTGAATCACAAGCCTGTGGCTCTCCCACCCCCAGATGGAATCATGCACTTGAGGCTCCAAAGGTCTAAGGTCACAATGGGTGGCTCTACCCCCGTGGCTCCACTAGGAAGTGTCCTGCTGGGGTCTCTCTGCAGTGGTCTTGCTCCCACAGCAAATCTCTGCTTGGGCTCCACAGCTCACCAGGGCATCCTTTGAAATCGGTGAAGGCAGCCAGGCCTCCACATCTGTGCTGGGTGCTGTCCACACCATGCCACGGTCTGCTGGAGCTGCACAGGGGGCAACCAAGAAGCTTGGGAATGAAATGTGGAGAACAGAGCCTTGAGGCAGTGCTTGGTAGCAAGTGTTAAGATACTGCAGGTGCCCATGCCCCCGTTTTTGGGATTGTTCTGTCTCCCAGGCCCTGGAACTCTGGGCCTGTGATGGGAGGAGCAGCAACATGATGTCGGAAATGCCGTCCAGGTTACTCTTTCATTGTCTGGTACAAAAGGTCCTGGCTATGCTCAGATGGCAAATCCATTCAAATCTTTTCAAGTAGTCACTTTGTCACACCCTAGATTTTCTCTCCCAGACATGCTTTCTCATTTCTTTCAATATGAATAAACTAAGAATTTCCCAAATGTTTATATTCTGCTTCCCTTTTGATTAATAATTCTATCATTAAATCATTTTTATCCTTGCATTTACTATAAGCAGTCAAAAGAAACTAAGCTTCAACACTTTGCTTAGAAGTAGCTCCAGCTAAATATCCAATTGTTCACACATTCTACTTTACACAGAATTCTAGAACAAACACTATTCGGCCAAGCCTCTTGCCACTTTATAGCAAGGATCCCCTTTCCTCAAGTTTTCCATGGCATGCTCCTCTGCTCCACCTGAGACCTCAGCAGAATGGCCTTCACTGTCCATATTTCTACCAACATTCTGTTCATAGCAACTTAGGCATTTTCTAGAAACATCTAGACTCTCACTACAATGCTCTCCTTCTGAGCCCTCACCAGAATCACCCTTTAAGGTTCATTGACACCCATGTAGGCTTCTCTAGGATTCACTTAGAAACCCTTCCTGCTTCTGCCTGTTATCCGTTCCACTCTGCTTCCACATCTTAGCGGTACTGTAACAAATACCTAAAACCTCCACTTAGGTATTTTGTAAAAGTGGTATCCCTTCCACTTCTTGGTACCAATTTTCTTAGTCTGTTCAGGCTGCTATAACAAAATATCATAAACTAGATATTACTAATAGAAATTTATTTCTCAAGTTTTGAAGGCTAGCAGTTCCAAGATAGAGGCAGCAGCACATTCTGTGTCTGCTGAGAGCTCACTTCCTGGTTCACAGAAGGCATCTTCTCACTGTATTCTCACATGGTGGAAGGAATAACGCAGCTCACTGGGGCCTCATTTAGGAGGGAAATAATCCCGTTCATGAGGGCTCAGCCTTCGTCCTAATCACCTCTCAAAAGTGTTACCCTATAAAACCACCACATTGTTGGTTAGGTTTCAGTAAATGAATTTTGGAGGGCCACAGACATTCAAATCATAGCACAGAGATGGCCCTGTCTTCACTTATCTGACAAGAGCAGACCCCTAATAGTCAGTCTATTTGCCACCTGGTGAGATAGCAAAAGCCCCAGGGAAACCTCTTTTCTGCTAAATTTAGAACAATGTAGCATAATCTATTCACAAGCAAGTGTTTTTTCCATGCCAACCTACAAACACCCTGGAGGGAATAAGCATTGATAATTTTTTCCAGAAGTAGAAAATCAAGGTAAAAAATATGAGAAATATTCTGATAAGTTAAATGCTAACAACAGGCTCACTTGGTCTTGAATCCTAATCCTTCCATTTGATAGCTGCATAATTCCAGGTCAGGTACATCCCCAGTCACAACCTCCCTTTCCTCAGTGTAGACAAAGATAACACACCTGAACAGCTACTGTCCTTGATTCCTGTGGAGGATCAGGTGAGCAGAGAATGTACAAAGGACTAAACTGTGCATTTATCTCCAGGCAGAAAGGATACACTGGGTTCCTGGGCTCAAATTCGGGATGCCACTGAAAGCAAGATTTTACGTAGAGGGGACTTTTACAGCCCCTTATCATATTCTAGAGATGACAGTAATATGTTTTCTAGAACACATGCATTTCTGAGGCAACCTACACTTCCCAAGACACCTAGGACCCCCATCTCATTCTCAGCCAATAGCCACAGTTAATTAGACTAGGAATGAGTCTTGACCCAGAAGTGGCAGAAGCAATCAAAAATTTTTCTGAAATAACTCAATTCCTCTCTTGGAAATCTAAAAGTGCCATCGAGCAACTGAGATAGGAAAAAAACTGACCCCCTAATGTCAAGAGGTAGACTGGGGGTCAAAGAAGGCTACCTCAGTCAGGATCTCTGCAGAACAGGTGGCATGCTCAAATGTATCAGTTTTTAAAAATGGGCTATTTTTAAAGGTGTGAGTGGGGGTGGCAAAACTACAAGGAATCATGCGATATCCCAGATCTAGTCATGGCAGACACTGTCACCACCAAAAGGCCTGGAGGAGAGAGAGAGGGGCAGTCACTAGAATGCAGGTAGAGCAGCAAAGAGAGAGCCATGTGGCAGGAGCTGTGATCTGCAGGTGAGGACATGAAGGGAGATGAGAAATAAGTATCCAGACCTTGCTGTTTTTATTTTCTCCGTCTTTAGCCAGAACAGACAAAGTCAATGTGAAGCCAGAAAGGAAAGGAGCCCAGTGGTACAAACTTCTGAGGCAAGATTAGGATGGACAAGGTTGAAAACGAACCCAGAAGGTGAATAGAGTAAGCAGCAGCAGCAGCTCAGCACAGAGGCCTTGACGGGCCATACACAAGACCCTCCATGAACAAAGGTAACTAATTGGCTGAGAACAGCAGAAGAGGCCGGAGATGCAGAGATGCCCTAAGACATTGTGCAGCCGATGAGGGAGAACAGAGCCTCTGCTCTGGAGTTGCTGCCAGCTTAGCAGTTCCATTTCAGATGTTTCCTGTACCTGAAGATCCCCGTGACCTTTACAGGTGCTGACTTGAGTGAGACTAATTCTTTCAGTCAAGCACTGTTAACTAAGATTCCACTCCCTGTGCAGGCAGTTTCGGACATACTTTCCGACGATCCCTGCCCCTTGCATAACAGCTTCCCCTGGAGTGTAGACTAGACCTTCGTGACTTGCCTCTAACATGCAGAATTCAGCAAAAGTGATGGAATTCCACTGTCAAAATTAGGTTACAAAAGACTCCTGCCCACTTTTGTGCTTGCCTTCTCTCGCTGGCTCTGATGAAGCCAGCTGCCACCATTGTGAGCTGTCCTACGGAGAGACCCACGTGGTGAGGAACAGAAGGCAACTGTGTACCTGAGGTTCTCAGTGCCACAGCCCATGAGGAGCTAAATGAGGCCCGACCATGTGAATGTGCTAGGGGACAGATCTTTCCCCATGGAGGCTTGAAATCCACTGCACTCCCAGAATACACCTTGATTGAAGTTTCTGTGAGATGATAAGTGTGGTTTTAAGCCATGAACTTTTGGAAAACATTGTTTGTTACACAGCAGTAAGTAACTAATACATTCCCAGAACACAACTGTTGCCTCTACATGAGAGGCCCTAGGCTGGAGACTCCTGTCAGGCTGCATTAAGGGAGATTTCAAGGACATTGAGCACCCTTCTAAGTAGCTTTGAGATCTTTCAGATCCATCCAAATGGAAGATTCATTTTTTGTCCAGTCATGGATGATTTCTAGGCCAAGAGACCTCCCGCCTGGGTCTTTGCCTGTTCCCCAAACCGAATGCTGCATCTTACAGCTCATACGACCCTTCTTCTGCCTTTCTTACCTCTAACTCAAGCTGCATTGTCGTCTCATGGTTAATTTCCTTTGAAAATTCTTTCAACTACTGTCATAGGTTGTGGGACATCCAGCCCATGTTCCCCCATTTCCAGACAGCTCGGGCTCCAGCACGCACAGAAACGATGGTTTACGCTGTTTCAAAAGGACTTTGATTCTTTTCTTCATTCACTTACTTTAGAAAGGTGATTCTTGAAGAGAAGTTGAGTGGGGACTTCACATGGAAAGAAAGGAGCATGTTTTTCTTCACCTTTGAACCATAGCCATTTAAGGCAATTATAATGCTATGAAACAAAGGAAAAACGTTTTAATGATTTAATGATATCTGGGCTATTATTTAAAATGCCCCTTTGTTTTTATTTCCATGACGTGAGTTGTTCATGATTGCCGTTTTTTTCCTCCCATAGGAAGAGAGCTGGCAAGTTATTAAAAATATCTCACTGTAACAAATATATTGCAAAGAAGGATGCTGAAAACATAACTCTCTCAAGCATTGCCATGTTTCTGGTGAGAGATATGCAGTAACAGTGGTTTGTTTATCTAATTTTAGCAGATTCTAAACAATCTTTAATCCTGGGAGAAAAAATGTTTTGGCTTCTGTACACACAAGGAAAGAAAAATTGAGTGGAAGTCAGAGCACTTAAATTATGACCGTAACTCAGTTGCTAATTAATACGTGACCACAGGCGGGGTTACGGATGTTCTTCTTAGTAAAATGAAAATGTTATTGCACAGGGTTATTGAGAGGTTATTTCATTTAGTATTTCATAAATGAAATACTGCATGTAGAGCACAGGGTACTTAGCATACGATTCTCGGTGCTTAGACTCAGTATTCTCATGTAGAGAAATATTCTCTTTAAACAGATCTACAAAATACTGTGCGACTGAAACCAACATGCAAAAGGGTTTTTTATAGTCCTTGATAAGTTCATTTTACATTTGTCAAAATAATGGTTCAGCAGCACCATGAACTACAATAGCTTCCGAATGGATTAAACGTTAAAAAATAGAACTGTGGAAGTACCAGAAGGGCTGGGCATCACATGTAAAACAAAATAAAACTCTAAAATGCGGCAGTAAGAAAGACTGGCTAGGGTCCTTGGGATCCAAGAAATGACATAATGTTTGGTTCCCTGGGGTTTTTTGTTTTTCTTTTTTGCCTACTGTATCCTAGACTGGGAGCTAGAGAAACTAGAGAAATTAGCAACACAGAAAACACCACAGAGTATAGAAAAAAAGCCCCAAGAAACACATTATTTCTCTAGCCTAGACCAAGAAAGGAGCAGGTAGACAAAAATTGTTTAGACAATAACTGTCCTATTCTAGAAAGATACCATGAAAACAAGATGGGGCCCACCTCCATTCCATTAGCAATGATCAAGCAGAAGCCTAGGCTTCTACACTCACCAGCTGTAACATGTGCCCCAAGTCTCCTGCAAGGGGGGCATCAGAGAAAATTGGGTAGGGAGCTAGAACTTTCACCCTCTCAGTGGCAATAAGGAGCACTTGCTCAAAAAGAGTCTGTGGAATCCATGGGGAGAACAGTAACCAGGTATCCCCTGTCATCACAGTGGTGTCAGCAGAGGCCTAGAGGGGAGCCTTAACTTCTGCTCCGGCCCAGCAATAGAAATAAGATGCCCCCATAAGGGTGTCAGGGGACACTGGGTGGTAAACATGCCCTTCCCCACCTCCAGTAACAAGAAGGCATTTCTACTTCCTTCAGCAGTGCAGCGTTAGAAGAAGACAGCTCTTTATGAACCGAATTGTGGCTCTCTTAATTCATATGTTAAAGCCCTAACCCCCAACCCCCAGAATCTCAAAGTGTGACTATATTTGGCAATAGGGCTTTTTAAGAGGTAATTACATGACATAGGGCTGTTTTGGTGTGCCTCTATCTAATCTGACTGTGTCCTCATAAGAAAAAGGGATTATGGACACACATAGACTTCAGGAGTACACATATACAGAGGGACTACCAGGTGAAAAGACAGCAAGGAAGCAGTCACCTGCAAGCCAAGGAGAAACCTCAACGGAAATCACTCCTGCTAGCACCATGATCTTGAACTTCTAGCCTCCAGAACCGTGAGAAAGTAAAATAAAATACCATACTGCTCAGGCTGGGTTGTTTTATTATGGCAGCACTAGCAAAGTCATAGACCAGCTAAAACAGGAAGTTTACATAAGAGTCTCATAAAATAATGCCCAAAATTTCCAGTATATACTGGAAAATTACTCAGTCACTCATCATACCAAGAACCAGGAAAATCATGAGTAATGAGAAGAGACATCAGCAGGTACCAACACTGATGTTGGAATTATTTGACAAATATTTTTAAAAATGCATCATAAAAACTCTTCAATGAGCAATTTAGAACATGTTTAAAACAAAAGAAAAAATACAAATCCTTAGAAAAGGAATAGAAGATATAAAGGAAACTTAAATGGAAATTTTAGAACTGAAAAATACAACAGAATTTTTAAAACTCACAGATGGAATCAATAGCAGCTGAAGAGAATGTAAGAATCAATAACCTTTAAGATAGAACAATGGAAATGACCCAATCTGGAAAACAGAAGAAATGTACTGGGGGAAACACGAACATGGTTTCGGGGACCTGTGAAATTATAACAAAAGATTTGATTTTCACAGCATCATTGTCCCAGAAGGAGAGGAGAAAGAGTGGGGCCACAAAAGGTGTCGAAAAATAATGACTAAAATTTTCCAAGGCAAATTACATAAACTCTGATTCAAAAAATTGGGTAAATCTCAAGCAGCATAGTCCAAGTAAATCCACATAAAGACAACTTCTAGCCAAGCTTCTGAAAATAAAAGACCAAAAAACATTCCAGAGAGCAGAAAGCAAGAAGTGACATGATCCCTACATGGGAAAGCAATTTGGATGACAACATATTTCACATCAGAAACCATGGACACCTGGAGGGAGTGGCACATTTTTCAAATGATGAACAAAGAAGCAAACAAAAACACACAGAAAAAACTGCCAGCCCTAAATTCTGCTTCCAGGTGGAAAAAATCCTTCAGGAATTAACAAGAAGTCAAGACATTTTCAGATGAAAAGACACTAAGAAAATTTGTCTTAGAATGGCAGGATAAAAGGGAATTTTAGAATATCAGGAAGGAAGAAAAAATAATGGACTAAATATAACTAAATATCATAGGATCTCCTTCACTTGGAGAGGGAAATTGTGCTTGATAGTTGAAATGAAAATTATAATACTGTCTAATGTGTTTCTCCAAGTGTGCCGAAAAATATTTAAAACAATTATAAATGGGGGAAAGCAAAGAGATTTAAATGAGAGCAAGGTTTCTATATCTCACTTTAACTGTTAAAATGTTAATATGAATAGTCTGTGTCATTTATTTACTATTCTTTAATAACAAAATTAAAGAAATAGAACATATACTAGTGGTTTCCAGGGGTTAAGGATGAAGGGGAAAGGAGTTGATGGGACTCCTTTCCTTACTTACTCCATTGGGTTAGTCCATTCTCACACTGCTGATAAAGGCATACCTGAGACCAGATAATTTATAAAGGAAAAAGGTTTAATGGACTCACAGTTCCACATGGCTGGGGAGGCTGCACAATCATGGCAGAAGGCAAAGGAGGAGCAAAGGCACATCTTACATGGCAGCAGGCAAGAGAGCATGTGCAGAACTCCCCTTTATAAAACCATCAGATCTCCTGACTTACTCAGTATCACAAGAACAGCATGGGAAAAACCCACCCCCATGATTTAATTACCTCCCACCAGGTCCCTCCTGTGACACATGGGGATTATGGGATTATATTAACTGCATATATTTGAGCAGTGCACTCCACCTCTCTAACCCTCAGTTTGTTTGCCAGTAAGAGGCGAAGGAACCGCAAATGGGTGATGTATGTAATATGGCCGAAAGAATGCCCATGCCCTATCAGAGGTTTCAGATGACAGCCCTATGGCCACAGTCTTTGAGGCAAAAATGATATTTGGCAACAAAAAAATGATTCATTTCTGTATCTGGAATTTTTAATTTACTCCCACGGACACTTTTGGCTTCCCTGTGATTCTCCTGGCACAGGTCTCCCTCCAAAAATGGAAGGGAGAGAAAACTCAGGGCATCTAGGGATTCCAGATTATATCCTCTTTGACTAGACAGTCTTTCACCTGACTGTCCATAAGGACATGAGGATTTTGTCCTTCTGTGATCTGTGTCTGCATTTAAATACATTTCTGTTTTAAACATTCTTAGACTTGTGGGAACGTTTTTAAAAGAAGTGAGTGACAAACTCCCCCATATTGTGTGTGTGTGTATGTATGTGTGTGTGTGCATATATATATTAGCTAAGTTGTTTTAAAAATCAGGCCCCCAGGCTGCCAAGTTTCATCTCTTGGAAATGACAAGAGAGGCTGCCTCAGACTTTAAAACATCTAATTTGTAAGTGGTCCATCTATTTTTATAGAGGGCAGGGAAAGAAAGGGCGGGGGAAAGTATCCAAACTCATTAAAATTCTAACAACGATTTAATGCAGATGAATTGTCTTCATTTTACAGTCAATGAAACAGGGGTTCAAAATGATGAGCAACTTGTTCAAGGTCACACGCGATGTGAACAGAGCCTGCAGGATAAAGGCAGCTTTTCCGGACTGCAGATCCTGTGTTCTTGGCCCTGGCTTCAGGAACCTCACTGATGCCATCAAGAGTAGGCAGAGGTGCTTTGAACAGGAAAAGCAAGACAAAAATAAATAAATAAATAAATAAATAAATAAATAAATAAATAAATAAATAAAATTAAGAATCCTTCACGTCTTAGACATAGAAAAAGGATGGGCGTAGCTGAGCAATAACAACAAACGTATCTTAAGAGACCAGTCCCTGAGGACACACGCACCAGGAAGACACATGGGTTTCAGATGCCCCTGCAGCCCCCAACCCACTTATTTTTATTTTCCTCCCTGTTACCTGTATGATTTGGAATCCTTTAAAGACTCCCTCTTTTTTTAACTTTATTTTTTTCCGATTTCATTATCCTTTTTTTAAATTGACAAATAATGATTATACACATTCATGGGGTGCATAATGGTGTTTTTGATACACATAATGTATAATGATCAGATCATAGTAGTTAGCTATTTATCACCTCAAACATTCCTCATTTATTTGTGTGGGAAACATTCAACGTCCTCCTTCTAGCTATTTGAAACTACATAATGTGTTAATATTAACTAGTCATCCTATGGTGGAGTAGAACATCAGAACTTCTGTCTAGCTGTAACTTTGTATTCTTTAACGAATCTCTCCATGGCCTTCCTTTTAAGTATGAGAAGTGTGCTAAGGGTAATTCTGGACTCAACTTGAATTTCCCAAGTCAGAGAAGGGCCTCCTGCAGAGCCATTGCCACTCCCCGATGCCCAAGTGTGGCTGCAGGCACACGGCGGAGGGCGAGTCTAGGGTTAGTGTCTCCCAGTGATCACTGGGAGAGAATTTTAGAGTATCACGGTTTTCCCAGTTGTGATTTCATTTTATTGTCACAGTAACTCCGTGCAATTGACAGAGCACACAGTAAATTTCCAAGGCATTTCCATTTATTTTGTCTATTATTGTTGTTTAGCCCGTTTGTATTGAGTCTTTTCTTTAGGCTAGAAACTTATACATGAACATGGATTTTTGTAAATTAACCCAAATTATGCATCATGTTAAAGGTTGAAAAGCTGAGGCTCACTGATCGTAGACCAGCTGCTCAGTTAAGTACCAGATTCTATACCAGAACCAGAATCCAGATCGATCAGTTTCCGAGTGCATGGACTTTTTCCACTAGGGCAGGGGTCGGTAAACTCTTTTTCTGTAAAGGTCCAGATAGTAAATATGTTAGGCCAAACTATCTCCATCACAACTACTCAAGTCTGTCCTTGCAGTACAAAAGCAGTCCTAGATAATTTGTAAGAAACTAGAATTGCTGCGTTCCCATAAAATATTTTTTCTTAAAAAAAAAAAAAGGCAGTCAGCCAGATTTGGCCGATAGGCTGTATATTCCCATCCCCGCAGTGGACCACTACCTTGGTTCAGAAAGCCTTAGTATCCTGAGGCCGGTCCTCACATTTCTCCGTAACTACTTCCCCAACCCAATGCTGAGACACTTACTTGCTTTTCCTCCTTCCCTTCCTGAATGTGTGGCGCTGTACAAGAATCCAGCATCTAGAATTAGTCCTGGATTATATTCCTGCTTTCTATTAGATTGAAATGCACTCCAGTCACAGTAAAGCACATGTGCTGTCTCTCCAGGAGAAACGGCTTATTTGTGCCAAGAGAAGCCTGGTCGTTGGAGCTCTCCAAAATGCTTTCATGGACACCATGGCTCCATCAGTCAGAGTCTTGGAGTAAAGAGGAAGAGGTACATCTTCTCAGGTCCCTTAAGTGGTGTTGGGGCTTTAGTTGGGGATACCTGGACTTGAGGTGTCTGTGACTGCCAACTTCTTCTTGGCCATGCTCTCATCCTGGCCCCTGAACTGCAAAATGTAAAGAATGGAGGACAAGATGAAGAGCACAGTATCCTTCAAGATACACACCAAGCTCTGGGACCATCTGCTCTTCCACTGCCATCTTCTCTGTGTCTTCACAAAAGAGTATCTGATTAGATCGATGTGTGACCCCGCCCTCTGGCAAATTCTTGTTGAGTAGAGCCTCTCCCTGTGTGCCAAGCACTATTCTAGGCATTGGAGATATGCCAGTAAACAAAACCCCCACTGTCATGAACTAACATTGAGATAGGATAAAAGAGGACAAAAGCAAATTAACAAATCTATAATATTTGCAATAAGATGAAAAATAAGGGAAAGTAAATGGATTGATGGATGAAAGTGTACTATTTTAGATGATTATCAGAAAATAAATTCTTAATGAGGTGACATCTGTACAGAGACTTGAATGAGGTGAGGGGCTGAGCCATACGACTATCTGACGGAATCGCATTCTGGGAAGAGTGAATAGCAAGTGCAAAGACCTTGCACCATGCCTGGCAATCTGGAGGCAGCAAAGAGGCCAGAGTTGCTGGAGGAGAGAGAGAGAGGGAAAGAAGCATCAGATGAGGTCAGAAAGTCCTGTGTTGCTGTCACAAAATACCTGAGACTGAATAATTTATAAATAACAGATAATTACTTCTCACAGCTCTGGAGGCTGGAAAGTCCAAGACCAAGACGTCAACACTTTGATGTTTGGTGAGGACTCAATGTCTGCTTCCAAGATGGTACCTTGAATGCTGCATCCTCTAGACGCATAAATGCTGTGTCCTTACATGGCAGAACAGACAGAAGGGGCAAGCTCACCCCTCAATGGCCTTTCACGGGGCACAAATACCTTCATGAGTTTGGAGCCCTTATGGCCAAACCACTCCTTAAGGCCACAGCACTTAATATTATTGCCTTGGGGAATTCAGTTTTAACAGGTATTTTGGAGCGGGCAAAGACATTGAAACCATAGCAAAAAGGGAGCAAAGGTCCAAAACATGCAAGTTTTGTAGATCTTGGACAGGATTTTAGATTTTATTTTGAGAGATGGGTGGCCATTGGGATTTGAGAGGAGAAAAATCATGCTATGACATGAGATTTTAAAGGTTTAGCCTGGCTGCTGTGCGTGCATATGCACTGGTGTGTAGTGGGGGGACGGGAAGGAAAGCAAGGACGATGTGGGAGACCCATCAGCAGAGTCGATAAAAGTTACTGAGGAGAGGTAAAGAGAAAGTGCAGAGTCAAGGATGACTCCCAGGTACCTCGTCCTCTCACATTCTCTCCACCCACCTTTTTCTCCCAGCAGTTACTGTGGCAACAAGCTGCAGTGGGTGAAGCCTGGCAGCACCGTGGCCTCAGCTGCACCTTGCATTTCTTGCCTTTTGCCATAGAGTTTCTGAATCTTTCCATGGGACTGTTGCAGGAGCTTGCTCAGCCATTCAGGTCCCTGTGAAGGTCTGGAAAACCAAGGAAGGTAACACCTCAGGGGAAATATTTAACCAATGAGGGTTTAGAGCAGGTGGCTAATTCTGAGGCTTAAACTACATATCCTTTTAAAGACCGATCCTTGGAACTAAGCCCCCAGGTATCCACAGCAGTAACCAACTCTATGATATTTCCTTGGATTGGATTTCCCTCTTTCTGTTTTACTCTTCCTAGTCCCTCACTCTTGTTCTCTGAGTCCCCTTCCAAAAATAAACCTAAAGTCCAAACAGCATCCAGAGTTTACCTTAGAACACATGAAAGTTTGGACTGCTCATTCCGTCACCAAGTGGAGATGGCAAGGAGGCAGTTGGAAGTACTTGAATCTGGAATTCAGAACACAATATGCAAAAGACACCAGGCTACTTGTCTCCCAAGGTCACCGTGTCAGGGTGTAGCAGGAAACCCCACCTTCACAGCTCCACCCATACAGTGCATCTCCATCTCCTACTCTTCCTTTGGCTGGTGACTTCTTCTTGGCCCTGAAGAGGACGCAATGAACAGTGTCAGGAACCAACAGCAGTCTGCACTGTCTTGTGATGACAGCTTTTCCACACTATTCTCATTTGTTTATAGCTCCAGTAGACATGATGTCCTCAGAGCAGCCTCATTAGAATGAAGCCTTGTCAAAAGTCAGCATGACCACCCAGCAGAGGGACATTGTCTGTTGGGAGTCTTTTCTCCCTGAGGTTTAAGGAAGGAGAAAAGAACAGTGAAATGGGAGGCAACTGGGGGAGGCAAGGAGGCCGATTGTCATGTCCCCAGGAGGCCTCTCAGCTCTCTGACAGCCTCCAGCCTCTGCTTCCAGCCTGAGCCTGGATTTCTGAGACACTGCAGAGATAGGACATGGCTTTTTTTTTTAATCACCATTTAATTTGCTCAAATGAAAACTGCAATTACTGAGCAGTTATATATCCTCATGTGCTTCAGGGATGCCGTCCCTGGCACATTTGCTATCCCCACTTGGAAAATTCACCCATAAAAGCATCAGACTTGCCTGCATTGTATGTGGAAATCTGCAATGTCATCCTTTAAGCAAGGGATAAAAATTCAACCCTGGGTACCAATTTTAATAAGTTGTAATTAGACCAATTTGTTGTAAGCTGAGGTTTCCAGTCTGCAATTTGACACGCAGCTTGAGCTGGTTCACTACATTTTTATGGTCGGGAATTTCTGTATCTCAAACAAAAGGTCAAATGAAACAAGATTTTATCCAAAAGACTCCTAAAGGGATACTGAATTTCTGCTGTCTTTTGTATGTGTGTGTTTTGCTTTGCTTTGTTTTTAGAGTGTCTTTATGAATGCTAAAAGCATAAGAATAAGTCAGATACTCTCAGATTGTCTTTGCATCCAGCAACATGCAGGAGGCACATAGAACAGATCATCTCTTGTGCAGACCTTGCCAGTAGCTCACAGCCCTCTTTCCTACAGAGTTGGAGATGGCCTCCCAGTTCCCAACACGGACCACAAACAATACCTGAAAACCAGCTGGAGACAGCATAAGACCTAAGGCATCTGGTCCAGGAATGACCTTTTATTTTTGTATTATCCTTGGACTGGAAAACTGTTTGCTTAAACTATAGCATCTTTAAGATATCCAACAAAGCTGATGCCACCAGAGTTGCACTTTGAGGCTGTATCCCTGGAATTTCATTCAGGACCATTTGAAGAAAAAGCTTTACAAAATTCACTGATTTTGCTGTAGAGAAAGAGTTGAGGTTTCTCTTCAGGAGAAGCAGGTATGTGAGTCAGAAAACAAGAGAAAAGAACATTGAACAATATCTCTTTCATCAACGAAGTTTTGATATCAGAAATTCCAGACATTCTACCTAAAGATGGAAGGAATGTTCTACAATTAAAAGAGGTTTCCAGGCTGGGTGTGGTGGCTCACACCTGCAATCACAGCACCTTGGGAGGCCGAGGTGGGCAGATCACCTGAGGTCAGGAGTTCAAGACCAGCCTGGTCAACATGGTCAAACCCCGTATGTATTACAAATACAAAAATTAGCCAGGCGTGGTGGTGAGTGCCTGTAATCCCAGCTACTCAGGAGGCTGAGGCAGGAGGATGACTTGAACCTGGGAGGTAGAGGTCAGGATCACGCCACTGCACTGCAGTCTGGACCACAGAGCAAGACTGTTTAGAAAAAAAAAAAAATGTAATCCCAGCACTTTGGGAGACCGAGGCGGGTGGATCACGAGGTCAAGAGATCTAGACCATCCTGGTCAACATGGTGAAACCCCATCTCTACTCAAAATACAAAAAATTAGCTGGGCATGGTGGCGCGTGCCTGTAGTCCCAGATACTCAGGAGGCTGAGGCAGGAGAATTGCCTGAACCTGGGAGGTGGAGGTTGCCGTGAGCCGAGATCACACCATTGCACTCCAGCCTGGCAAACAAGAGCAAAACTCCGTCTCAAAAAAAAAAAAAAAAAAAAAAAAAAAGAGGTTTCCAGAAAGGTTTCAAATAGCCTGTGGCAAATAGAGCCAGGCCTCAGGGCTGGTCTGCTAGGCAGTGTCTACCCTGTGACTATATTGCTGGGGCCATCAAAAAACCCAGCTTCCCTCTAAATATTATCCTTTCTAATCCAATATAGTGCCTAAAATGCCCACATTAAAACTAGTCCATTGGTTAAAGGCCAGAAGAACCAAGAAAAGAATATGAAAATATGGTGCCTAATACTGATCATGCATAGATCTCAGACCAGTTCACGGATATTGTTGGTGAATTGACCCTTGAGAGCGTAGGAGCCAGGTCAGCTATATTTCTTTGAGTTCCAGGAAAGAACTAGAGCATAAAATGCTGCCAGGAGGATGGGACAGTTTGGAACTAGGGTGTGGCAGATGACAGAGAGACACAGGGGACAACTCCATTTGGGTCAAGGAGAAGAGAGGCAAAGTTTAAGGTCAGTTACAGAGGGGAGGGTGACACAAATCGATAGCTGATGTGACAATTTTTTTTTTATTCCTGGTGAGAAAGCTCAGAGAGCTACACTGGGATCTGTTTCTCCTAGTGGAAGCATTGCCCTTGGCCCTGGATGCTCTAGTCCAACTGCCAGATGCTGGCTGGAAATGCTAAGATCCTATGTTCTGTGAGGGAAGCCTTTTCCCCGTCTACAGAGAAGGAGCATGAGCACCCAGAGTGAAGTCAATCCTAAAGGCTCACTGGACATGCAGCAGGGACCTCTCCCTAGGCATGTGCTCACCCACACCCATGGGCTATGGAGACCTGCCCAGAGCACCTGCTCACTGCCCAAGGTCCAGGCATCAGTTGGAGTCCAGCCCTCACAATCCCCAACATCCAGCCAAGCCTTGCAGTTAGAAGGCTGGGCCATCTGGAAATCTGCCTCTGCCCCAACAAGCGAGACATTTGGATGACAGATCACAGCTTTGATGAAGCTCAGTGGCTGCTTTTAACAAGGGGTCCCTGTTTCCATGTGTCACAAAAGGCACATTCCTGAAAACAATGTGGGTTAGACCATGCAGTTCATAGGATGAGAGTCTTGGAACTGGATTTTATTTCCTTCCAGTTGTTTAGATAAAGCCACATCTGCACGACTCCTGCATGAAGCAGCTCCTCTCAGACTGCGATGCAGAAATATGGAACTGGATTTTATTTCCTTCCAGTTGTTTAGATAAAGCCACATCTGCACGACTCCTGCATGAAGCAGCTCCTCTCAGACTGAGATGCAGAAATATCCCTGTGGTTGTATCTGACGCGTCTTTGCTGTTGCCTCACAGTCTCTCCCTGTCTTCTACTGGGTCTCTTATTTCATAGTAAAAACAGTTGTGTACTTCGGCTTGAAGCAACAGAAACAAATGGCATTGTGAACATTACTGCCGTTAAAGACGATACATGTCAAGTGATGTGGGATTCATCATATTCATATAGATTATTTAGGCAAACATTTCAATACACTGGTTCTCACAAAACAGTCAAATTAGACTAATCGTATAAACAATAAATCATGGAACCAATTTTAAGCCAAACAAGTTTGGCTTTGGAAAATTACATTCAGAATATATGCACTAGAAACAACTATAAAAAAGCAGCTTGTAAAAATGCACCATTATTACGTTAAATTAGGTAGGATTTGGATCCAATAAAACAAGATTTCCAAAATTTTTGAGAACAATTTTTATTTTACCCAGGTTTTTTAAGATAAAAAATTAAAATGTGTGCTTTATCATTCTTTGACATTTTTACAGTTTCTGCCCCCCCCCCCCAACTTAAAACCAAAGGAAATAAATAGCAGATTTGGAAATAAGTTATATGGAAAATGTCTTCCCTTCTTTGCCACCCTTTCCATTCCTAAAGAAGAGGGAGAAACTGAAGAATCCACTCTGACTTTCTGGAGCAGTCCAGGCCCAGGAAACGCCTCCCAGCTCCCCTGGACATTCTGGTTCCCCCGGGAAGCTGTTCTAACCACCATCTTTATTCTCATTAACCAAAGCAACCCAATCATTCTGTGGTTTGAGCCTCCATGACAAAGCAAGGAAAGGTCGAGGCAATCCTGCTCGGAGTTACGGATGGTCTCAACAGGCAAGCCAGTCCTGGTTTGGGGTGTAACTTCTCCTGCCAGGACCTGGTGGAGTGGGGTGGTTTTGTGTGTTCACAGGTCATCGGAAGAATTCTTTCAAATGCATCTCAGAAAATCACAGCCTCAGGACAGTGTGTGGATCATCATGGAAATGACACTGCTCAGGCTGAGCCGCTCTGACTATGAAAGCAGATAGTCCCCAAACATCATCCCATAAAACAGAATGGAAAATGCTTTCAACGCAATCAAGACAGCTGTCCTGTGTCCTCCCTGAGGTTCCTGGGTGTGTCTGGAACAATAGATGCTGTGGATAAACCTGAACTTAAATCCTCTCTTCTCCTTCCAGCTTTCATTTTCTTCTCACTGCCAGTTAGTTCTGAGAAAGAGTGATGTGAGCAAATAAGGATGGGAAGACAGAATCCCAATGGCCTGTCAAGAGCAAAATGGGAATTTATCTGAGTAGAGAGGACCTTAGGAACCGCCTTCCTCAAAGAAGTGCCTACAAGGGGTGAGACCGGAACGCATCACAGGCTCACGTTGTCACGAGGCAGCCTGCTGGCGTGGAGGGAACCCCACCAGCCTGCCGCCACCTTCTCCTCCCCAGGGATCCCCTAACCACCGGAGCCAGAAGGAGCTGTTCAGGATCTGTCTCTTTAACTTACGTATAGAAACATGGTGAGAATGAGGACATAACAAATGGTGTTTATACTCCAGGAGCCAAAGTGAAACTTTTCATCACAACAAACGTTTCCTTAAGCCCCAAATTTCACAGCTCAAGAAACCTCTCAGGGGAATCAGTTAGCCAAGTTCCAGTCGGAAGAAGCTGAGAAGTAGCTTATGGAAGTTTTTAAGGCTGGGCGAGCTGTTTCCTGGCCTTTTATCTGTAGGTGTGACCAGAGCTGAGGACACTAGCAGGACCAGCTGTTTACGCTAAACCTCCTCCATCCATTAGCCCACAGTCAAGCAAGTCAACAAAAGCCGTGGTGAAATGTATTTACCTTGGACCTGTTCTGCTAAAGCAACCAACGCCTCCCTGCAAGCAGTGGAAGACAAGGTCAGAAAGAACACTCTTGTTAGAAGCCTCTTCCTTCTTCCTTCCCTCTCTAGATGCTCAGAAGACAGAGGAAGGAAGCACAAACAGCCCGCTGTAGGAGGCGAGGCATCTTATCACAAAATGCCTCAAACCTTACTTCTGCAGATCCCACTAGAAATCAAGGGAAGCCTGCAGAGGCCTCCCAGGGCATGTGAGTTGCATTGTCACAGCTGAAAACAGTGCCGTGAATCTGTGACATCTCAGCAGTACCCAAAGCCTGTAGTTCCCTGCACATCCACACTGCCTGCTTGTCTCTCTCCTTATCTGCCTAGTTACCTGTTCTTTAAATGCCCAGAGACGACTCCACCCTGACAATACACGCACCCACAGGTACACACACACATCTTTGCACAGGTAAAGGCTACTCCGTGCTCCACCAAGACTCATCTCGGTAGTCACTTTCTCTGGCACCCCCTGACACTCTCCCAAAGAGAAAGCCTCAAATGGGGCTTCTTTAGGTGGTGTGGCCTCCTGGTTCACCACAAGCCATTCATCCTGCACCGTGATTGTGTGAGAAAGGTGTCTTAAACCTAATGTTCAGAATGCCTGTTGAATTAAAGCAAATATAGCTTAGCAGAGAACATTTTGATTGACAATAGAAATTCCTGTAGATATATTTGTCACTGCTCCTTCCGTGGGGAGCTGGTACCATCACCACCATCCAGTTACTCAAGCCAGAGACTGGCCTATCCACCATCCAATCTGTCACTTTACTTCCTACTTTGTAGTCTTGGGGCTTCTCATCTCTCACCTGAACTATCTCAGGACTCCCACCTGGTCTTTGGACTGGAAACCCACCTTCATCACTGAAACAAAGGCCTGGCTGGTCACATCACTCTATTGCTTAACACCGCCCGTAGCTGGAGCAGGCCTTCCCATCTGGCACCTTAGCCCACCAGGGAGCCATGTGGAGAATGTGGATGGGGATGTTGGCACCTCCTCCACTCTCGAGGCAGTTGGACAGGACGTAGGACTTCCCCAGATGTGTCATCCAGCTGCAAGCAGCTCTCTTTACCCCAGTACCTGGACAGATTCAACCTAGTCATGTGACATGACTAGAAGCCAAGACCCCAGCCTCCTAGCACCCCACTCCCGTTTCCCAGCCACATCTCACGCACCGAAGCTTCACCCTTGCCCTTCAGCCTGCAGCTTTGATGGTGCAGCCCCAGTAAGCAGCTGCCAGGAGATCTGCTCTCCCAGCACCTGAAACACCTTCCTGCTTTTCAAGCTTCTCTAAATATAAATTTCCTGTCTTCTCCCACCACATCAACCTTTTCCAAGCTTGCTCGAATTAATCTGAGAGGGAAACACAATAAAAATGGATCTGATGCATGTTCGTATCATTCAACTGATTTAAATAAACCCAGTGTAGCAACATGACTGTAAAGCTGGAAAGAACCCCTTAAAGAAATGAATGTCCAGGTTCTTAACTCAGCATCAGAATAATCATCAGCATTTGCTCCTTTTCCCTGCTGATTCCTTCCGGCCCACTTGAAACTTGTCATTTTTCAGAATTAAAATCTCAAGTTTTGTAAAGGCTTGGACTCCAGGATGTAGAATCAGAGATTATTTTTGCTTGCTCCTGAGACTTATGTCTGGAGGAGATCGCTAATTAAAATATCTTGGCACCTGTCCCTGAAGGCAGTCTCCTCCTCCCACTCCAAGAGCTTTCCAGCTCGTGTCCTTGTTACTTGTCAGAACCAGATGAATCTGAGTGATAATGAGTGGCAAAGTGAAGAGAAATGCAACCAGGCTCAAACTGAACAAACCCACAAACAGCTGCTGCAACCGTGAGACACAGCACTTATCAGGTGTTATTGATTCAAGAAAAATTTACTGACTACCTACCAGGTTACTTTTCTTAATCAGGCAATGTATTTATGGGTGTTTGCAACATTATTCTCTATGCCTTTTTATATGTCTGGAATATTTCGTAACAAGGAAGACTTTTCCAGTTGAAATGGTTTATCCATGTTTCAGTGAAAGCTGGGAGAAGAGGCAGCCTCCTGGGTCTTTCTCGTTCTTATTGAAAGATGCGCTCTTACCAGGATGCTCTGATGGTTAGGGGGCACTCAGTCAGTTAAGATGAGTGAGGCCTTTAACCTGAAAATTAGTGATTCTTAGTGTGCCACAGTTTTAACAAATATTGCTCTTGTCAATGCCAAAGAGATATTTTTTATTCACAGCTAAAAACGTTTAGGTCAAGACCCTCAAACATTCCTATTTACAGAGGGAGAGAAGAACAAACTTACTTTTACTGAGTACCAACTATGGGCAATTAGAGTCATAATTATGCTTGTTCTTCTTCAAGGGTGTTTGTTTCTCATCAAATTCAATATTCATAGAACATTTTTATTTCAAGTCATTTCACCCTGCAAGACTTTGAGAACCCATTTAGAACATCCAATGAGATTAAAACAGGACTGCCATCATTGAAGCACTTGGTAAACCCTCATTGTCTCAATCATTAGACTAGGTCATTGCTCAGCTGTAGCCTTTGGCCTAAAAAAGAATGTGCAGATCAACCATTCAGCTGATTTCCTCCCCTCTCCCCTCAGACAGATGCCTGCTGGAATTAGCAGACCCAAATAACTCTGTCCTCTCTTTCTTCTCCAATTAGAAATGAGAAAGATGTACAGAGGTTAAGCTAATCCCTAAAGGAATGCCACACAAACTTGTAATCAAGTCACCCCCAAAATGATGGAACTGGCCCATGCAGAAAAGCTTTCAGCATTCACCCACTCTGGCTGCCATGATGAAGTGTGGAGAAAGAGGCCAGTTAGCCTTATGGGAAGAGTTACAGCTTGGATGAATCATGAGCTGCAAATAACCATCCACATTTCTCCCTTCTGCTTCATTTCCCTTACGCCGCCCTCTTTCACAGAGGAGAACCTATGGTGAAGTGAAAAGGGATTTAAGCTAATCTTTTTTTTTTTTAAATTTTTATTGCATTTTAGGTTTTGGGGTACATGTGCAGAACATGCAAGATAGTTGCATAGGTACACACGTGGCAGTGTGTTTTGCTGCCTTCTGCCCCCTCACCCATATTTGGCATTTC
>CM052658.1:114007458-114024350 GCA_028533165.1 Leontopithecus rosalia
ATTCACTCTAATGACTGTTTCTTTTGCCATGCAGAAGCTGTGGAGTTTGATTAGGTCCCATTTGTCTATTTTGGCTTTTGTTGCCAATGCTTTTGGTGTTTTGGTCATGAAGTCCTTGCCTACTCCTATGTCCTGAATGGTTTTGCCTAGATTTTCTTCTAGGGTTTTTATGGTGCCAGGTCTTATGTTTAAGTCTTTAATCCTTCTGGAGTTAATTTTAGTGTAAGGTGTCAGTGTTTTCTCTTCTATCTCTCTCTTCCTTAATTACTGCAGTTTTATCTTTTTCTTCCAGTTAGAGACCTCTGAAATCTGTTACCATTAGTTCTGATTCTTTTCTGGTCTAATCAGTTTTATTATAACGCACATGTCCCCTCCTTCAAATAGTTTCTGGATATCCCCCCACGTTGCCTTCTCTCTGCCACCCACAGTGCTTTTCATGTTATAGTTATTGGCTTATTTGCTTTAATCCCCCAATTATAGTACAGCTGTAGTTCTTAGTCAGAGATACTCGTAAGAGTCCCCTGAGGTGCTTTTAAAAGATATTTATTTCTCAGCTCATCCCTAAAGGTTTTTGCTCTGAGTCTGCAGTGGTGTCTGTGTAGCTATTGATTTATTTTTTGAGACGGAGCTTCACTCTTGTTACCCAGGCTGGAGTGCAATGGTGCGATTTCGGCTCACCGCAACCTCCGCCTTCTGGGTTCAGGCAATTCTCCTGCCTCAGCCTCCTGAGTAGCTGGGATTACAGGCACGCGCCACCATGCCCAGCTAATTTTTTGTATATTTAGTAGAGATGGGGTTTCACCATGTTGACCAGGATGGTCTCGATCTCTTGACCTCGTGATCCACCTGCCTCGGCTTCCCAAAGTGCTGGGATTACAAGCTATTGATTTTAAAGGTTCTGGGGGCCACTGTGACAAGCACCTGCAGTTGAAGACAGCATAGCACTGAGGCCTGGGTTCCTGAGGGTAGGATTCTTATCTTCTGTAACCAAAGGTTCTGACACAGGGACAGGCATGGCGGAGCAGTTCAATGCATGCCTCCTGGATGAGGATTTCACATTAATGACATTCAACCCATTATTCCTTTTTCCAGCATGGATTTCATCTGGGCGGTCTTGAGTTTGTTCTCCACTCTGCTGCTTCCAGAATGCCTCTTCCAACTCACCTTTCCCTCTAGAGGCTGTGCTCCCCTTTGGGTCTTGCAGAGATTCCTCGTAGTATAAAAACTTCTCAGCAGCATTTCTTCTTTCCCATCACATTCTTTGTGTTTCCCTGACCATCATCTCTCTATGAACTCTCCCATGTCTTCTCCTCTCTCCAACCCCTCAATTCTGTGTTCTAGTTCGACCTTTCAGCTTCTTCTGAGGCATTTTACCTTTTGACTATAAGGACTGGTATGTCCCTCACAGTCTACACGTCAAAAGTAGACCACAGAAAATGAAAACTACTAGAGAAAAAATAAATCTTTCTATCTTGTATTATCCTTCATCATCTCCAATTCAGTTCAGATTAAATCAATAAACTTCCACAGAGTACCTATGTGCCAGGCCTTCTCTTAAGCCTGGGGCATAAAATGTGATCAGTTATCATCTCTGTCCTCCAGTTATAGAAGGTTGGGCTTATAACCAAATAGGTAAAGCTGATGTATAAATAGATTCTTAATAAAATATAAGATGTATCACATCAGACAATGAGAACAAAGTACAGAGAAGAGTTAAGAGAAAAAGACATTAGCTCCACGCTGACAGTGGGTAGAGATCAAGGAAAACTTGAGAGAATGGATCCTGTGTATCAAGTGAGCAAACTTGTCAGACAGACAATGACAGGAAGAGCTTCTCAGATACATGGAACAGCAGAAACAAAGGTGGGGGTGCGGGCAGCAGCAAGGTACTGTGGCTTAATCAGGGAAGGGTGGATCCTTGGTTTGGGGGGTTAGAAGCATGGACCTTGAGGAAGGTGAGCAGTGGGAGATAGAGGCAGAGAAGTAAGCAGGGGTAAGAGACCACAAATGACCCACGAGCCTTGGCAAACGGAAGCCTTGTGATGTTTTAAGCTGTGGAGTGACATCGTCAGATTTGCCTTTAATTCAGCACAGCGTTTAGATGATCCCAGAACACTAACACTAACCCTAACCCTCATTTACCCTCTGTGAATTCAGTTGTTGTTTCAAACTTGTAAAAGACATGCGATCACTTCTTAAAACGCAGGTGTAATTTGGTTTGCACACATGCATTTTAAAAGGATTTATTTGGTTAAACAGTGTAACAACAGCCACAACAGGGATCTGCCGAAGTGGTTGGAGTCAGAGTGCATTTATTCTCCAAGGTGCGTTCAAACAGACACAGCGAAACATGAAAACATTATGTGCCAGCTTTATCAATACATTCAATCAGCGCGGCTCTGCGACTTCCGGGACTCAGCCCTCTCGACAGTCCCTACAGGCTGCTGAAGGTCACAGTATCTGACTTTATCTCTTGAACTTTTACAGGAAGGTATCCAATCAGTCAAGGAACATCTCAGCGTATATAAGTGGGGCAGCGTTGCTGCAGGGAAGGAGCTAGAACCATCTGGGATTTGCAGAACCAGACAAAGAAGGAGAAAACTGTTCAGAAGCCCAGCAGACCACCCGCTGTGCCTCAGAAAGACACAGACACCCACGTTTCCAGCACCTTTTCCATGTATAAAATGTATTACTGAATGTGCAGTGACAATTAGTATCATTAATAGGCAGGTGGCAGATGTTCTGCTAGGGACAACAATGTAAGAGACAGCAGACAAGGTCATAGCAAATTCACCACCGCCAGTGACAGGGATCAAACAAACAGAAACTGGAATGTCACCAAGGTGGCTAAGGTTCAGGTACATATTTGGAGGAATTCATTGACACTAATATAAGCATATAAATATGCATTCTTTTTTCCCACCATGCTCTGGGGCTTCGTGTTCTCATAATGATTAATAAAATGTGATCAGATAGCATCTCTGTCCTTAATTGTGATGATTAAGGATGGGGCAACGATGCAAGTTGACCTGGGTTCAACTCCCAGCTTCCTCACTTCCTAGCTCTGTGAATGTCAGCAAATTACTTAACTATTTAAGTCTCAATGTCCTTATCAATAAAATGTGAGTAATATAATGTTACCATATAAAGTATTATTGGCATTATTAAGATAAAATATAATATAAAATGCTAGTACAGTCCTTGGGGAAAAGGACATATTTAAAAGGGGTGAATAGCCGGGCGCGGTGGCTCAAGCCTGTAATCCCAGCACTTTGGGAGGCCGAGGCGGGTGGATCACGAGGTCAAGAGATCGAGACCATCCTGGTCAACATGGTGAAACCCCGTCTCTACTAAAGATACAAAAAATTAGCTGGGCATGGTGGCGCGTGCCTGTAATCCCAGCTAATCGGGAGGCTGAGGCAGGAGAATTGCCTGAACCCAGGAGGCGGAGGTTGCGGTGAGCCGAGATCGCGCCATTGCACTCCAGCCTGGGTAACAAGAGCGAAACTCCGTCTCAAAAAAAAAAAAAAAAAAAAAGGGGTGAATAGTAATAGAAATGATTATTATTAAACTTTTACATACTTTCACTATAGCTCTTAGCACATTACATTTTATTTAGTAATTCGCATGCTAAATCAGTTCTTCATGCTATAGGTAGTGGAGGCATATGGTGTCTGTAGTCATAACAGTGTTTAAAATCCAGGGTAGACTTTAAAATGTCACTGGTTCATTATGAGTTTCTTGCCTGACTGACTTCTTATACGTTCAACTTCCAAACTTTCTCTCTGGAAGATTTCTCTTCTTTGTCTTATGTGGCCTTAAGTGCTGTCATGAGTCAAAGGACCTGGGAGCTAAAATCAAGTAAAGAGGACTCTTATAGTCTTCAATATTCTAGATGAATCTGAACTGAATCTACTGAGAGATGCTACAGATCTCTGTAAATTTATTTCTTCCTGTACCAACAGTCAGTCTCTAGAAGTCCATAAAGTGTGTGTGTGTGTGTGTGTGTGTGAGAGACAGTGTGTGTGAGACAGAGTGTGTGTGTATGTGTGTGTGTCTGTGTGTGAGAGAGTGTATGTGTGAGAGACAGAGTGTGTGTGTCTGTGTGTCTGTGTGTGTGAGAGAGACAGAGTGTGTGTGTGTGAGTGTGTGTATGTGTGTGTGAGAGAGACAGTGTGTGTGTGACAGTGTGTGTGACTATGTGTGTGAGACAGTGTGTGTGAGAGAGAGTGTGTGTGAGACAGAGAGTGTGTGTGACAGTGTGTGTGTGTGACAGTGTGTGTGACAGTGTGTGTGAGAGTGTGTGTGTGAGACAGAGAGTGTGTGTGACAGAGTGTGTGTGTGACAGTGTGTGTGACAGTGTGTGTGTGACAGTGTGTGTGTGAGAGAGTGTGTGTGTGAGACAGAGAGACAGAGAGAGAGAGTGTGTGTGTGTGTGTGTGTGTGTGTGTCTAAAACGTTCCCCTCCCACTGAACTCCGTTTGATGGAGTTATACTTCACCCAGATGGCTCCACTAAGAAGAAGTAAATGGAATCTTTCAGGAGCCGTATTCCTTTTCCATTAGAAAAGTAATTTTAGTTGCAGAGACTCAGTTTCTGAAATCAAGATGCTGACTTGAAATGTGTAGCCCTCAGATGCAACGTGTGCACTGAAATGGTGCTAAGTATAGCTCTGGGCCAGGAAGAGAAGGCTCATATGTCCTCTATCTAACAGGATCCAACCACAGCACCACCACAGCTAATAAAATTAATAGAATTCTGCTGAGCCCTGCATTACACCAGGATAGATGGCTGCATATGTGCTTGACTTCATTTATTTATTCATTTTCTGGTAGATTCAAGGAAGAGGGGATTCAAAATAAAGGGTGCTAGGTGTCTTCAAGATGGCTGGAAGGACCCAGTTCCTCAAAAACCTCACCCTTGCATATTCTACCCAGCACAGATGTGTTAGGTTACAGGTCGGCCATTTGCCTCATCTTTCGGCAGCCTCAGCCACACTGTAAGTGAATTATTTTTATCGAATCAATACCTCTCTGAGAAGGGCAGCGTTAATAGAACAGCTCACTAGCTGTGGAAAGGTCAACTCCGATATAAAGATTGGACTTGAGTTTGCAGAGGAGGGGCACAGCCAAAACAGAAGGCAAAGGACGGTGAAAGGGCTTTGGTGCTTTTTGAAAAACACAGACTGGTGACTGAACCGAGGGGCAGCTGAGGAAGCTTCAGCAATCCCCAAATATCCATCATCCTATGTTCCCAAAGCCACCCAAGTAAACACACAAACTAACTCAGGAGTTTCAACACTGGCTGCAGGTCAGAATCGCCTGGGGAGTTCTAACAGGTACACAAGGTGGTTGAAGCAAGAGGTCAGGGCACAGGGCACAGGCTCAGGTTCCCCATTTATTTTTTAAGCTCCCAGGGTGATTCCAACGTCCAGTCGGGCTATGACTCACAGGTCTCGGTGAATGCAATATGTGTACACTACAGTCACAGCTTCAAGGCAATTCTTCTTGACCCTTCTTTTAACCAGATAACCACTCTTATCTTCAGCCAACGTAGACATTGTGGAGTCAGCAACGGCACGAACGGCCTTCTTTTCTAAGATGTGAGCTAAAGCTGCTAGGACTAGGATGGTATGCTGAAAATCCCAGTCTCTTTATTCCAGGCAATCCGGCCCTTGAAAGATAAGTTTGCCAGTCCTTGAACTAAGTGACAACTATTCAGCCATTTCTCCTTCAAATTTTGACTGAGCATCTTCTATGAGTTGGACACTGTCTGAAATGCTTCACCCACATATCACTAATGTTTGTAACTACATACCAGGTATTATTGTAAAGCTGCAAATTTCCAAAATCTAGACTCTCTTCCCTCCTCTCCGCATGCACAGCCAGCATCTTACTCCAAGCCATGGTCAGTTTTTCATCAGGACCATCACAGTAGCCTCCTGCCTAGTACCCTGGTTTCAGTCTTGCCCCCTTCCAACCTACTCTCTATCTAGTATCCAGGGTCATCTTTGGAAAGCAGAAAGAGGCTTGCTTAAAAGCTATCAGAGGCTTCCACTTCTCTTGGAATAAAAGATAGACTCCTTTCAAAGCCCCGCCAAGGCCTGTGTGGTTCAGCTCCTGCTCCTACCCCATCTTCCTCTTGTGCCCCCTTCCCCTTGCCCACCAGGCTCAAACCACACTGGCTTCTCTCCACTTTGAAAGCATCCTAACAATTTTTCTCCTGCCTTATGCCATCAAGCATGTTTCTTCTTCAGCGAATGCTTGCCCTCCCTCCGCTCTTCAGGGCTCGGCTGGAATATCACCTGCACAGAGAAGCCTCCCTCTTCAGCCCATCTCAGCCCTGTCCGACTGTTTTGTCTCACTCTGCCCTGTTTGTTTCCTTCCTCACACTTACCATAATTTGCAAATATTTACTGCAGAGTCATGTTTCTGTCTGTTTCTCCCACTAGGCTGCCAGTGTGTCAACGACCAGGGCTTCATCTCTTATATTCATAAAAGAACCCACAGTGTCAGCACAATGCCCAGTACCTCGCCATTTTGTAACAAATATTTCTTGGATGAATAAAGGAATCCATTTTACAGATATCAAATAAGCTAAGTCACTTGCCTGAGGCAAAAGAGCTATTAACAACTATTATAGGAATCTCTCGGAGGGAAAGAAGGAAAAACATGCTACTAGGCTTTGTATAAAAATCTCTTTAAAAAAAGTATCATGTTTTTCCTGAAGACCTTAAATGACTGTAATTGTCCCGAATCTCCTTTGCTTCACACATAACCCAAGCCACAGCTATGACCGTCCATGAGCCGAGGATATCCAGCTGGTAGTTTGAGGTCGAGAGGATTTTGCAACGGTGGAAATCCTTAAATTGCTTAAATATGCTTGTCACAAAGCATTTATCTTAAGTGCTGTGTACCTTGCCTAGTGGGAAGCCCCTGTGTTTTATCAAGTTGCAATCCAGCTGGGCAACCAATGGGATTTTCCTTTGGCAAGGGGGCAAGTGGCCATTCACGTCAGCATCCACAAGTTTCCTCCAGTGCCATCTTGGGCATCGCAGGAAACCTCTGGCGGGTGGACCCACTGGGACGTTCTTACCTGCACAATTCTGCTGAGGCTCCCAGTGGACTTTGATGCCCTCTCTCTGGCAGGCCCGGGTATATGCCAGGAATGACTCGCAGTAGCAGTTTTTATGGACTGGACATTCACACATGTCTGTCACACAGGACCTACAGGACCCAATAGAGAGACGCAAACATTTAAAAATATCAAACCACCATAAACGCTCTAAATGTCACTTCAGAAAAGGTTGTAGATGGGGAAGCCTGACTGGCTTATTAAAATTCGCTATTTTAGGTTAGAAACCTAAATTGGCAAAATTCTGCATGAAACTTAACTACTGGATACCTCTGAACAGTGTGATACTAGATTTCCTTTCTTCTAGAGTAAGGTTATCCAGTAGAACTTGCTGTAAGGATAGACATGTTCTGTCGTCTCCTCTGTGCAAAGCCACTGTCCATATTTGGCTACTGAGCGCCTGAATGTGGCTTCCGAAACTGAGGAACCAAGTTTCTAATTTGCTTTAATTTTAATTAACTTAGATGTAAATAGCCCCCTGTGCCTACTGGCTACCCCACTGGAATACCATTGCCGTCTTGTGAGGAGCACTGATATAAAACTAACAGATTTTACCGCAATGTTTCCAAAAATGGTGACCAACTTGATGAAAACACAAAATCCCGTAGCTTTCTGAAGACAGACAATTAGAATTCACTTCTGTAATATCTTAGAATCTTATTCTTTAGAATGCGAAGTGACAAATTCTAAATAAAGCAAACATTTCGGGGCTCTAATTATACTGCACGATAAACAGGATTGAATTAAGGCCTCCACAGCTGAAACGTGGAAACGATGGACCCACAGCTGAAACATGGAAACGATGGACCAGGACATAAATTGAACGGGAATTTGCTTAAATGCAAACTAACAAATTTGTAAACATGTTGACCACAAAGACATAATAATGGCCTCACATTAGTATATACTATTACAGTTTACAAAATGCTTTCACATCCAGCCTGTCACTGAATGGTAAACAAGGCATAGTACAATTTCTTGTTCTATAAATGAAGGGGTCATTTTACAAATAAATACATGGGCTCAAAGTCAGCACTTTTAAATGGAAAAGAGCAAATTAAATTATATCTCCCAGCTTTGAAAGTAGTGTCCTTTTTATTATACCATACAACAACTCTCCTCTTCTTTCAGCAAATTTACTGCCTGACAGTTTCAAATTAACACTTATGCAAGAGGCCTCCAAGATTAATAAAACTACCCTTATATTTTTCATAACCTTGTTCAGCAAACTCCCTTCCTCACAGAAGCTATTTCAAGGCTGAACACAGAAAAAATAATATCCAAAGGTACAAGCTGCACTTATGATCTTGAAAAGCAATCACGACACTGCCATTAATAATGTCATTTTCCAAAGGTGTGGGGCCTGTGTCAAATAGCAAAAACCAGATTCAAGGAGCAATAGATCCACAGTGAACCCTCAAAGTTACTGCAGCCTAACACTCACGGGCACAGCTTTGGGAAATAGGAACTAACATGGACAAAAGAACAGATCTAAAGAGCCTCCTTCCATGCCATGGACTAAGAGGTTATTTGATGAGTGATACCTAAGACACAATAACCAGAACAAGTGCTCTTTTTTCTCTGTAGTAATAACGAAGTTGTGTTGGTTGGTTGGTTGGTTGTTTTGAGATGGAGTTTTGCTCTTGCTGCCCAGACTGGAGTGCCATGGTGCAATCTTGGCTCACTGCAGCCTCCACCTTCTGAGTTCAAGCAATTCTCTTGCCTCAGCCTCCCAAGTAGCTGGGATTATAGGAACCGGTCACCATGCCTAGCTAATTTTTAGTATTTTTACTACAGATGGGGTTTCACCATGTTGGCCAGGCTGGTCTTGAATTCCTGACCTCAGATGATCCACCTGCCTCAGCTTCCCAAAGTGTGGGATTACAGGAGTGAGCCACTGCACCCGGCTCAAGGTTGTATTTCTTAATACTTTTTCCACTTTTATCACAGAAATTCTAGCAAATCACCTTTACTAGCAAATATATTCAGGCACTAAACACACAGTACTGTCTTTACACTGAGTAGAGTCTCTGGAATTCCAAAGAGAAGCCAAATAAAACTTGTCCTTAAAATGGCGTCTAAACAGCGATGAATGAAACCCCTCAATGCCATTTCCCTTTGTCATTCCAATGTTCATCTCAGAATGACCCACGCCCATCGTATTCATGCTCAGACCTCACAGCAACATTTTTGGCTGCCCCAGGTTCTAACCCCTAATGCCATTCCTGCTTCCCTTCCCCAGTAGAATTTGTTCCCCACTCTCTCTCCTGGCCCGTGGGGGGGTGGGTCTCTTTCTACATACACAGTGCCCACTGCCAAGACATGGATGGAATGCCTTCTCATGGGCCTAGTAAAATGATGGCACATATATGGGAAAAGGCTGCTCTCAGTGTGAGGAAATGTGTACTCAGATTTGAACAAAGGTCTACTGTAATTCTGTAAAATTCCGTGGACAATAAACAAATAAAATGTAATTTATTTTGGTAAGGGGATTGTTGGTGAATGTTTTCCTTCTTTTCTCTTGATTTCCACTTGCCTTATGAAGCTATTTACACAACTGAGGATATAGACAGCTAAATCCAATTCATTGAGACTGCTGAGAGAGTTTTAAGCACACATTTAATAATCATAGTGTACATATTCTTCCCTTCACTCACAGACAGGCCCTTCTGTCTCCAGAAACACAATCAGTGGTACGCCTTCACTGTAAAACTAAGGAAGATTTGAGCTTCTTATACGATTAACCACTCACTCGAGGGGAACAACATATGAGAGAAAAAATTTCGTCCAAGCCAGTACTTTACTTGAAAATGTTTTATATATTTTTAAAGGCTTGAAATATGCGTTTTGTCATGGAAGTTGAAAATTCAAGTGTTGTTTTCCATTTACCAAGCTATTGATCTTTACACAAAATAATAAACAGAGTGTGTGAGAGAATGGAGAAGTAGCCAGCCCCCTGCTCCGCTGGCAGAGGTGTGAAACTGCCAGCTCTTACACAGTGTTTTCCACGGACTCTCTCCTGCACTCCACGCAGCAATGGGATAGGAGGCAGAGACTTCCACTGCTTCATTTAATAGATAGGGAAACTGAAGCCTGAAGAAGTTAACTTACTCAGTGTCACATGGGTGATCGTAGATCCAGAACTGCAAAACTAGGACTACACTTTGGTCTTTTCTGATCTCAGAACCCATATTCACAGTAACTATACATTAGATCTTCCAGAGAGCAATTCAATTGAGTAATATTTATAAACAGCCCAGAGAAGGTTCTTACTCTGATGAAAATTTTACACCTAAGGAAACAGTAAAGCACAGAACATAGGCTTCAAACCTGGGAATTTTCATCTCAATGCTATTTACATTGAAAAAGAAAAAGGAAATAACCTGAATTGTCTATAATAAGGGCCCAGTTAAATAAATTCAGATGACTTCTATGATGAAACACCCTACAGCCATTACAATGATGTTTTGGAAACAAATTTTTAAATATGAGAAAATGTTCAAGAAGGATTAACTGGAAAAAAAAGGATAATAAAACTGTGTTTCAACATCATGTAATCACACAAGGAAAACAAGAATAACTGAGAACAGATACGACCAAATCCAACAGACAGCTCGGGGTGGTGGATTGCGCTTCTCTTTAATTTTCTTTCCTGTATTTTCCACAGTGAATAAATGTCACTTTTCTAAAAAGGTAAACATCACAGTTTACTATTAAAACTACACAAAAGAATATCATGAAAGATATTAATATTTAAATCAGAATTTAAGAACGATGGTGGGAAAATAGAGAATGGGAGAAAATGAGAGTGTCTATTTGCAGGTCTTAGTTATTCAACATTCCTCCAGCTAAAATCTTCCCATTCTGTGCCCTGGCAGCCGCCTGATAGAGACTTCAGCTGGATTCACTTTGTGTTGCCCTCACACTTGCATTTCATTGGTCTCCTGATGAGGCGGTGGAACAGATCATGGAATAATTACGCATGCTGCTGCTGCTTACAAAGGTATTAAGAGAAAAATAAAAGCATCTTCAAATGCACTTCAAATTTTAGGGAGGGACAAAACTATTGTTATTCAACTATTGAATCCGTGTGTATCACACTTAATAATTCAGTGTGAGGAAAATCTAATTTGTGACACAGTGAAGTTCGAGTTTTTCTGTGTTTATGGAAGACTGTTGTCCTTTCCTTAATCAGTATGCACCCATAGTCTACACGTATATTCATTTATAGACTAAGTAGCAGAATTTTATCACTTCGGGTAGTGACTAGATTTATGGCTTTGGTGTCTCCAGTCTCATGACATTGTTCTGTCACAATTATGTTCTGATAGTGAGTTGGTCAGGAAACACAGCTGCCCACTGACCCAGTGGGAAAACACAGGTCACGTTACTCTGAGCTTCTCCAGGAAAGCTCTGCAGGTGAGGAGAGGCTGCCTGATTCTTTGGGTTTCTATTGTAACAAACCTGGCAAAATAACAAAGGAATCAGGCCAACGCAATTCCTTTAAAGCATACTGTCTGTCACAGGAGTTTCAAATTAATGTATCTAGAAATGGTTTCCTGATTCATCTGCCCCACTCCTGGCATCTTGCCTGGCAGCCAAGAGGTGCAGGCAGGACTCTTGCTCAGTGTGGTTAACATAGCTGCTCAGTGCCACGACAAGGCAGAAGGAGTCCCAGAGCTGCTGCAGAGGCCCAGGGAGCTGGCACCAGGCTGGGCAGCGCTTTCTCACACACCCACTACCTCCCTTCTCTCAACATTTGGTGTTTGTGTGTCATGTTTCAATGACTCCTTGAAGACATATTTTACCCCGTTCCTTATAGCACTCAGCACAGTAGTGGGATTAGACCTGTGGTCAGTTCCCTCCCTGAAATCCAACTAATCACGATTCAGCTGCAGAGAAGCCTTCAGAACTCATTTCCCGCATCAAATGACAACTACTGCCTCCTGAAAACTCCACACCAGAAACCATCAGGCACATGTGGCTCTTTAAACTGGAATTTAGTTAATTACCATTAAATAAAATTACACGTTCAGTTCGTCCATCTCATTGGCCACATTTCAAATGTTCAATGGCGGCAGGTGCCAGCAGCCCCCATACTGGACAGAGCAGATTAAGAACAATCCCATCACTGCAGAAAGTTCTGTTAGATGCTTCTGCCAAGAGTGCAGCTCCACCAGCACCAGGGGATCCCTTTCTGCCCTCCCAGAGGGATTTACAGGTGCACTGAGATTAGGATCAAGCTCACCTTCTGACCGGGCACCTGCAGAAAAACAGTTCAAACTTCTTGGCATCAAATTCAACGTTCCTAGCAATCTAGACTTCAGCCTACTTTTCTAACTCCATCCCTTTCTTCTCCACTCATGCTTTATCAGGACTTAGAATGTCCCACCAACCCTTGGGCTTCCATCCACCTTGCTATACCTGCCTTGAAGGCACTTCCATGTCTTTTCCAAGGGAAAAATCTAATGTCTATCCTTTAAGTCTTAATTCAAATTCCTCAGTGGTGTCTTCCAAGTGGCCCAAAGAAAGTGAGCCACTCCCCATTGGGTCCCGTGTCCTGCATACCTTTCTTACTGCACAGATCCTTTGAAACATCACCTCTTTCTCTGTTGTGGGGACAAGGACTGTCTGGCTCATCTAGCCCCAGCACAGAGCCTTGAACACATAGGTCAGTAAATATTCGGTGAATTGTTCAGAGACTGAACGAGAATAATCTCATGGCCTTTTCCCAGCTTCCACAGGATTGGAAAGCAGGACACTGATATCTGAAGGGCGTGAATTCCATCCTTCCTCCCACTGTGTGGCCACTACCTAATACGGCCAAGGCCATGGGGGCTGTTGGCCATAACAACCTCTGAACTAAGCTGCTTCTTTAAGAACCTTTCTGCTGTCATTTTCATTTTGAACCTCTTGCATGCCTCTCTTGTCTCAGGGGATTTTTTTTTTAATTTACTGACTGGTGGAAAAAAGGATTTGATGAGATAATTCTGCTTTAATGATACATTTTCAATAAAGCACATATTTGATATAAGAACAACCTACAGTTTTTCATGTTATTAAAAAGGCAAACCTCCAATACTGCTAAAATCAAACATCAAACACATCTATGCTTCCTAGCAACAGCATGTCCAACTGGTTTCCCCTCTGCTTTCTCTGGCACAAGGGCCATGCCTGTCAGACAGAGGCAAGTGCCTCTGCTTCCCAGGCACAGTTTTGAATGACAGATGTATTACTCATTGGGAAGTCTCCACACTGCCTCTTGGAGAACAGAAGGGCAAGCCAGGAGTGGCAGGAGCCAGCTCCATCTCAGAGCCAGATATCCAGAGTTCTGAGTGTCTCCTCTGCCACCACAAAGGGTCTTTGGCTGGACTACGCGTGTCAATCTGAAGGTCAGCTTTCCTGGGAGCAATGGCGGGATCAAGGCAGAACTCAACAGTGCAAGGAAGAGAGCAAGAAAACCACCAGGTGGACATACAGCTTTTCTTGTTCCATATATCTAAGAAGGTCATAGAAGTGATGAAGGCGTCTTAGGCTTATTGGTGCCCGAGCATCAGTGGAAAACAGGGGAGGGAGAGGATAAGGGAGACGAAGTCCAGGCTGAGTGAGAAGTGTAGTTAGCTACCACAAACCTATTAAAAAACTCACATTTTCATCCTTGAAATTCTGCCCTAATTTCCATAATCCGAGTTGCATGCAAGTAACTAAAGGTAGCAGCCAAGGTAAGAAGGCACGTCCACGTCACTTTACGCCTATGAAAACAGTTTCCTCCAGTATCATCCTGCTCTTTCCCTCAGTCCTGCACAGGCACGTTCACCCATTCATTGTTGTCCGTCTATGGAAGGGGTGTGATAAACACCACTGTCACATGGAAAACCTGGCCGGGAAGTTCAATCCTGGGAACTGTGAGGCTGCTTTATTGAGGTGTTAATGAAAGGGCAGGGCCACTCTGCTGAGCCAGCCAGTAAGGAGCTCCTGCTGCTCCCTCCACAGCCTTCCTGGGCCAGCCCCAGTTTAGCATCCCTGCGGGCGGCTGCCCATGCTGGCTTAAATATGGTTGAGGATAGTCCAGGTTCTATGGCTGCCTGGGGTGGTCGGGGCAGAACAACAAGTCCAGGCATTTTCATCAGCTCGTCCATTTCATAACCGTAATCTGAGGAGACAGGGCAGGGGAACACCTGGAACGGGAGTCCGGCCTGTTTCTCTGGTTGTAGATACAAAAGTTATCCCCTGTTCAGCTTTCCCAAATTCTCCCCTCCCCCGTGACCCTCAAGTTAGATCATTGGCCCACCCCTCAGTGAAAAGAAGACATTCATGGAGCTCTGTTTGTTCCAGGCACTAAACAAGGTACAGAGGCTCGCAGAGACGGACCCCTCCAAGAAAACGGGATTGTGCAGACACTAAAAACCAAACTCCAAATGACACAACGTCATTAAGAATGAGAAAAAGGGAATTCCTGGCTAAGGGAGGTGCCTGAATAGAGGCACAGAATTTCCAAACCACCAGATCTTAGATTTGATAGTCACGTGGTCAAACTCCCAACATCAAAAACAATACAAAGCAAAAAAGTCCCTGACAGAGTCACACAGCCTCTTCCTGAGACCTTGCAGGACAGGTGGCTGGTTTCCGTGCAGAGCAGCTCCGCAGATCTGCTGGTTATGACGTTTCTTTCTTCTAGGGATCCACATCATCATAATCTGCAGTTAACTCTCAGGTCTGACATCAGGAGCCACACAGAATCACTCAATGTGCCCCTGCTCATAAGGACTCTTCAGTCACCTTCCTGCCCTCCCCTGCTCAGCCTTGTATTTTCGTCTTCCTGCCTTCTGTGTCCCTCCCTCCCTGTCACCTGCTTGCTTCCTGGCTTGACAAGAACAAAAATCCAAAACCAAATTAACAGGACAAAACATACGAACCATTTTCGTTCATGATTCACAGTGAATCTCTTACTTGATTGCCTGCCCACTGTCCCTACCTTATATACATTGCCTACTTATACGTTCCAACATTTTTACCTAATTTAGATTCTCTCCAAGTACTAAAAATGTTTATTTTCGAATCCTCCTAACTTTCCCCAGGAGATGAATGGCATTACCCACACAGCAGCACACAGGAGCTCCAGAGATGGTCATTCACAAACTCTGACCATCTTCTGAAGCTACAGATTAATTTTGTGGAATCATGTACGCATCTGTGGACACAGAGACCTCCTTGCAGAGAGTAGCAATTCTTAGGATTTTCCACAGATGCCAGTTTTAGAAGAAGCTCCACATACTTGCTTTTATAGAGGTATGTTTTTAGCAGTGACTAAACAACCATCACCCATTTCTGGAATCTAAAATATTTTCTACCTTGATAAGGCCATATATCAGACCACATGTGGAGAGTATAATCCTCATGTCCACAGTTAAATTCTCTCTCATGTAATAATGGGGAAGGGATGTGCACCATTTTGCTATTTCCTCTGTATCCAGGAGCCACAGCTTTAAAGAACACAAAGCCAGAGGCTATACATAACCAGTAACCCTGAGAAATATTCCTGTTGGGAAGTTGAGCTATCTTTGCTTGAGTAGGAAACGCTGTCTTCACGGAAGGAAAAACTGATCATGATTAATAGACATTTGCTGAGTTGTCACTCTTCCAGACATAACTCATTTCAGTTTGGGGCCCATTCTAGCACAGCCCGGCAAATCTTGAAAGAAGTCTCAGGAGCTGGCCGGGGAGACAGACGCTTGGTCACGACCCCCCTCTAGTGGCTGAGAGTTAGAGCGCCAAGTAACCGTAATTCTTACTCCAGCATTTGCTTCTAAATCAAACAACTCACCTTTTTGGAGGCTGGCTGATAAAAAAGAACATAAAAATGGTGCTTGGCAGAAAATCAATCACTTTTCTCTTAAACCTGTGCTCAATTCATCACTGTCGTGCTTACTGTAAAACAACTGTGCGACCGGTGAACTAAACCCCCGTGTAATCCTGAGCACCTATCCCTATGCCTGCCAAGAAGGGTGAGTGCCTCTGAGGCAGGCTCCTGCGGAGGGCAGGGCGAGGTGGGCCATGGCCACCGGGAAGAAGCCTCTGCTCCATCCATCTTTTTCAGCTTTTTAGTGAAATCTCATTTTACGTATGCACTGAATCAAGCTTCATGTATCTTTTTTGTGTGTCTCTCTAAAAAGAATCTCAGATGGAGAAACATGCCATGTTCATGGTTAGGAAGAATCAATATCGTGAAAATGGCTATACTGCCCAAAGTAATTTACAGAATCAATGCCATCCCCATCAAGCTACCATTGACTTTCTTCACAGAACTGGAAAAAACCACCATGAACTTCATATGGAACCAAAAGAGAGCTCACATAGCCAAGTCAATTCTAAGCAAAAAGAACAGTGGGAGGCATCACACTATTGGACTTCAAACTATACTACAAGGCTACAGTAATCAAAATAGCATGGTACTGGTACCAAAACAGAGATATAGACCAATGGAACAGAACAGAGGCATCAGAGAAAACACAACATATCTACAACCATAAAATCTTTGATAAAGCTGACAAAAACAAGAAATGGGGAAAGGATTCCCTGTTTAATAAATGGTGTTGGGAAAACTGGCTAGCCATGTGCAGAAAGCAGAAACTGGACCCCTTCCTGACACCTTACACTAAAATTAACTCTAGATGGATTAAAGACTTAAACATAAGACCAGGCACCATAAAAACCCTAGAAGAAAATCTAGGCAAAACCATTCAGGACATAGGAGTAGG
>CM052658.1:114024850-114072540 GCA_028533165.1 Leontopithecus rosalia
TGATAGACTGGACTGGGAAAATGTGGCACATATACACCATAAAATATTATGCAGCAATCAAAAATGATGAGTTCGTGTCCTTTGTAGGGACATGGATGAATCTGGAGAACATCATTCTCAGCAAACTGACACAAGAACAGAAAATCAAATACCGCATATTCTCACTCATAAGCGGGTGATGAACAATGAGAACACATGGACACAGGGAAGGGAGTACTACACACTGGGGTCTATTGGGGGAAATAGGGGAGGGACGGCATGGGGGGGAGCTGGGGAGGGATAGCCTGGGGAGAAATGGCAAATGTGGGTGAAGGGGAGGAAGGCAGCAAAACACACTGCCATGTGTGTGCCTATACAATGATCTTGCATGTTCTGCACATGTACCCCAAAACCTAAAATGCAATTTAAAAAATAAATAAATAAATAAATGACTTAAAATCCAAAAAAAAGAATCTCAAGTACAAGTGAATCGGAACCTTTCGCCTAAGCAGAAGAGAAACATTCTTTACCACAAAAGGAAAATCCAAACTGTTTTTATTCTACTCCCGCACACTCATTTAACACAGAACGGCTTAGGTCACCAAAATGTGTAGGAACTTTCCCCACTAACCACTAGTTCTCCAGGGGACACCAGCTAGATGTGCTGAAATGTAACTCAACTCTGACACTGTCTAGTGGGGTTAGTGTCAGATCCCACAGGCAGAGGTCTCAGTCCCACAGCACTGCTCCCACTTTAGATGTCAATTGCAGCCCCAGTTTGTGGCCTGTGCTTCTGACCAAGCAGTTATAAATCAGAGTTTCCACGACCCACTTCTTGGATCCAGTATACATATTTCACATCTATCAAGTCTGAGGTGGTAATACCATCAGGGGCCCACGGTACCAGCATGTTGACAATATCCAGCTGCATTTTGGGGTAAGCCTGCCTCTTGGTTTATAAAATGATGGGGTTCCCACTGTATTAGTATTCTAACTCTGTCAAGACATGAACTTGCCCAGGGCTCAGTTAGCCCCAAAACTAGGTAGTATATGTATTTCTACTGCCCAGAAATGAGAGAAGAATCTTTACCCAAAAGAAACCCACTGTCTCCTCTTTGGTGAACCCATCTCATCATAATTCTACTTCCAACATAGATACACACCATCTTTGAAGTTGTTCTAGTCCCCTCAGCAAACACCAAGGGAATGTCCACTGTCTGCAACCTGTGGGCTGGGCATTGTGGGAAATGCAGAAAGAAAGAAGAACCTGGTTTCGATCCTGGGACCCTGGGGTATGGTGGCGAGAGCCGGGCAGGACTGGGCTGGGCAACACGCAAGGAGTCTTGAGGGCACCACATTAAGGAGCACTGGTTCTTGGGCTCCAGTAAGTACAGGGCTGGCTCGTGGGAGCAAAAGCCTGCTTAAATGTCACTCCCACACACGCGTCTCACATCTGGGCCCTTGAGAAGAAAACGTGCCTCCACAGGTGTCTCACAGCATAGTCTAATCTATTGAAAGAGGCAGCAAGGTAAGGGGTCACCACGGCGAGGCTGAACCTCAATTGTGTTATCTCGGACACAATATTACCTCCTTCTACAGCCTCCTTTCCTGGCCTAATCTCTCTCTCTTAGGGTTCTCACAGAAGGTAAATGAAAATCTGTGTTCTTTCCTTCCCCAATGAATCTCTAAAGAGAAGAGCAAAATTCGTCCATGCACAGAAATGGAAATGATTAGAAGCCTGAGTGAAACAGAAATTACAACCCCCCCATCTTTGCCCCTGCCAAAGCTAAGAATTTGAAGGATGTGCAGGAATTGAACTTGGTTCTTTCTTTCCTATCGATCTAGGGTGCCATCCCTTGGGACCCCAGCCCCAACAGTGTCTCTAGTCTTCCCATTGGCAGCAGAGCAATGCCAGCCTGAGTTTGCCTGTACCGGCCACAGCCACCTCCAGAGAGGGCAGTAATTGGGATTGTGGAGTCACAAGTGGCAGCAAGGAAAATTTATGAAAGTGAAGGCATCTAGCATCTGGAGGCCACACCGCAGCCACACGCAGCAGCCACCACCAGCTCCCTGCTTCAAAGGGGCCGATCCTTCCATGGGCCTTTCTCACATTAGGCAGTGGATGGCTGCCAAGTCCCTCACACAGGCAAAGGCACAAATCCTCCACTGTGTGCATTAATCAAAGGGTAGCAGCGGCAGCTGCCCCTGGAGGATGCGGTACAGTGGGCAGCAGCGGCAGCTGCCCCTGGAGGACGCGGTACAGTGCTGAGCTTTTTCAGATGCCGGCGCCTTGCATCAAGCATCTGCCGTGCCTTTTGGTTCCACAATAAACCAGCATTCACATGCAATCACTGCACAAGAAGGGGTCTTTTCACACTCAATGCCCTTCGCAGTCTTGTCTTCCCAGGGATAGCTCAGTCCACTGGATCTCAACAGAGTGCTACCCAGCCCGAGAGGCACACCCCCACTATGAGTGGGGGCTGACATGCCACTATCCTCAAATCCCAGAAAAAGGACTCCATGACCAGACCTTGGGAAGCCCAAGGTCCCAATCCAAGTATCTAGCAAAGAAGCCAGCAGAGCTGAATGCAATTTGCAAATGGTGTTTGCAGGTGAGGAAAGATTCCAGACAGGGGACGAGATGAAAGCCTCTACAGAATGAGATTTTATTCCCCAGCTCATCTATGCCCTTGGGGACTCATGACAAAGGAACTGAAATGGAACTAAGCCATCATTTTAATCAGGCAGAAATTTAGTGCTGGAGAAAATGATAATATGGCAGGTTTTCTTTTTGGTTTTGTTTTGTTTTGTTTTTCAGATGGAGTCTCACTCTGTCTCCAGGCTGGAATCAGTGGCACAATCTCAGCTCACTGCAAACTCCGTCTTCTGGGTTCAAGCGATTCTCCTGCCTCAGCCTCCTGAGTAGCTGAAACTACAGGCACGCACCACCATGCCCAGCTAATTGTTTTGTATTTTTATTAGAGACGGGGTTTCACCACATTGGCCAGGCTGGTCTCAAACTCCTGACCTCATGAATCACCCACGTCGGCCTCCCAAAGTCCTGGGATTAGAGGTGTGAGCCACAGCATGTGGCCCTAATATGGCAGGTTTTCTGGATTTTAAACTTGTGATCTAAGAGTAGTGACAGAACATTTTCCCCAGAGCAGGGGACCTAAAATTGAGAAGTCATTTTTTTTTTGCAGGGGTGACCCTTATAGATGTTTTCTTAGTAATATTTTTATGTCCCCACTATACAATAAAAGTCTCAATAGCAGCAATCATGGCAACCCACTGTGGTTTAGGGCTGTGAGGGCTCAAAAACCCCACAATAGGCTGGATGACTCACAAAAAGCCAGAGAATTATAGAATCACAGAGTTTTAAAAGACCTTAGGGAATATCTACTCCCTGCAGGAATTCCTTTTATAATACTCCTGCCAGATGGTCATACATCTGCATCATGTCTGTGAAAGGAGCTCGGTAGCTTTTTAGGAATCTCATTCCTGTGATAGACAATTACAGCTTCTATCTCTCAGGACATTTTCTTATATATTAAATGAAAATGTGTTCTATAACTTCCAGCCCTTTATTCAGATCCTGCCTTCTGTTACATTGTAGAATTATTCTATTCTATTTCAGCTTCCATGTGACAGCCTCTTCAAACACATTACATAACATAAAAATGTTCCACTTAAAAGTTAAACTTTTGGGGGGCCTCCAGAAGTATTCCTACTGAGAGAATATGTTAACTTCTCTTCCCAGGTCAGCAAGGAGTGTGGTTTCAAAAGCAAGAACTTCCCAGCGACAAGCCTGACCTGTCTTCTTTCACGTCTCCAGGGGCTTAGAGCTCTTTGTCTAATTTTCGCGGGCGTGGGAAAACAGACGGCCCAGGTGAGCTGCTCGTGTTTCGAAAAGCCCACGAAAAGCTATGGGAGGACTGTGGGCCAAACAACCAATCAGGTGTCAGAATCAAAGATCAGCCATTCCAGTGGAAGTTTAAAAGAACTTCTCTCACTGACAAAAATGTGAATGGGGCAGGAGTAATTCCCAGATGAAAAGACCCCCTGCCCCTCACCTGTGCGGATTTCCCTCTCTGGGATCCCCTCGCATGACAGCGTGGGAGCTGGCTTTCTCTCTCTCCCTACTTCTCTTTCTCTCTCTGCCTAATAAATCACTTTACTGCAAAAGCTCTTGGGGTCCAATATTTACATGAACACTATTACTGCACCAGGGCCTCCTACCCATTCTTGGGTGGGCTAGAGCCCAAGGACTTGAGTGCATTGGGCACCTCCCATGGGGAGCTGAGCCTCCCCCGCATCCCGCAACCTGGTCACACTATAAGGTCATTTTTTACTCTCTTTGCTTCTTTTTTTTTTTTTTTACTTCCAGCAGCTAAGGAGTGTGCCACCTAAGTGTAAACGCTATTTCCCTTTTGTTTATTCTTTTAATAAATCTGTACTGAACAAGCCATTGTGCTTGCCTCTCAGCAAGGGACAAAGAAGAGTGATGTGGGGTTCTTACTCCTAACTACACATTGTGCCGAATAAAGGAAGAAATAATGTGTGTTACAAAAAGCAGTCTAACATTACCGAGGGAGTTCAAGGAAATAGATTATTCTGGCATGGAGGATAGGAAGTGAGAAGTTGGGAAAGATTTTGAGGAGGTGGCATCATTTGAGTTATACCTAAAAGAAAAAAACAAGTTTTACCCAGGCAAAGAGGAAAGAAAGGCTTTTTAGAAAAATGTATACTTTAGACATGCATTTGTCTGAAACAGCATATGTTCCATTTGGGGACCCATGAACATCAAGAAGGGGAACAGACAACAGGAGAAATCCACAGGATGGGTAGGTTTTGCTTATTTAATGACTGCCTTGTATGCCAAGCTATGAGGCATGAACATTATCTAAGTAATCAGAAGGAGTCATTGACAGTTTGAGCAGTGAAGTGATAGAATTCAAAACGCACATCAGGAAAGGGTGCTAATAACAGTATTTTGGATGGAATGGAAGAGGTGGAGGAAGGAAGTTCCATACGGATTAAGCAGCTATTTCTGAAGATCCCACTAAGGACTGCAAGAGGAAAAAGACAGCACAGGGAGAGTTACCATTTTCTGTGGTGTCTTTAAGTGGTAGTCCAAGACACCACTTAACGGGGAGAACACTGGTAGAAACTGAGAGGGGACATGAAGCATAGAGACAGGACAACATATAGAGCCTGGAAAAGGGTCTTAAATTGGAGCAAAAGGAAAAAAGAAGAATCAAAGATGCGTCTGGAGAGTCAAGCCTGGATTTAAAGTCTGCCAAGAAATTAGAGTGATGCAAAAGAGCAGGATGGGAAGAGAGATGACGACTTTGTATTTAAACACACTGTGTTTCTGGTGGAACATCCAGGCAGTGGTGTGGTGGTCAATGTTCAACTACTGGCTCTTGGTGGGATCAGGGAGAAGAGGGGACCCCTGATTGGTAGCACATGCTAACTTATGTGGTGTAAAGACTCTCAGTGTGGCTGCTTCCATGCTACAGTACCAGCGTGGCATGACTGATGGCTAAACACACAGTTTAGGCAAGATTCTAACAGTTGGCGGTAGGGGGACAATACAAGCCAGCTTCATCACACCAGTGTGCCTACACTGGAGAGGGGAGACAGGGTTGAGTCAGAGTGTTCCTATTGTACAGAAAACAAAACGTGATTGTTTGCCAGACAGAGACCATGACTACCGACAAACTTTGGCATCCCTGCTGACAGGCATCCAACTTCAGCCGAAAGCCCACCGATGGGTTCTCTCACTCTCTCTTACCAATATTCATCTGCAAGCCATAAAAACAGGGGCTGACGGTAACCAGTGAGTTCACACTGGTTTTATTTTTTATGATGTCTTAGGATGATTTCTCCTTTAAGATTTATTATTGTTTTGCCTGCCATGAAATGGTAACTAAGCATTTTGCTAAATCAATTTAAAGATTGCTTTGTTTCATTATTATCATTGTAAGCACCTCCGGGCTGTCTGCTGTTTTATGACGGCTCTTAATAATGCTGCTTAGTCACTCATAGGATGCAATTTGGACCTGTTTTTTGAGAGAAACTCTAAACTATTTTTTATCTCTTTCCAGGTGTATAAAAATCTACCATTATGTCTCTGTAATACTGGGGAAGTTAATGATGCTATAAGGTTGGTAACGAGTATCATGTGGAACGCGAAATTTCAAAGCTGAGTGAAGGGAATAACCCATGTAAAGATAATGATTGAAAGCCACACACTGGGGAAGAAAGTGGGAGGAAAGACAAAAAAGTAGAACAGTTGACAAAGATGTTTACTAAGACTCAATAGGAAAAGTTGTAATTTCTCACTTACACGTTTCCAACCTCAGCGCAGACATCAGCATACGCCTTCCTGAGGACACAGCAGCCAGTTTAATATTTTTGTCTAACCATTTCTTGTAATAATGTATAGGGGAACAAACGCTTCATCCCTACATAGCAGCCAAATGTTCTTTCAAATGTATTAAACAGATCATAAAACTCCTTTAATCAAAAGTTTCCAAAAATATCTCATCACATTTAAAGTACAATCTAGCTAAGCCCTAGTCATGATCCACAAGCCCCCAGATGACCTAAGCTCTTTCTGCATTACACCTTCATCTCCATTTAGAAGCCCTCGCTCACTACCTTCCAACCTGGCTGGGCCATCCTGCTTTTCCTTGAAAATGCCAATTTCATCACTGCCTCTTCCTGGAACAATTTTCCGGGATAACTGGAGAAGAAGCGGCTCTCTCCTCCTCAAATTTCAGGCCAATATTACCTCCTCAGACACTCCTTCCCTTACCACGAGTATCTAAAATGACCCCATTCTCCCATTTTATCACCTTCTCTTAAGTCAGAAATTATTCTGTATAGTTGATTATGTTTGGTGACACTCCCCAACTAAAATGTGAGTTCTACCATGAAAGACTGTGCTTGTTGAATTTCCTGCCAAATCTCTGGTATCCAGCACGGTTATTAGCACATTGCAGGTGTTCATCTGCAGAATGGCAAATGCTCCCACTCCCATTAATTGGGTACATTTTAAAGGAAAAGGAAACTTTATTGAAGAATGATCCATGTCTTCACAATCCTGTCCTCCATTGTATCTCAATAAAATGCCCAGCCACCATGATGCCACATTAAGCAACACAATATTGAATGAATATTGAATGAATGATTCAATACATGTCTTGGGGCCTTTCATAGAAGCATAGTGAAGCCATTTAAAAAGAACATGACTAAGAAAGAATGTGCTCATTTCTCTCTGCCATGCTGGGAGCAATTTACAGTATCCTTAGGAGGCCCTGCACCAAGATAAGGTAAATATAGGTATAAGTTTCCTTTAGTCACTCATGCATTCAACCAGCATTTAATAAACATGGAGCTGAGAACTAGTGATTTAAAGATAAGAAGTCAAAATCTCTACTTTCAAAGACTTAACATAGAGTGAGAGAAGCAAATACAAAAGTAATTTTATTACCATATGATCAATATTAGAGATATGAAAACAATACTGAGAGACACCAGAAAAAGAAACGATCAACTGAGTTGGAAATGGAGAGGGTATATTTGAGAAAACTTCACTAAAGAGGGGACCAATGACCAATGATGGTCAGAGTTTTGCATGAGTGTGAAAGGCAAACAAAGAAAAGAGAAACACAAGGGAGGACAGCACATGGAAAGCCATTAAGCCCTGAAATGGCTTTACACACTAGGGAACTGTAATAAATTTTATATGGCATAAGTAGTTGAACATGTGTGAGAAGAGACCACGGGCTTACCATAATGTCACAAGGAGAACATAGATAAAAGAACGGTAGACTATCTACAAATATAAAGGCAAAAATACCACATAAAATGTAGTTAAGCAGAATTCAATAGTATATTAGAAGAATAACCTATCATAACCAAATACTGTTTTTAGGAATGCAAGGTTGGTTTGATTTTAAGATATCTACTGATACGATTTTTTACATTAATAAATGAAAGAACTGCTATGTATTCATGCTTACAGATGCAACACCAATAAATTTAACATTAATCCTGGTTTCAAAATGTCACAAACATGGTAAAACTAAAGCAAAAGAATATCTCTTTAACACTGTGAAGAGTCCATCTCAATTTAGAGAACCAGAATTGTTCTTAATGATAAAATATTAAAGGCATACCTGTAAATTCAAAAACAAAGAATGCTTTTCATTACCACTATTGACTAACTTGATTCTAAAGTTAAATAGCTTCTAAAATTACACAAGAAAGCAAATAATATGCATAGATGTTAAGTGACATAACAGCCTGTAATTTAGAAACTTCAAAAAAAGTAGCTATAAAAACAATTTTCCAGGGCCAGTTGCAGTGGCTCACACCTGTAATCCCAGCACTTTGGAAGCCAGAGGTGGGTAGATCACAAGGTCAGGAGTTCAAGACCAGTCTGGCCAACATGGTGAAATCCCATCTCTACTAAAAATACAAATACCCAGGTGTGGTGGTGGGCACCTGTAATCCCAGGCACTTGGGAAGCTGAGGCGGGAGAATCGCTTGAAACTGGAAGGCAAAAGTTGCAGTGAGTTGAGATCATGTCACTGCACTCCAGCCTGTGGGACAAGAGCAAAACTCCATCTCAAAAAAAATTTTTCCTATATGCCGTTAATAACTGCTTAAGACATAAACTATACAAAAGGACCCAATTCTCAATGCTAATCCATCAATGTAACAAAAAAATAGACTTTACAGTACAAAATATATGAAAAGCAAACAATAAAATGTACTTGTGTAAATGAAGAGATATTTTCTGGGCTAACACAATGATGTAAGTATTAATAACATATTAAAATACAACCCTATACTTGGAAGGAAATTAATTTTAAACATCACTTTGGCTGCACAGAGGAAGCTGGGATGTGAAGGCGGAGGCTACCTTAGTCCAACAAGGGAGAAGATGTACCTGAAAGAGGAGAGTGAGTAGTTGGAAGGTAGAAAATATAAGAATGATCTACACCAAGACAATGATGGGTGCTAATGCAACCCAGGAAATGGTTTTTAAGAGCCTATGTCAACAAGATTCAGAAGCTGACTGAATATTTGGGCCATCAGAGTTAAAGAACAAACGTACATTCAACAAAGATTTGCTGAGTACCCTCTGTGTGCTGGGCATTAAATTATACACAGTGCACCACGGATCATTAAATGAAAGGATACATTAATTTGGCATCCTCTTGGGAAAGGAGATAGATTAAAAGATATAGTCTCAACCCAAAAGAAATCTACATGCATTTTTTTAAGTACAAACAAAAATCTAATGTGAATCCTAATTAGCTGGAAATTACAAAAAAAATGATGCTTTCAAAATTAAAGAATAGCTCTATTCTTAGAATATAAACATATCTGGGAGAATCTAAAAGAGAGAAGGATAATGTAGAAGTTAAGGGGAAGACACCAAATGACCTGTGAGCGTGGCTCAGACTGAGCAAATTCATGAGTTAGAACTATAGGAGATGAGAATGCAGTTCAGAAGTGAAAGAAAAGGCTTCTCCACCACTGGTTCTCAGTCCTGATCTTACTTTGAAATCATCAGGGAGATTTACACAGCACTGATGCCCAGGCCACAGCTTAGAAGATTCTGATTGAATTGGCCTGAGTGTTGCCAGGGCATCAGAAAATTCCCAAGTGACTCCACTGTGCAGTTCTGTCCAAGAAATACATATAACCCAGGAGTATATCCTCATCTCTAGGAGTCCTTGGTTCATGATCTAGATATTTACTCCAAATGAACACAGCTAACAAGGACCTAATCTTAGTGCTCAAAGATTGCAGGGGCCTCTAATTCTCTTCAGAAACCCTATTAGAGCCAGTAAACTCCTGCTTTTAGAATAAAAAAAAACTAAGATACATTATTTTAGTTCTTCTACAATCTAAATGGCTTTTCCAACCTTAAAAGTGCTCATTACACACTAATAATTACACACAATAGACTGGAGCACACTACAGTCTGTAATCTTCTCCCACCTCTGTTTCAGAAATAAAATTTTTGGGACAACATATAAGCCTGCCCCCTCTAAATCTGCATTAAAAGAATTTTAGTTCACTTTGGAAATCCTGGTTGATATAGGGCTCTTAAAATTGTATCCCTTTATGCTATATTCTATAAAGAAATAGTATATTAATGAATGTGAAATAAAAACTAATCTGAGAGTTTCTATGGACTCTGAGAAGAACATTGTGTCTTTCCACTGACCTTTGCACAAGAATCAGGTAAATACTGATAGAAAAATGTTATTTCAGAACTTTGATGAAAATCATCCCTATGTACCTATCATAAACTCAGAGAAAAATGAACAATCTTGGTCGTTATTAAAAGCATACAGAAAAAGAACTGTGATACTCTCTCTCAAAGTCTTTGACTCACAATTGTCCTTTAACTAAAGATCAATGTAAAACCAAAATCCTCAAGGAGCAAAGGGCAAAAACAAGGTTGCAAAAGGGTTCCCTGTTAACAAGTATTTCTCTCCAACGAAAGCAGTGTATATTTCTTCTGGCTTTTGCTCTGCAGGGCTGGTGTCTCGTGCGGGCAAATTTGCTAAGGTCTCTAGATCCACGTGACAACTGATCTCTATAACCCCTGGTCCCTGTATTCAAACCCCAGCCATGACTTGGCCTCATCTGAGACTTGTTAGAAATGCAGAACCTCAGCCCTACCTAAAACCTATTGAGTCACATTCTGTTGTTAACAAGATCTCAGATGATTTGAATGTGCTTGGAAGTTTGAGAAGCTCTGGTCTAAAATGGGCTACTAAAGGTGTGACCTGTGTAAAACAGCATCAGCATCACCAGGAGCTAGGTGAAAATGCAAATTGTTGGGCTCCATTCCAGACCTATTCAAGCAGAATCTGTTGGGTTGTGTCCTGGGGCCCAGATATCTACAGTTTACTAAGTTGTTCAGCAGAATCTTGTGTACAACAAGCTTTGAGTGGCAATCGTCTAGAACAGGTTTCTGTGCCAGCCCGCCCCACCCCACCTTTGCCCAAGCTGGAGTGCAATGCACAATCACATCTCACTGCAGCCTCCAATTCTTGGGCTCAAGTGATCCTTCCTCTTTAGCCTCCCATGTAGCTGGGACCACAGGCATGTACCACTAAAAAAAGAAATGGTAGAGACAGGGTCTCAACATGTTGGCCAGGCTGGGTCTTGAACTCCTGGTTCAAGCAATTCTACTGCCTTGGCCTCCTGAAGTTCTGGGATTGCATGCCTGAGCCACTGCACCGAGTCTGATTGTCACCTTTTGTGAGGGCAGAAACAGTTTTTGCTCAAATTTCTGTTTCTCCACAATGTGCTGGATTTGAGGCACTGTACTGGGCACATCAGAGATGCTGAAAAACGTTGTTCTGTGATTGAAAAGTAAAAGGAGAAGCCTGTTTTCTTCTGAAGTTCTGGGTAATGCTCAGAGGCTAGCAATTAATGGTAAGTCAGAATCAAGTCAATAGTAACAGCAGATTTACATCTCACCCTCATATGCAAGCTTCCCCAATGAAAACAGTCTCTGTAATTCCTTCTTGTTTAGTAATCATGACCAAAGCTCCCGGAGGTCAAGGAGAAAAGTGAGTAAGAAAGGAAACAGAATAAACTTCCAGAGTGGAAGATGAAAACTTGAGTCACTTTTTAAGTTAAATAAACCTAGGAAAAATGGAAGGAATTCAGTTTGAAATTATAAACATTAAGTACTTTTAAACAATAAAAAATAAGGAAACCAAAATATTGAAAGTAAAATATCAACTACCAGCTATCACTGGCAAGTAACTTAAGCTTTTGTTCATAATGAAATATTTCAAACAGAAAAGAACAGACAGTAATACAACAAATATCTACGTAGCCAGCACTCAGAATTAACAAATGTTAACATTTGTCTATGTTTATTTTAGATTTTGAAAAGTATAGTAGAAATCCCTTTGGCCTCTTCCATCCCTAATTCCATTCCTTTCTCTTCTTCCCCAAAGGCAAGTAACTATTCTTTGTTTAATTATTATTTTATTAATATATCATACTACATATTAAACAATCTATAAGTATACATTAAATAAATACAATCTTAATGTATATAGTTAAATAATATATTTAAATTTTTATAGTTAAATAATATAGTAAATAATTATATATTGCCTACAAATAACTAACTGTTAATATAACATATTAAATGACATTTTACTATATATAATTTTAGCCATAATTATATGTGATATTCCTTTATATTTTGAATTTTACATAAATGATATTACACTATATATTGCTCTTGAATTTGATTTTTTCATGCATTATTATGTTTCAAAAACGTATGCACATTCATATCATTATATGTAATTCATTCACCTTAATCAGTGTATAATATTCTTTTTTTAGAAGTCATTCACCTAACCACAGATAATAAAATATACCCAATTGGTGGCTACTATTAGAACTATTCCAAGTGGCCAGATGCAATGGCTTATGCCTGTAATCCCAGCATTTTAGGAGGCCAAGGCAGGCAGATCACCTGAGGTCGGGAGTTCATAACCAACTTTACCAATATGGAGAAACCCCATCTCTACTGAAAATGCAAAATTGGTCAGGTGTGGTGGCACGTGCCTGTAATCCCAGCTACTTGGGAGGCTGAGGCAGGAGAATTGCTTGAACCCGTGAGGTGGAGGTTGTGGTGAGCCGAGATTGTGTAGCCTGGGCAACAAGAGTAAAACTCCATATCAAAAAAAAAAAAAACTAGTCCAAATAAACATCATTGTATTTTTTTTTTTGCTATTTTTAATTACAGTTTAATTGTATTGTATGTCATGTCAATCTTTGGGATATGTAGAGACTTTTGGAGTCTAATGAGTGGCCAAGTTTTTACAATTTTCCATGTACACATTGATAAATGTCTATTCTTCTCTCCAATGCAAAGTTTTAAATATGTCTATTAAATCACACAACTTCAATTGTTCAGATATTTTATACTTTTACAGCTCCTCAGCTTGAGGTATCCATTTCTGGGCGTAATGTGTTAAAATCTGTTCTTATGATTAAAGAGTTGTCAAATTCTCCTTGTAAGGTGGACAATTTTTTATGTAAATATGAAGTCGACGTTATTGGGAATGATTATAATATTTTCTTAACATATTGTTTCTAATATCACTTTTTCACTTTTTTACCTTTGATTTTATTTCATCTGATATTCTTGCTGTAGCAACTTGCATTGATTAGTTTTAGGTTATATTTTTTCACACCTTTAATTTCAATTTTTCTGTGTCATGCTGTGAGATATTCCTCTCGCAAACCACATATAACCGTATATAATGACTTTTCCTAGATATTTGATTTGAGAGTCTCCAATTTTTAATAGGGAGCTTCAATTCATTTACAATTTTACTGATCACTGATCTATTTAAATTTTTGGCCTTCATCTTTTTACGTTTTCTATATATATCGGTTTTTCGTTTTGATTTTTCTACTTCCTGGCTTCAATTTCCTCTAGAAAAACCAAATGTTGTTACTGTCTGGTCCAGTAATCTCATCACTGGTTGCTTCTCCTTCAGAAACAAGGGATCAGAAGGCATATACGCATGAAGATGTTCCATGTAGCATTACTTACAATGTTCAACAGTAGAGAACATGATGAAATGTTTCATAACCACTAGAAGTATTTTTGAAGCTACATAGCGTAAGAAAATGTTAATGGTGTGCTGCTGGGAGAAAGAGCAGAATACATTATTTCACGTATAGCATGTGTACCATGATTTCAACCATGTAAAAAAAGGTGGTGCTTGGTTCAAAGATGTTCAGCCCATCTGGTTCCTTTGAGCAGCACTGCCCTCCTCTGCTGCGGGTACTATATGGGTACCCTGGCACATGCAATGTTAACATTTAACTCAGCTTGTATCACACATCCCTCGTTGTTTTTCACTGTAGTCTTAGCCAGTGATGGATGTATTCATCCAGAAAGTTCTCCTGAACTTACTGCATTATTCAGTTCTTCAGAGGGTTCTCCAGTGAAACAGAAACAATAGCATGCATGTATATGTCACTGTTTTGTGTGTGTGTGTGTGTAAGAGACAGTAACAGATTTTAAGGAATTTTTTGACGTGATTGTGGAGGCTGGTAAATCCAAACTCTGCAGAGAAGCCTGGCAGGCTGGAGACCCAAGCAAGAGGTGATGCTGCGTTTCATGAAGTTGATCTGCTGGCAGAATTCCCTCTTGTTCTAGGGAGGTCAGCCTTTCTACAAAGGCCTTCAACCAACTGAATGAGGCCCACCCACGTTACTGATGGTAATCGGCTTGATTCAAATTCAACTAATTTAAATTTAATTTCATCTAAGTGATACCCATGCAGAGGAATCTAGAGCAAAATGGGTATGGTTGCTTAAGCAAATTGACACACAAAACTCAATACCACACTCATCATGTTCATGCTGTCATTCATCCACCCATCCATCCTGAAAATTTTCTTTGAATATCACATCCATGCCAGGCAGACATTGCTGTCTTTCCACTCGTCCCCCTAATGGCAATAAATCCCAGATCAAGTGATCACTCTCCCAGCACGGGAACGTGCTGTGGAAATGTTCCCCCCCACTTTGAGCAGGGAAGGCCTTGCATCAAAAATGTATAGTATCATGCATAGAAAGTGGGCTACTTTCTTTAAATTATCTTTCGTTACTCTAGATTTTATTTTGTTTCGTTTTAATAAAGTGAAATAAATAAATTCAAAGCTTGGTTAAGAAAATGGAAATTAAGAAAAACCATACCAAAGAAACGTATTCAAGGTAGAAATTTAGTTCTCAGGGCTTTTCAGAGGTTTATGCTTAAATCTTTAACACAAGAAATAAAAGTTCTGGAAAATGCTCTTCCGTTCCCTTAGGATGGCCTGTGCTTATTACATTAGCAGAGTGTCTTTATAACTGGCCTTACAGAAACCTCTCTGATGCCAAATTGGCACAACCTCTTCTATCCAACCTTCTGTTTCTGTGCTGAAAATGATTTTTGAAGCAAGCTTGGCTTATGCTATGCAGAAACTTTTCAGAGACCAGCAGTGTCTAAGGTATCAAATAACAGCCACAAGAATGAAAAAGTTATAGCAGTAAACAGGGTAATCATAACACTTTAGGTACCTTTCTTCGAGTTATCCTAAAGGTTTTGGAGTTGAGAGGATAATTGTTTTATTGTCTCTCCCTAGGGAGACTGGATATCACGAGTGATTGTCAATCTAACAGCTTTTTTGTCTGTTTTCTATTAGTTAGTACTTTTTTTTTTTAACCTAGAAGGGGCCTGGGACAAGGTATGGCCTCCTGCTATATCCTCCTGACAGCCAAGTTTGGTGCTGCTGAGTCTAGGGACTCTTGAGACATCTTCACAGAAATGTAAGCCTAGTATTCTTGACCCTGGTGGTCTTATAACAATGACTGTGACAAATGGAAATAGCACCGCTTTATATTTGGAAACACTAAATTTCTGAGGTAGCTTCCCATTGATGAATGAAGCAATTTGACTTTTGGCATAACTGATGCTCCGACATTTTACTGTATTATAAACAATCTCCAAAAACATAAGAGTAGACGAGGTCTTGATTGGGGGATATGGATTTACATTGATTTTTCTTAAGATTCTGCCCCTCTAGCCTTTAATAATTGTTACCCAATAATAGTACCCATTAAGGAAAAAGAGTGACTTTAAGAATAACAATCTGCTTTTCTCTTTTTCGTTTTCTTTTTTTTCTTTTTGGAGACAGGGACTCCCTTTGTTACCCTGGCCAGAGTGCAGTGGCATGATCTCAGCTCACTGCACGTCCACCTCCCAGGTTCCAATGATTCTCCTGCCTCAGCCTCCCAAGTAGCTGGGATTACAGGTGCATACCACCATGCCTGGTTAATTTTTGTATTTCTAGTATACACGGAATTTTGCCATGTTGGCCAGGTGGGTCTCGAACTCCTGACCTCAGGTGATCCACATATCTTGGCCTCCCAAAGTACTGGGATTACAGGCATGAGCCACGGCACCCAGCCAGGATAGTCTTTATGATTGCTGTTTTGCTGTTTATTGTTTGATTTCATTAGCAATCATGAAAACAAATAAACAGTTCAAAGACGATGACAACAGTTGCTTGAAAAGGTAAAAAGAATGAAACATTTAATTTTAAAATCTAATTTCTAAGGATCTCAAAATTCTCTATGAAATTCCACAATCCTGTAATTCTAAAAATGAGTCATTCAGAAAGACAAAGAAAATGAGCTGTCCCTGAGCACTGAAACACCAGCTTCATTAAAGATCTAATATCCCCCAAGTTTTCTTTCTTTGTAAATATGGGTGAGTCAGTAAGCTGAATAAGGCAGAGTGAAAGGCAGGTGGAAGAAAAACTCATTGTATTTCAGAAATCTTTTCTCTTCTACCTTCATTAGAAGGAAGAAGTCAGTAGTGAATCAGCCAACTAGCCAGCCAGCCAGCCAGTGTTTTACTGGGTAATGGAATTACAGTTCTAAATAAGACAGGGAGGTTCCTACCCTCATGTAGTTTACAGATGACCTCAATTTTAATCTCATTTTTTAAATCAACTTAAAAGGGAATTAGCTATTCATTTTGTTTAAATGTGAGAACCAATGCTACCACATTAAAAGATGCTGGACATCACTGGTCATCAAGGAAATGCAAACCAAAACTATAATAAAATGCCACTTCATATCCACTAGGATGGCTTTAGTTAAAAAGTCAAAGTGTTGACAAGGATGTGGAGAAGTCAGAACACTCAGAATGCAAAACAGCAGCCACTTTGGAAAACAGTCTGGCAGTTCCTCAAATAATTAAACAGAATAACCCAGCAATTTCACTTCTAGGTATAGATCCTAAAGAATTGAAAACAGATATTCAAACAAGTACATGCACACAGCACTACACTTCACAACAGTATCAAGGTATGAATAGATACAATTCAAATGTCCATCAAACAATGAGTGGGTAAATAAAGGTGGTATATCCATACAATGGAAAGTTATTTGGCCATGAAAAGGACTGAGTTACTAACTCATGCTACAGCATAGATGAACTTTGAACACATGCTGAGTATGGAATGTTCAGAATGGAGAAATCTATAGAGATAGAAAGTAGATTAGTGGTTGCCAAGGACTAGGGATAAGGTGAAATAGAAGGAGAGGGATTGCTAAAGCGTACAGCGTTACTTTTAGAGGTCATAAATATGTTCTAGAGCTGACAGTTAATTGTATAAGCACATAGCTGTGAAAATAAAAACGATTGGCCGGGCGCGGTGGCTCAAGCCTGTAATCCCAGCACTTTGGGAGGCCGAGGCGGGTGGATCACGAGGTCAAGAGATCGAGACCATCCTGGTCAACATGGTGAAACCCCGTCTCTACTAAAAACACAAAAAAATTAGCTGGGCATGGTGGCGCGTGCCTGTAATCCCAGCTACTCGGGAGGCTGAGGCAGGAGAATTGCCTGAACCCAGGAGGCGGAGGTTGTGGTGAGCCGAGATTGTGCCATTGCACTCCAGCCTGGGTAACAAGAGCGAAACTCCATCTCAAAAAAACACTATTAAATGATATATTTTTGGTGGGTGAATTATATATGTGTGTGAACTATATCTCAATAACACTGGTGTTTTTTTAATTTTTAAAGAACCAGTGCCATGATTATTGTCTCAAGAGATTAGCGACCTCTCTCATAAAACCATCATTCTATCTCCAGATACTTACAATAGTTTATCTGTACTGTTCACACTCACATTACAGTCATTTGTGCACACATTTAACGCCCTTTGCTGGAATTCCAGCACCTGGAGGGAATACATCTGCTTCATCTTTGTAACCCCTGAAGCACCCAGTTTAAAGCCATTTTTACATAGCATGTTTAATTCACTTTTGAAAAACTCAACCATCGTTGGTCAAAATTAAGAATTACTTTATGATTTGGCAATTGCTAATTTAATAATATTTTAAAAACACACACACATAGTAAATGACAGCCATTCCACTTAAGATACTTCCTTGACTCTTACTGTTTTTAAGGTGGCCTGCAAAATCTGGCCTGGACCACCCTCTTCAGTCCCAACTCATCCACCTGTCCTCTGCTCTCACTTTGTCTTCTTTCAGTTCTATCTACCACAGGGCCTTTGCACTGGAGTTTTGCACTGCTCTCTCCTGATTTGTGTCCACTTTTCTTCAGATGGCAGCTCAAGCTTTCCTTCCTCAGGATGCCTTCCTGTGGCCAAGAACCACATCATGTCTACACAATAGTAGCTCACAAATCTTTCCACTTTTCCTCATGACATTTTACACTATCACAGTTTGCAATGGCATTTACATGTATGATTAATTGTTATCTTTTTCCTAAGTTGTGATCTCAGTGAGAACAGAGAGCTGCCTCTTTTATTTACATGTGCGTCGCCAATGCCTAGCCCAGAGCCTGGGGACTAGAAGGCACTCAGTAAATACTTTTGAATGAATTTATGAATTGGATTCTTAATGGTCAACCAATAAAACAAAACTGCAGAAGAACCTCAGTGCTAACCTGAGCAAGATTCCATAAATTGACAATCCGTGGGTCAAATCTGGTTCAAAGAACAGATATACAAAGAGATGACAAGAATCCACAAACAGCAACTGCTGTTCACAGCCAGGGCCAAAGAGTAGAGCAGCATAGGACCCTGGCTGGCTGAATCTGCAGCAGCACAAGGTAAGGGTTAAATTCCTGGGACCTTGGGCCCCACAGGGACGGAGATGAACTCCCAGAAACACTGGGAGAACATGTGCAGATGTTGATGCTTGTGGTGCAGATGACGAGAGGAAGGGGTAAAACACATGGCCACACGAAGACAGCTGCCTAAAAATAGAACCCAGGCTTATTATGCAGGAATCATCTTCTTCCGTCTAGATTAAAAGCAGAAAGGCAATAACAATGCCAATTGTGTCAATAAATGCTGTCAGGAAGAGAGAAGGTGGTACCAATGCTCATTCACAGGAGCAGCTGCACTCAAAACCACTCGAAGAAGAAGCTAGCAGGACAAAGACAAGAGGCAGAAACATTACCCAGCTCACCATGGTGGCGTGGATAAGAAGGAACCTACAAATAAAACCAGCATTGTGGTTGAGTAATTATGCCCCTCGCCCAACAATGTCCCCTGCCATTGGGAAGATAATTGGTCACCATGACTCCACTTTGATAATATCGGACACTTTAAATCACCTTACTATTAGAAGCCCATGAAATATAGATACAAAGTCTGTAGCACACTACCTGGCACATGATGAAGAACCTAATCTATGTTAATTTTTTAAACTTATTATTATTAAGCCAAAAGTTTTATATTTTATTACAAAACTTCTTCTAAAACTGCATGGAAACATTTGCTCCTATGTACTGAAAGCATTCTAGATGGTTTCAAAAAAAAAAAAAGGATGCTGACCAAAATAAATTCCAGATGGATTAAAGCTTTAAAATAAAATAAATGGAATTATAAAAGTAACTTGAAGAAAATTTATGTATATTTCTTATGTAATCTAGGAACCAGTCAGTCCCATATAAACACAAATGGAAAGGGAAAAAAAAGATATATTGACAACCAAAGAAAGGTGACACTTGCATATGATAATAGCTACTATAATCAGAGAAACAAAGCAGATGGCAACGGGAGAAATGGCAGCAAACTCTAAAAGGCGAATACCTTTAATACCAAGAGAACGCTCAAAAATCAATAGGAAAAAGATGAACAGTATTAAAAATGAGAAATCAATTTTTACCTATCACTTTGGAAAGAATTTCTTTTTGAGTTTTTTCGATTTTGATTGTTTATCTTAATGAAAATATGTTAGCAAGGTGCATGCAATGAGCTGCTTGCTCAAATATTTCTGGTTAAAATATAAAATTGACAATTGGCCTTTCTGGCTGCTATATAGACATATATATATATATTGCACCTTAAAATGTGCATGCCATTTGACCTAGAAACTCTACTTCTAAAATTTTATCTTAAAGAAATGAGGGTAAGCTCAACCATAACTGCGAATTATGTTCATTTTAATGATACTTAGAATCGCTTTAAATGCTCAACTTTAACAAAATGATTAAACTATGACACATCTGTGTTCATATTAAATGAGTTAAATTTGTAAAGCAACTAAAACTTTGGCGCACAATAAGTTCTAACAGGTATTTAATAAATGAAAAGGAAAAGAAAAAAGAAAATATTATACAGGGATTTAAAATGATCCTGTAAGAGAGTATTTACTGATGTGTAAGGATGTGAGTAACATATTGTTAGACTGAAACATGCTGCAGCACTGTATACGGTATGACCTGATGGTTGTAAAATAAGTGTATCTGTGGATACGCATCCGCGGATACCTGAAAATTTAAAAACCAGCTCTCTGGGTGAAGTAATTTTTACTTTCTTCATTGTCTATGTTTTCTAATTTCCTATAGCATTCATAGCACATTTTGTAACAAAATGAGTTTGAATTTCACTTGCTAAAAGGAAGAATTTTCTAACTTTTGTAAACTCCCCCAAAAGTTTAAACAAAACTTACATAAAATTTTCTATAAATGCTAGAAAACAATAATTACATACATTCCTTTATAACTACTTAGCTAATATGAGATTATTTTCTTTTAGATTCATTTCAGAATTGACAGCAATTCCCACAGACCATAATTCTGCCTTAAATTGTTTTCTCTTTAGAGGGTTGAAAAGAATCTTAGCCTGTGAGATTCACACAGATTACCAGGGAATTATTTATCATTTACCAATGCCAGCTGAGATTCAAACCAAAGTCTTGAATCCAGATTTACTCCACCTGGTTATTCCCAAATGAGATTTGTTTCCACAGACCACCCAACTGCCTCCAAATGACTCTAACATTCAAGCCTCGGCCAATCAACAAAGTCTTCACAACCCAATTGGATCAACAGCAAAGTCCATCTGATTGATTGTGCAGACAAACCACATTCATGAAAAGGTAACTGGGGAACAAATTAAATATGCACAGAAAAGGTTGATGTAGGGCTATGATGGGCAAAACCTTAGGTGCAGCTCACCAGGACAAAACCTCTACTAAGAATCTAGAACCAAAAAATTATGCTACTGAGTCCCTCACTTCCCATTTGAAATTCTATGAAACAGCAGGAGATTCCATAAACGCTTAAGAAAAAATAATAAAAAGCTGTCTCTCCTCAATAATTTTTCCTACGAGTTGTTAACAGGACCATGTCACTGAAAACTAATTTAGGCATCAATCTCTCTTATGGAAATCCCAGCATTTACTTTCCTTGTTTTGCTTTCAGAGCAGTTTTGGCCATTGAACTTAAAAGAAAACTACTGAACCAGAAGGATTTTTCTCCTGGAAACATTCTAAGGGCAAAAGCAATCTTTACCTTTCCACACAAGCCCTTGAGTTTATGTTAAGTCTCTCCTGACAGACTTTAACCCCAGAGACCTACAATAATCTCTCGATCCTAAAATTAATATCAATTTTTCCATACCGAATTCTTCACACTTTTTTCTGATTATTCAGTTTGTATGCATTTATTACTCCAATTATAAATTATAAATTAAAAGGCAATCTGATCCAGACTGGAAAGAATAATTTTAGGGTTTGAGACCAGCAGCTTTAGCTTCCATAGAAAACCCTTCCCAGATGCAGCTCCTCCCGGTTCTCCACACCACACAACTAAACCTTTCCATCCTAAGTTCATTTGTACAGATTCTTCCAGATATCACAGGAACACACAGTATATAAAGTCTGAAGCACATACAACAGTGATGAGGAAAGTGACAAACACACTACTTCTGTGACTCCAGACCCGCAGGCCAGCTGCTGTTCTCATCACTACATCCTTTCCTGAACCCTCCGGAGGCTTTGCAATCTGGCACTCACCCTCAGTGCTCATCAAACAGAACAGGAAGCAAACGCTAACCTGTGCATCCACTTTCCTACGCCCTCTCCTGTTCTGTACCCTCACCTTCAACAACACAGACACTGAGCAGGTGGGAGAAGCAGGGTGGGGAAGGAGCCGACCGCAGCGAAGCTGTTGGAACATGCTGGCTTGGGACCCACAATTTGAGATAATGTGTCCTTTGTGCTCACAAAGCCAGGTGTCCTTTGCCCATGAGAAGACTAAAGATGATAAAAATGCAAAGTCCAGTGCAGAGCCAATGGATACACAGCCAGCAAAGTCCACAGCCCTCGAGAGCCAGTGGAAACCTTGACACATGGTTCAAATTCAGGTTGCTGCTTCAAAATCTCCTCAGGAGCATGACTTCATTTGAAAAGCTTTTAGGACAGTTGAGGGTTTCTAGGACATCCTTGGATGGCATTTCCCCCCTTCCTATACAGTGACTGTCAGCAAGATTCCCTGAAACATTAAAAACCGAGGAATAAAAGCAGCCCATTCTCAAGGGGAAAGAAATTTTTCAAGGATCGAAAGAAGCTAGAGCAAGTGGAAGAGAACTAACCCACTGGTACTGGTTAAGCCCAAGATTGTCACATTTTCAAAGAAACCTTTTAAGTGCTGACACACTTAGAATAAATTGGAGTAAAGAAAATGAATTTCTCAAACAAGTTGGCAGCAGGCATTTGGCATGGAGGAAGTTTTAACTTTGAGGCAGAAATCATGACTAGTTCAACTTTGTTCTCCCTCAGAGCCTAACCGGTACCCACAAGCAGTGAAAACTCAGTCACTGCTCACTAAGGGAACCTCTTTGGAACCTCTTTTTACTGTTTTATTTATTATGCCAGTTGAGAAACCTGAGAAAGTATAACAATTCTAGGAGAGCTGTTGAATGGCCCAGAGAATTAAACAAGGTAGAAGTTCATATCTCAATTGCGATGATTAATTTTACATGTCAACTTGACTGGGTCATAGGTGCCCAGTATTTGGTTAAATACTATTCTAGGCATTTATCCGAGGTTGTTTTTGAGTAAGATTCACATTTAAATTGGTAGACTAAGTAAAGCAGATTGCTCTTCCTAATGGGTGTGGGCCCCATGCAGTCAATTACAGACAAAAAAGCTGACCCACCCCTGAGTAAGAGAGAGTTCCTCCTGCCTGCCTACCTTCCGATGGAGACACTGGCTTTTTGCTGCCTTTGAACTTGAGCTGAAACATCATCAGCTCTCCCTGGGTCTTGGGAGCCTGGTGGTCTTTGGACTGGGACTATGACATCAGCTCTCCTGGGTCTCAAGCCTTCAGACTCAGACTGAAATTTCACCATCAGCCCTCCTGGGTCTCCAGCTCACCAGCTCATCCTGCAGATCCTGGGACTTGTCAGACTCCATAGTTGTGTAAACTAATTCCTTATAATAAATCTCCTTCATACACATATACACATATCATATTGGCTCTGTTTCTCTAGAGAATCTATCTCAAAATTATCCTCCAACCTCTTCCATGACCACCCACTCTCTTGCAAGAAATACTGTAGGCTTAGACTAACAGTAAAGCACCTGTTAGCCTATTTTAGGGTGAAAATTAGACCTATGTAATATTCAAGGAAGTATCTAATGTTTAGGAGCATTCAAAAATCCATGGGGATTTTTAGGGGTTTTCCCATTGCAGTCCAAGTATTTGGCATCAGGTGAAAAGCCCAATTAAACAATGCATGTGCTTTCTATTTCCTGTATAAATACTTAACAAAAACATACACAGAAAAAGCGCAGTCAAAAAAGTCTCATTTTCTCCATTCTTATAATCAAAATCCGTACTAAAGTCTACAGGGATACACTAAAGAGACTTGTAAGAACATGGAGGATCCACCCTTAAGTAAGGGAGCCAACAGCAACCACATGCTCTGTATGTCACTCATTGTGTCATGATGGTTTCCAGCGTTCTGAAGAACACTGCCCAGTAAGATCAGTGCCCAAGAGAAGACAGTGAGAGAAAATTAACATGGAAACTGTGTTACCTCAGCCAGTGGGCTGTTGGCTCCAGAAATGAGCTGACTTCACAATGAGGGAACAGTTCAGGAGACCGGTTCCACATGCCTTCTCAGCTTACCTAAGGTTATGATGCAAGTCCATTTCTCCTGAGCCAGGTTCATTTCACAACATTGGAGAAACCAGAAGTGTACAACCCCCATGTAGGTCCAGTCTGTCAGGGACCAGCATATGGAAAGACGAACAATCTCCATTAACTCGTCAGTAGCACTGTTAATAATCAGACCTGTGGAATCAGCACAGGCCTCTCCTGGTATTAACAGTTTCAGATCTCTGCAAAGTCTTGCAGATCCACATTGTAATCTGAAAAGGTATTTATTTGTTTTGTTTGTGCTATTCCCTATACTCAACACTGGCAAGTGAATATACATGCATAGCATTTTTTAAAATTGTTCTAAGTAATTTAAATATATACCTCATGTAACGGTTACAATTATGAGGTAGATATTAGGTTATACGCACTTTATAGACAAGGAGATGGAGGTATAGAACACGTAAATCATTCTTTTAGGTACATACAGTAATGGGGAAGCCAGGATTTGAGCCCAAATGATTTGACAAGAAGTCCTCACTTTCAGCCATTATACCAAACCTCAACACACCAGAAAACCCAATACATAGAGCACCAAACCTCATACGTCACACAGCCTCTATCAGATAAGGAGCTGACATGACATGAAATAAAAAGGAGGTTCATCGAAAACACAATCTTATCATGTAGAAACTGCCCTAGATTTATTTTTTAAGAGCAGAACACAGAAGAGAGGAGAAAAACACCTGGCCTCAGTTGGTGTCAGATTTCTATTTTACTTCCGAAAAAACCTAAATCGAAATCCAAATTACATAACGCTCCAAATGACTTGCTTAGCCAGTTGCCTTTGTTCCAGTTTGGTCCCCAGAGGGTTTCAGCCAGAGCTACTCTCTGAGGTTTGGCAGCAATTAAAAAATCTGAGAGAATTAGCATTCTAATGTCCAGAGGATACGGTGACAAATCAGTTTGCGAATTCTTTTCAGTTAATAAGCTCATCCAAATTGGCATCTCCCAATTGAGATTAAGACACTGTGTGTTGAATTGCCACGCCCGTAGTGTCTGTATGCTAAAAGCAATTCCATAAAGAAAAGATTTATTCTAATTCTGATTAACTCGTCCTGCATTAAATCGACTACTGGAAGTCTGCAATGCCAGGAACCTCAAATACAAAGGTGCTCCAGTCCTCATCCTTGTGGCACTTACACCCTCTGGTTGAGGAGATGGGAAATGAGCCAAAGAAAGGACAGCAACAGAGGACCTAAATTCTGCTTAAAGACCACACAATAAGCTACATAGTTTGGTTAACAAGCAAATCGATGGAGTGGTCAATTCATGATTCACGTAGGAGTTCAGAAGAAAAGAAAAAGCCTGTGTCGGGGAATAGGAAAGACTGCACAAATGTCATGAAATTTCAGCTAGATCTGGAAAGATGGGTAGGATTTGGAAAGATAAAAAAGAAGATTCTAGAAAAAACGGTCTGAGGCACTACAGAGGACAGTACACTCAAAGCCTGTCAGCCTGACTGGACCAGAGGTTTGAGAAAGGAAGAGTTTATTTGAACAGGTAGGCAGAGTAGAGAGTAGAGCAAACCCTGGATGTCAAGCTAAAGAATTTGGAATATTACCTTGGAAGTAAAGTGGGCCACTTAAGGTTTCTGATGAAAGGCCCAAAGAGGCCGGGCACGGTGGCTCACACCTGTAATCTCAGCACTTTGGGAGGCCGAGGCAGGAGGATCAGGAGTCAGGAGATGGAGACCAGCCTGATCAACATGGTGAATCCTCATCTCTACCAAAAATACAAAAATCATCCGGGTGTGGTGGCGCGTGCCTGTAATCCCAGCTACTTGGGAGGCTGAGGCAGGAGAATCACTTGAACCCGGGAGGCTAAGGTTGCAGTGAGCCGAGACTGCTCTACTGCACCCCATCCTGGGTGACAGAATGAGACTCTGTGTCAAAAAAAAAAAAAAGAAAGAAAGGACGAAAGTCCCAAAGAGCCTAAAGCAGCACTTGTGTGTGGCACTAACCAGGCAGAGGTTGGGAGCAGACAGAATCTGGCAAAGTGGACCGCTTAGGAGTCTATGGCTGCAGAGCAGGCTTGGGGGAATAAGGTCCTTAGAGTCTATTGGGAAGTGACTGGCAAGGAGAGCAGGAGAGCAGTGTTGGCTGAGCCTGTGTACACACAGGGCACCATGTGTCCATGCTCCACATTCATTTTCTCTTTGGGGTTGAACAACCACCCAGAGTGTAGCTCTTACTCATCTCACTTTACAGACAAGGAAAGTCAGAGAAGTTATCCAATTGTATGCCCAGCGCATGGAAGAAAAGCGATATATGCACCTTGGGTAAATCAGCAGAGTCAGTAACGGGTTGAAAAGGGTGTGGCAGGATGGAGTCAATCATGCCTAATTATGCCTAAAACGTTTCAAACAGTAAAAGGCTGAAGGTCTTTCCTAATAAACATAGGCTCCCAACAAGAGCACACAAGGCATGTAGGGTCCCCTTTCCAGGCTAGCTGTTTGCCCTGGAGTGTCGGGAGTGTGCCCCCAGTAAAGCCACACACCTCACATTCCGTTTACTCCCACTACAGACTGAGATGAGCTCCTGACTTGGCATAAGCCTTGTGCGTCTAGTCTTGTGTGGCACAAGCGTTGTTTTGCTAAGGATCAACAACACCATCTGGAAGACAGGCTTTGGGGCTGGGACACTTAAGGCCTGAATATGAATTCAATGCTTATTAACGTAGATAGATGGGGCCACCTTGAGAACATCTAAAATCTGATTGCTCTATTCTTGTGATCCAGTAAAGGGCATCAATGAGCATTGTTTCAGGGCTCCTCCAACTCAGGGGCCGTGTGACTTTGAATGAAGACGTGTCTCCAACGCACATGGAAAATAATTAACTTACTTAAAAGCAAAATGGATATGTTGGAAAGAACACAGCTACCTTTCTTAATTGGAACTGTGAAGAAAATACACACTCGTACATTAAACTGTCTCATAGTCAAAAAGCCAGAAAGGGACTAACTTCATCCTCACTAAGGAATCCATCTATCAAAAATTATTTCATCTGCCTTTGGAAAAATAACAAGACTTGTGAGTCAAAGATCAAACTGTTCTCATCACTGGGGACTCCATAGATCCCTGATTGGCCCTCTTTGGTAAACTTGGATTCCAAGAATAAATGTGATTGACTTTGACAGGTCCTCAGGTGCTTTTAGTTTTCTTCCAATGTCATCAAGAGAGAACAAATCCCAAATTGAACCTGTCTTCTTAGACCTTAAAAAAGTCCAGAGCAGGACATGAAGGCATGTATGACTCCACCGTCACGTTCACAACCTGTTGCCAGCCTCTGCTGATACGCAGGAATGTGTTTAGAATTCGTGCACCACAATGGCCCTGACAGCTCCTGTTGTGCATGCCATGCTTCAATTGTGATTCATCAGTGAGATGAGATACAAAGGACAAGCAGTTAGCAGCAACGTAACTCTACCTAATGCACTCATAAAGAGCCCAGAACATGGAGACACATTGGTATACAGTATCACCTGCCCTCTCCACCCCAGAGACCAGGTACCCCGTACCCTTACACATACCACACATTCCTAGCCAACTGTTTGTATATTGCAGGCAATTTCTGATTGAAATAAATCCAGAAGGCAGATCACTGAAAATGAGCAAATAAAACTACATGTATGGAGTAAGGAATATCTCTGGGAATGCTTTAGCTCTGAAAATCCCTCCCATTTCCCTTCCTCCACTGAAATGTGTTTCTGAACATATTTCATAGCAATCTGTAAAGTGGGGAGATCCACGATACTGACATCTCATGTCCTTTCTCCCAGCCAAGCAATGGACAGAGGGGAGACAAGCTGGTTAGCAGAGGCCAGGTGGTTAACCATGTCTAAGACTAGAATGCACCTGAGCTCGTTTGGGGACTTCACCACACACTACGGCACACCCATGTTTCACCCCTGGACTCAGACTTGTTGGCTGGATTGAATCACGTTTTTCTTTTCCAGAGGTGGTTCTAGAAATTTCTTTAAAAAAAAATGGGAAAGTGGCCATGAGCTCAGTCAAGTGCAATCCAAATGTCCTAAAAAGAGAGGTGTATGAAAATGCCAAAAAAAAAATGCCCATGAACACTGTTCGACAAGTCCCAAGGTTTAAACACCCTACAGCCACTGTCATGCAGCCAAACTACAATTCAGTTCAGCGCGACTCACTACTCGCTGGGTCTTTGCTGAGCACCGCTCTGACTTCCTCCAGCATATGCTGGGGTGGTGTTGGGGAGGGGAAGGAACATCAACATGAATGACAAATGGCCCTTTTCCTCAAGAGCTTATCTCTCTTGAGGGAAGCTGTCATAGAGAGGAATCATGGCAGGATATCTAAGGCCAAATGGAATTAGTGCATAAAACAGAATAACCAAAGCATTAGAGAGAAAGGGGGGAACAACTCATCAATTTTAGCTGGAGAAAGGCTGCTAGAAAGAAATAATCCTTAGCCTGGGCTGGAACAGGGAGAAGCAAGGAACAGCAGTCCCAGAAAATAACATAAGACCTGAACAAAGGCAGGTCCAGGGGTAAGCACCAAGTGCATCTGGGGATGGCTACACGAGTACAATGTGGGTAAAAATGGGCACATCTCAAAATGTAAGTTATTGCCAGATGCCATGGGCCCTGGAAGGCCATGCTTAGGAATATGAACTTGATCTAATAAAGAGAGTCAGTAAATCCTTCTGAGCACGGAGGATACACTGGACTTCACAGGTGGCCCCTGCACCTCCAGGGTGAGCTTGACCCTGAGGAAGACTGGCTCTCTGTGTTCCTTTTTGATTCATTCTCTCGAAGGTCTCAAGAGGCCTCCTTTCTCAGCAGCCCTTCAAACCTGTAAACATGCTCCCCTGTTGCTGTCCTTGTATTTTAATCAGTTACTTTTTCATGTCTTTCTCTTCTTTAAGGAGAAGCTATTTGAAAAATTTTGTGCTTCCAGTACTTTCTCCCAGGCAAAATTCAATAGCGATCCCCATCCCGCTTTGCCTCAAGGAAGAATGGGAGCAATGCCTGAGCTTCAAATGCACATGATGCTAGGGCAGTCACTTGGAGTTTAAATTTGGAGGAAAACGATCTTCTCTTGGACTCAGCTAGAAAGGAAATCAGACTGGGGATCAAGAGACAGCAGCTGGAAGACAGAGGGTCATGTATTTACCCCCGTAGGATACCGGGTTTCAAAACATGTGGTTATGGGAAACATCTAGACCCTCCTGATGAATGTGATGCCTGCTGAAGCTTGACAACCACAGGCCTAAACAGACCTGGGAGCAGAAGTGCCAAGTCCACTTAGAGCTCAGCACTGGCTTTTTGATAGTTGGATATTAACTGAAAACAAGGGCACAGCTCATGCTCTCTACATCTATGCTTGTCCCACCGTATTTTAAATCCCCGTTCCCAGAAGTGCGGTTCATGTCCCTAGGAGTTTCCCTTCTTCCTCACAGTAAAATCCAGGCCCTTCCCACAGCCTGGAAAGCCCCGTACCTGCCCTCCCACTCTCCCCCAGGATCCTTCAGTGCCAGATACAGTGGCCCTTTGTATTTTTCAAGCTCTCCATGTGCTTTGTACTCTGCTCAGAAAGCATTTTTTCCACAGTTGAGCATGGCACACTCCCTCGCTTCCTCCAGATCTCAGCTCAAAGGCACCTTATCCGAAAGGGTCTCCCCGGCCGCACTATGCGCAACAGCCTCCAGAGCCCGCTTCGTTCTCCATCTCCTCCCGGCTCTGTGTTTCTCTGCAGCAGTCACCTAGTATATTACGTATGTGTCTTGTCTGCTTGTTGCTATTCATCTATACCTGCATTCTAAGTTAGGAGGGCCCCATCTGAGCCCTGATCACAATGTGTCCTCTGAGCCTAGCAGAGTGCCTGGTGCAGAGAGGTCACTCCTCGCATTTTGGCAGTTGCGGTTTAAAAAGAGTGCCATAAATACTCTAGAATAAGGAGAAAGGGAAATATCCATTCTCCTCCCTTCAAGTAAGGGTCTCTGGAATGGCCTTGGGAAGAACACCCCTCTCCCACTCTATGTATGTGGTTAGGAGGGCCCGTGATTGGTCTAAACCAGTGGTTCTCAGAGTGTGGTCCGCAGACCAGTGGCAGTGTCACCCACCTCCGTCCTACTCAATCAGAAACTCTGGGTGTGGGGCCAACGACTGGCATCTTCACAGACCCTCCTGATGGATGTGATGCCTGCAGAAGTTTGACAACCACAGGTCTAAATGGAGCGACTCATTTTATTTCCCCAACTAGGGTGATTGGCTTACAGATGGCAACAACCCCAGTGAGAACCAGCGAAGAGCATGGGGCTTGCTGGGGTTTCTGGGAGAAAAGACTCGCTTGGCTGCCTAATTTGTCTGAAGCTATAACTATGAGGAACTGGAAGGAGGACCAAGTCCTCACCTGAAACTAGAGCCAAGGCAGAGGAAGCTGTGGCAAAAATTGGAGAAAAGGTAACCTGGGGGACCTCATGGAAACCTTGAATCAAGTCACATGTGAAGTGAAATTCACCCTGGTTTTAGTTACATGAGTCAATTAATTCCCATTTTTACAAATGAAATATGTTACAACTTTAACTGCTTTAATGGGTTTTCTTCATAGGTGACTAGAAAAGATCTAGTTAATACAAAGTGAGTAAAAGTACACATTGCAGCCAAATAGGAAATGAGGGAAGCCATGGAGGTGCAAAGGAAAGTGACATTGCCACACTGACACACAGCTCCTGTGGGACCCTGCCCTGGGCTGCGGCTCTCCACCACCTGAGCAGGCCCTGAGCCTGAGGCTGATATGGGAAGGGCCTCTCAACCAATGCTAAAGACAGCCTATGGAACAAAATGGGTGGTTAGATGGAATCACAGTTCCCAAGAACTGAAGGTCAGAACCCAGGAATCAGAGCAGGGATGAAAGGGTCCAGGAAGGAAATGAAAGTCAAATACTTGAGCCACCTATACCTGGGGCTGCCTTTCACTGGCCTCTTATGGCTCAAGGTCTATGAAGGACCAAGAACGGAGCAGACACAAGTGACTTCACAACCCATAACTGTGAGCAGTTTCACTGATTAGTGTACAATTTTCTTGCCTTATTTCTGCATCACCTGTTGCTTATTTAAAAATTCTGTTAAGAGATTTTCCAATTGATGTAGCTAATGAAGAAGGCTGTCAGTGACACACAGGTGACGGTCCATGAAATGAGGGGTGCTGTGGGCTGAGATTGGTGTGCCTTGGCCCTCTGCAGGCACACACATCTGCTGCACACTCCATCTATTCCACAAAACAGTTACCTGGACTCCTTTCTCCTGCATGGAACAAAACATCATGATGGTTCTATTAAAATATAATTAAAAGTGTCCATGTGATCTCAAGGCTTAAGTGGAAGCATTTGGAATAAACTATTCAACAGCACAGACTAAGCCAGACCAGAAATGTGTGTGCATAATCTTCTTACACATATGATCTTAGTGTGTGCAAAGATCATGTCAGAACCTTGTCAAATTTGCAGATTCTGATCAGGGCGTCTAGTGTGGGGCCGGGAAATCTGCATTTCTAACAGGTTTCTGATGCTGCAGGTCCAAGGGTGGTGATTTGAATAGTAAAGGTCTAAACTTCATGCCAATGTGGTGACATTCCAGAATGTGTGCTGGGGAGTGTGGACGTGTCTGAGCATGTGTGTCCGTGTGCGTACATGGGTAGCAAGTGTATCCTCCTCACCCCAGATGTATTCTGCAAAGGAACATAGCCCTGACTCTAAGCTTACCATAGCAAGTCAAACGACCTACGCAGTTATTGGAACCTAAGGCCACTGCACCAGATATAATGAACCCAGTACTATGGAATCCCTTTGAGAGCAAAGAGAAAATCCATTTTAAAACTCCACAAGAGGGGGCCAGGCATGGCTCATGCCTGTAATCCCAGCACTTTGGGAGGCCAAGATGGACGGATCACAAGGTCAGGAGTTCGAGACCATCCTGGCCAACATGGTGAAACCTCATCTCTACTAAAAATAAAAATAAAATAAAAGATTAGCTGGGTATGCTGGCAAGTGCCTGTAGTCCCAGCTACTTGGGAGGCTGAGGCAGAAGAATAGCTTGAACCTGGGAAATGGTGATTGTGGTGAGCTGAGATGTGCCATTGCACTCCAGCCTAGGCAACAAGAGCAAAACTCCATCTCAAAAGAAAAAAAAAACCACAAGAGGATTTATCTTCAGGAGAAAAATGATTCGACCCATAACATGAATGAATCATTGGCAGGTGAGATTCTGCAAATTGACTTTATTATGCTGGGAGTATAGCACAGGAAACACGCAGAGCCTTGGGGACAGGTACACAGGCAGCAGAAGGGGCTGCTTCAGCAATTTGGAGGTGCAGGAATGCACAACACTCCCTGGCCAGACCCCTCTCCTCCTGCCCCTGGGCCGACTCCTTCCCACCCATCCTTTTAGCTCAGTCCAGATGTCATTTTCTCATGAGGGGCCTTCCCTGATTCATCTTCTTTCCCTCCCCACACGCATACACACAGTAGGTCTGGCCCTTCTGTATATGATCTTCTTACACAATTTTTTTCCTTCTTAGCATAGCATAGATACATGTTTATGAGGGTGTTGGTCGAATGCCCTCCTCATTCACTGGACTATAAACTCCATGAAAACAGGAACCATGTTCTTTATCTCATCCCTGTAACCATAACACAGAGCACGGTGCCTAGCATTTAATAGGGTTCAAAAATATTTACTTAAGAATTGAAGAGAGGGAGGAAGGAAATGGAATTTACTGACCCAGTGTCTGCTAACCTGCACCCCAGGCAGAGAATCCCCTGTTAAATGCAAAGGCGGGAGTCCACTATTCTGGGAAAAGGAGGCTCAGCTGTCTCAGAATCTCAAAAAAAAAAAAACAAAATGAAAAAAAAACCCTCTGGCTTCCCAAAAGTTAAGAATCACTGAGTGCTGATATCACATCAATTGAGAACATCTTAAGCGAAATGTGAAAAAAAATCTGTTTCTTTCTTTAGAAACTGTTACTAAGTGGTCCTTAAAAGCAAAAAGACGAAAAAGGAAGACACAGTTTACAAGTACATGACCTTGGAATGAAGGGTTCTAATGCTATGATGAATTCAGCCTTCCATAGCAGGGCTAGACATGAATGCGTATTATCTTAGAATTAACACCACAGACCAGAAAAAAACAAAAAGAGAGAGAGAGTAGAAAACGGCTCCCTAAAAGACAGATGAAATTGGTTTATTTAAAATTCAGTCAACATAAACCATAGCATATTATTTCCAAATAATTTTGACAGTTTTGTTAAAGTAGAACTAAACAGATAATTTTGTTGAAAAGACAAAAATCTTTTACAAGAAGAAAATACCCTCCAGAATGAAAATACATTACAGCACAAGAAACATTTGCAAGTTCCTAGTGTTTCAGCTTGGTTTAAGAAACAGAAAATTTGAGGATGGCTTACCAGCAGGCACTGTTACCAGATTATGGCGGTTATGGCCAAAAGCACAAGTTCTGCCTGGGTCAGACGGATCTGGTTTCAAATCCTGGTTCTGCCTCTGTCTTGCCTGGTTGCCTTGGACAACGTTGGTAACTCCTGTGGCTCAGTTTCCTCATCCACAGGGAACAACATATGCAGGGAAAGCCCTTAGCTACTGCCAGGCACATAGTGAGCAATCAAAAGTGTAAGTGCTTACTCCTGGCCTTACGACTGTACTGTCCATTATTATTAGCCCTGGAATACATTATGAGGCTTCCCAGACTCCAGGCACATCACACATGCTCAGTCAGTGCCAGCTAACATGACTGTCATTACCTCCTGTTATCAAAGGCAATGGGCTCATTATAGCAATACAGCCCTCTGTTTTCAGCCATCTGATCTTTTTTCTCTTGAAGTAAATACCAACCTCAGCTTTCCTACAGTCCTTAGTTGCTATGTATGTCAATAAATCCTACTAGCGGCCACAAAACTACGGGTCAGTATCTGCTTAATATCCTTCCTCCCTGGCTTTGATCACAAAGACAAAATGAAGACTTCAATTTCCTGGTTTCCTCTTCATATGGAAAAGCTTTCAGGGGTTCTGAAAGGTCTTCTGGCCCAAGTTCTTTGAGCAGCTCAGACGCATCTACCTTCATGCTCACAGATGGGCCATTTGCTGGGGATACAGTGAAGAAACCAGCTCACACTCCCTCTCTCCCCTTTAAACTCCAAACACCAGGTAAGATGGTAAGGATCATAAAGAACAACTCTTTCATGTTAAAAGAATTATTAATTCCCGTATCGCCACCAGATTTCCCCATTTCCCTGCAAATCATATATTTCTCTACTCTCTGTGCCCATTGACCAGACTCTTTAAAAGCCTGAAGCCAGTAAAAGGAATCAGATTTTAACAGATACATCCTGTTGGCTGTTCTGGGTGCATGGACCTGGACTCCTGGCTCTCGGCCTCTCCGTCCTGTGCATGGTGGGAGAGAATTTGGGCAGCTCTACACAGGAATACTGGGCTTTGTTTCTGTCCAGCAACACAGCTGCATTGTATCCAATGTTTTCTCCTTCCTCCCTTACTGGGTCCTTGGAAATTCATCCAAAAGTTACCAGAGTGGTTTCCCACACTGGCCTCTCTACAGAAAGCGTCTCAGCAACCAGGAGAACTTTGACTCTGGATTCTAACTCTGAGTTCCCATATGACCCAGCCAAGCAAGTCCAGCACTTCCTCTGGGTATGACTTCAGGAACGAGAAGGCAGTAAAACCAGTGCCCTTTTTCTTCAAAACAACAACAACAAAATCCCAGGAGTTTAAAGTACCATAGACCAAGAAAATGCTACTGAGCTCAAATTACAACTTCGGTCTATCTAGGTGAGCATAAGATTAGCTCCTAACGCTTTTAACCGGGGACCCACTTTGCATTCTTGTCTCTAATGTGTAGAAGTTAAGTGTACAAAGACAAAAGAAACCTAATCCCTGTTTACTCGAAGACTCAAAAAAGTCTTGGCATGAACAGAGACTCAGAAATTTAAGTCCATTGGTGACCCACAGGAATCTGGGGACCCACATGATTCTGGACTGGTTCTTCTCGTAACTTCCTCACCTGGTGCAGTGGTTCTCAAGATGTGGTTCCTGAACCCCAGCATCACCTGGAAACGTGTTAGAAATGCACATTTTCAAGCCCCACCTGACCCATTGAATCAGCTCTGTAGGTGGTTCCATTTCATGCTAAAGCTCAAGAACTACGGACCTAACACATAGACTATGTAATAGGTATAGCAAACTACTTGAGAAATGAATGAGTGATGAATGAATGAAGACTCTGGAGCTTTACTGAAACCCTGCTCAGTATAACCAGCCCATAGTTAATGGTGGAAAACACTGCAGGGTGCCCCCCATCCCCCGCCCACGTCTGGTGAATGCTGGTGCCTGAAACTGTAATAATTTGGCCTCTGCCTTTGCTTTCTGATTCACTGTCCATACACCCTGAAGTCTATGGCACCACCCCACAGAACACCTGTCTCGTGGCTGCCTGTGCCAGGCTCTCCCTGGCCTCTGTGGATGTGAACAAGAAGTCTGCTGTGGCTGGAATCTTTCCCTTTGTTCTCTTCCCCAGCCTTCTACTCCTCTTTTTGTCTAGCAAAACCCTATGTATGCTTTTGGGTTCCGCCTGGAAGTCACCTTCTCCAGGAAGCTAACCCCTGGCAGAGTACATTTCTCATAGCATCCACCATATCCTCTATCAGAAAACACAACACTCTCTCTCCACACCATATCCCTGTTTACTCATGTTGCTCATTCAGTAGTCTGCCCTGCAAGCTCTGAGAGCTAGAGGACTCCTTTCTCATTGCCTGGAGGACTTCTGTGTCATTCTAGCACCTTGAACAGTGCCTGATGTAGTTATTTGATCACTCAATTATGACTGTGAAAAAAAATCAATGCTCTTTTTGGTAATAGGTAATATGTGCCTATTTTAATTTATTATTGATTGACTTCATTGACTCCTAAACATTAATAATTGACCGTTAGTCTAGGAAAGATGCCTTTGGACACACAAATATAATTTTCTCAGCACTTTCTTCCTTAATAAAACTGCCAACCTCCAAGTCTCTTTTTTAATATGTGCACTTCTGAATATTTGGTCTCTATGACACAACTGCTCCATCTGTGTGCAAGTGGCATGGACACTGCTCCTTTTACTTGCCAAGTAGGAAGAAAAATGAGACTGAGTCTCAGATTTCCACATGAACAGAGTACAATGTGTTGGAGTGTCCAGGAATGCAAAAGCCTCCCCTCCTATTTTGTATTTACACATGCCCCCATCAATTTTGATTTCTGCCAACTTGATTGGGAAATGGACAGAGTCCTGGATGGCTGTCAAAGCCAACACAGCTCTGAACCCGAGCCCGAGCCCGAAGCCCGAGCCCGAAGACCTGATACTGCTCCCAAAACAGCACAGAGGCCAGTGTGCCTTCTCTGAGAGGCCCCTGCTGCTGCCAGAACACCGGCTGATTTCACAAGATGCTGTGCCTGCCCATGTGGTTTCACTGAGTCATGATGCTGGCCCCATAATGCATCAAAGCTCCAACCAATCTATGTGGCCTGATGGAAACCAGCCTACACAGGGCTGCCTCTGAGGACACCCACCCCAGTTCCTCTTGCTTGCAAGGAGTTCTGGCACCCAGGTGGATACTCTGATTTTTCAAAGAGCAACCTGAAACCACAGCCCTCAGGCCTGTTCTCACAAGAGCTGCTAGACCTTGCTGGTGATGTGACCGGGGAAAGAGATGCCTTGATCATTCCCTCTGGCATTTACAAGGAAAATCTCATCCAGACTCATGAGAACCTGTTGGGTGAAGATATGATCTCTATTTCATAATGAAAACTAAATGGAAATTCAGAAGTGTTAGATCCTTTGCCAATGGCCACTGTCACTTACTCTCCAACTTGTTCCAGAAAGGATTTAAGTCAGCTTACAAAACTACGTGCAGAACAAAATAAGATGACATGTGAATGACAGGAAAGATAAAAATAAAACCAGGCTTGAGGCTAATTTAAAAAAAAATAAAATTCATGCCCGAAAGTTCTGTATATTGGCTAGAAATTGGGATAGAAATGGATCATAAACTTGGCTCTGAACTATCTGATAACTGCTGGAAAAAGGAAAAAAACAAGCTCATTTCCCTCAACTTCGTTTGCTCTTCTCATAGGAGAAAACTTTCAGAACCTTTTAATACTTAGTTTGCAAGCAAGACGAACTAACGTTATTTTCTCCGTCCCGTGAGGAAAAGGAAGTAGGCAAAGGGAAGCTCAACAGAGAAGGCATAAGCTTAAAGGTAGAAATAGCAAGGAGATCTAAAGAATTTCTCCTCCTTTCAAAGGTCTCCTAGGAAAGGTGGTTCTAACAGCAATTGACACCCAAACATTAACTTTGAATTGTCACATAAAATTAAATCATTTTCATATTACTGTTTACAAAAGCAAAGAAGCATCAAAAAAGATAAAATTTGTCATGTATTTCTTCTTTTCCTACAGCCTGAATTCTACCCTTACAAACAACAAAACAAGACACTTGAGTTCCTCAACTTCCGCCGCCCCCGTAAAGCACATTGAGGCTGAGTTTATTATTTTTCAAGTTCAGAGTTGTATATTCATCTTATGGAATTAATTATCCTTTCTGCACCTTCCCCTTCCGTCCAATCTTATCCATTGAAATAATTTATGAAAAGTGCATTATGGAAATTTTAACTCACTCCAAAGTATTTTTGTTTCTGTGTGTCTGTTTCATGTTAGGAAACAGTAGCGATCTCTGCCCAGAACTGTAAGAAGTTATTCTGAATGAGTCTAGAAATGACCATGTAAAATAAAGAAGAAACCTTCTTCAAGTGCTGGCACTAGATGGCATAGGACCTTCTGAACATCCCATAGAACAGGCTTCTGTTATTCTGAATGAGTCCAGAAATGACCAAGTTATTCTGAATGAGTTTAGAAAAGACCATTCAAAATAAGGAAGAAAACTTCTTCAAGTACTGGCACCAGATGGCCTAGGACATTCTAAACACCCCATAGAACAGGCTTCTATAATAAAATAATACTAATAATGAAATTGACCTTGACTGAGCATTTGCTCTGTACCAGGCCTGCATGAGTGCCGTATCTGGAGCGACTGATGCAATCCTCACACAAACCCTCATAGCAATGGCGTAGGTCCTCCCAGCATCCCGTTTACACACATGGGGGAGTTATTGGGGGATTCAATGGATGAACTCACCTGCTTGGCAGCCAGGGCTTGTGAGTGAAGGAGCTCAGAGTTGACCCAGGCAGTCTGATTGCAAAGCCTACTTGACACCTGCACCACACTCATGTGTACCATTGTACTGATGCTTTTCTAAAAGTAACAGTCACCGTAGGCCTTGCCCTGTCCAGTGTGGGACCTGCTGCTCCCTGCCTGCCTCCTCACTGGCTCTTCCCAGGGGTCATGTTCCACCTAAGGGAGAGCTCCCTACACAGTCTTTTCCTGCCACCTAAATCAAAGTCGGGCACCCCCACGCCCACGCCATCACACTACCCTACTCTCTCCATTACTCTTCTTGCAATCCGGAATGGCTTATTTCTCATGCATACCTGTCTGCACACACTAGGCTATGATTTTCTGAAGGAAGAGCTTGGTCTCTCTTGTTAAGTCTCAAATCGCCATGCCTACAACAGAACCTAGCTCGTAGCGGTTGTTCAGCTGAAAGTTTAAAAAGGAGTGAATTAAATAACTGATAAACTCCTCCTCTGAGAGTTCATGGCAGAGCAGAATATTTGGAAACTTGAGTGGACAGTGATAGAATCTGGAAGCGGCCTTGGCTGCTCTTGCCAAGTTCTCAGATGGAGCCTCCAGACCAGGCTGGCTGCTCAGCTGCAACAGTGACCTGGAATGAGTCCCTTCCCCTCACAGTGCCTCAATTAGCTCCACAGTAAAATGAGGAAAAGAGTACATGAGTACATGCCAGCCTCATCTCATGCATACAAAGGTCTTTACACCCATAAATAATGAAAATACAATTAAGTTACACCATTCTGCCTCCTGCTTACTAAGAAGTAATCAAGAAGTCCCCTAAGCAGCCAAGAGAGATGCTACAAAATAATTAGTATTTTACCTGCTACGATGGCACTCATTCAAATCTGTGCTTGAAAGCCTCCAATGCATCTCAGAATGTAATTTTCTGAAAAGAAATACTATAAAATTCCAGGATGTTTATGATTAAGAAAAACTTAAAGCTAAATATATAAAATCAATTCAAACTGGCATTTAACTTTGAGCTAGGAAGGTTATACAGTCAAGAATTCGCCTTCCCCAAAAAGAGTCTAGTCTTGCCCTCTGCCTTTGGCTGCAGAGAGACAATCTTTAAGCCCCTGGAATGTCCTGCATGACAGGAGTGTGTTTTTTGCCTGATGCATTTGGTCACTAGACAGTCTAACAATAAGATTTAGTATGGGGCTTTGGAGCACACAATAACAGTTCCAACATCTCAAGAAATTGAAGACCAAAAGTATTACACTTCCAAAAGAGACTAGACGACAAGGTCATCCATGCAGGCTGCATGCGATTGGGTTCCAGTAAAGACCCTGAACTACCAAAGCCTTCGGTGAACATCCCTGGTTGCCAATACCCAGTGGATATCGGGGACAAGAGGAGTTCACACCAGGATGCCACAAGGTGAGCACAGCAGGAGCTCCACGTTGACACATCTCCCCATTCTGCTTATGCATCTCTTCTGATTTTGATTGATATCCTCTTCCTGTCACATAAGTATAAATCACACCCATGAGTATTACCACCTGATGAGTTCCTTCTAGCAAATTCCTGGCCCTGAGAGTGCTCTAGGGTCAGTCTAACCTTGTGGTGTCAGAAGTGAGAGTAGTCCCGTGTGGACTGTGCTCTCTCTACCTTTGAAGTCGGCTAACTACACAGTTGGCCCAACCTCTCCACAAAGGTTAATCTACCTGTGAAGACGTGAACAGCTTTCTTGGTTTTCTCTTTTTACAGAAACAGTATTTGTCTCTCTTCAAGATGAAAAATTAAATGTAAGAGGATTTTAGACTTGGATAAAATGATTTTCTATACATTCACATACCTTTCCGAGTGAACTCATGTCTTTCTTTTTACTTTGGCTCCAAGGAAATTGGACTGACCACATTTTGAAGCTAAAATCCAGGTTGCTAGAAAGCTATTGAAGATCCTTATTTTGGGTGATTTGGATGGATCAAGCAAGGAAAAGCCTACTTGTGGGTAAGATGAAGAAGAACAAATGAAAGATTGAGGGGAACTCGCCACAAAACTTTGAGTCCAGCCTAACAGAAGGCTCAGAGCCAATGACAAGGCAAAAGGGATGTGACTTTTGGCAAATTGCTGAGTGACACCAGGGCAAAGGACTAGCCATGCCATTGGAGGTCCAGTTGTTGCATCACCACACAAGTGGAGGCTAGTTTGAGGTCCTCAGACAAACTGAGAGGTCAGAGCAGAAACATCTGTGGGTCCAAGGATTCTGTAAGAAGATGACAAGGCCAAACACTATCTGAGGGATAGAGGAGGAACCAGGGCATCCAGGAGACGTGAATTATAAATAGGCAGAGGTAGATGGAGAGATTCAGAAGGGTCATCATGCCTGCCGCTGGCAGTCACAAACAGACTTGTGCAATACGAAGTGCTCACGACACTGGGAGCATCAAAGGTGGACCAAAGACTCTACTGACTCTGACCAGTTCATTACGTGAAAAGACAGAGCCGTGTGCACACTCTGACTGTAAGTGTATGACTGAGCATGGGGATAAAGACCTAAGATGAACTCAGAAGTGGGGATGGCAGAAGTCACAAAGAGGTCAGAGAGGATGCCAGTGAAAGGCAGGCTAGGAAGAGCAGCCCTTCTAGGGGTGGTACTGGGGGAAATACAAAAGGGTCAAAAAGGAAGAGATTCTCCATTCCGCAGAGAACTTAAAATCCAATGCTGGAGAAAGGAGACAGCAGTGCAGCACAAAACATGAGTTAAATGATAATGAACATTATTGGAATAACTAAAAACCTAAGAAAGAGCATTTTCCAAAAGCTAGGATGAAACTGGAGCTGTGTCTGAGGTTGCAATTTTTTAAATTTTTGCAATCAGACCTTGGTGATGACTTTGAGCAGTAGGATAGAAGTAACTCCTACATGCTTAGCATTCCAAAAATTGAACGCTAGGCATCAATGTAGAAAGTGAAGGCAGCTTAGGGAGGTAGGAGAATGACATGAACTCAGAGGCAGTTCATTGTGTATTTAGATACAGTGAAGAAAAAAGAGAGTTTTAAAGGGGCTGAAGGCTGGTAAGTAATACAACTGTGGTGTCTACTGCCACCTGGTGTCAGCTGCCACTTGGTGTCAGCATACCTTAATTATGAATCCAGTGTGACCTAATAGTTGAGTCTGCCAAGGAAAAATGAAAGTAAGGCATATAGCGACATACTTTAAAACGAAACATCTCATTTGATTTAGGGCCCTATCTCTAATGGCAGTTCTTGACAAGTCATTGAAAGATATAAACAAAAATGTTTTCAAGCATGTTGCTCTTTGAAGTAGGGAATCTGACTTGATTTTAATTATAGAATAGCAGTTAGCTTTATATGATTTTTCTCATACACAAACACAAAAGGTCTGTACCCCTTGCCTGTATATATTTTCCTGCTTTATAGTAAGTGAGTAGTTTCCTTTGTAAGAACACACAAAGTGGGTCATTCAGGAAGTCTGTGATCTTCCCCTGGAAGGAAGCCACTGGCAGTCCCAGGATCCCAGTATATCCAACACCATGGGCCTGTCAGAGTTCCAGTGTTCTCCTGCACGACCACACCTCCTACCTCCCAGTACCTCAACAGGAGAGGACACATCTGTGAATCCTCTGGCGTGACTTCAATTCCTTACAGCTGTAAAAACCACTGCATGGAAGGAAAAGAACATTTCCTAGACTGGGAATCCCCAGACACTTTCCCAAACTGAACAAGTGAACAGGGTTTTTGCTCTGGTGAATTACTCCCCATCAAGGAGAGTGCAGAGAGAAAACCAGTCCTGAGACGACTGTGCCTCTAAATGTCTGTGCTTCTCTGCACTTCACATTCATTTTTCTGACTTCTCTGAAATGCAGTCCTGCCCTGACTTAAGAGTTCTGCTTTGTGGGCGAGTTACACTCACTCACAACAAGTTATACTTTCTTCCAAGATGTGAGTCTGAGTTAGGGAAAAAGCCCATTGCTGGGATTTCATAGACAGAAGGATTAAAAGATCATTGCTTTCCCCAGTTTGGCCCAAGAAGCCCTAGCTCGTCTTCTGAGCACTCTCTGTGCCCCTGGCTGCGCGGGGCTGGTCCTGTCCTGTGGCCTAAGTCCACAGCAGGAAGGTGGGCTTGATACTGGCCGCTAAGGATCTCCGAGAGCCTTTGTGGTGGGAGTTTGCCTATTCTCTTGGATTGCCCAGCTGGCATCTGGGGCATGAAGAGAGAAGCAACATGAGTGAGGAGGAGAGACATGAAGATACGAGAAAGGAGAAAGAAAACAAAACACACTCCACACCTTTTCTCTTCGAGGTGGCCTAGGTTTGAATCCAAATACAATCTAAAAAAACTTCACATTAACTTTTCCAGGTAGGCAGACAATACACTGCTTCTCTAGCTCCTGGGAATTTATCTGTAACATACTAATAAGAGATAATGCGAAAACTTATTAAAAAGGATTATCTAATTTGAGAAATCAATTAGCAAAGCTAAGACTTGAGGCGTGTTATCAATACATTTAGTTAAAACTTTTCTGCAGTCGGTAACTAAATTACTTTGCACTCAAACATATTCAGTTAGTTAATTAAAGCAAGCTATGCTGATTAAAAAGAGCTTAATTGTATGTCAAATTTTTAGGCCAAATTAGCCAAAATGGGTCAAATTGATTTGTGAAGCTTAAAAAGTTTCCCTAAACAGAAAAAAATTTAAAAATTTGATTATTATGCAGTAATTTTTCATTCATTCACAAAGTGGTAGTTTATCAAGTACTTAGACAATGGATAGTTTACTATTAAAAATGTCAAACTGAGTAAAAGACCAAAATAAAATAGGAGTTATAAACCATAGACATTTCAGGGCAGGTGCAGTGGCTCACACCTGTAATCCCAGCACTTTGGGAGGCTGAGGAAGGTGGATCATCTGAGGTTAGGAATTCAAGACCACCTGGCCAACATGGTGAAACCCCGTTTCTACCAAAAAAGCAAAAATTAGCCAGACATGGTGGTGGGCACCTATAATCTCAGCTATATGGGAGGCTGAGACACGAGAAGTGCTTGAACCAGAGAGGCAGAGGGTGCAGTGAGCCCAGGTGGTGCCACTGCACTCCAGACTGGGTGACAGAGCAAGACTTCATCTCAAAATAAATAAATTCATTGAATAAAATAAACCACAGACATTTCAAAAGTAAAAACTAATTCAGAGAAATTATAATTATTATTTTGACCTTATAAGAAGCACTATCGCATAATTATCGGATAATTTCCCTGTGGGATTTGTTATAAGATTACGGAAACCCAAAACAGGTAGTATATTCTCAGAAAAAAATACCCTCTTTGCATTTCCTTTCCTTCTGTTACAAGACAGTGTTGTTGAGAAGGTTATCTGGGTTTGTTACACTATTTTATTCTCTGTCCTTAAAGGAAAATGCAGATTTTTTTTGGTAGATGGGGGAACAGAAGTCAAATTCCAGTGCAGTTAATGTACGTAACCTATATGACCATCCACGATATCAAGGCAAGTCTCTTTAGACCTGTAAGGACTCAGAAAATGTGTTACAGCCACAGATCTGAGTATACTTTTGGGTTCATTTTAGAAATTCCACCAATTGTATCAAATGTACAGGAAAAAATGTACATGTGTGGGAAGTCATGTGGTTGCTGATTTTACCTTTTCCAACATTATTCGCAAGTACAATGAACACCCGGCATTCTCATGAGACAATAGCTTTTAAACCACTGCAATGCAGTCACCACTTACACTACCTGGCAGAAGCACCACAAAAAGAGAAACCGTTCATTTTGAGAGCGTTCCACAGATTCATCCGTGGGAATTTATCTACTCAGTCCTCGGTAATGACATCAGGAGAAGATATGGACAATCAGAAAGATGAACGGCTGAGCCGGGGTGACATTCTCCACGGAAAGGAAGGGACACGGGACACCAGCACGCTCCATGCCAGGACTGCCCACCTACCGTGTGCTAGTGCTGAACTGCCCACTGGCCTCAGTCCTCAGAGAAGCAATCCTGCCAGGTAGTTACTGTGTATCAGTTCTTTTGATAAAGATCTTGAACTCAGCTAGGCAGCAGGGCACACTGCTAAACTCAAGCAGGGCACACTGCTAGATTCAAGCACAGTTGGGCTTGAGCCCACCTTGCTGTCCCCCTCCCGACGGCTCACTCTCAGTCCACTGCTCCATAAAGTCTCCTACAGACCTTGAGGTTAGGTCTTTTCTGGAGCTCCCCCGAGAAGAGAATTATCTTTCCATGATGGACCTTGTTTATTTTCTTCTCCTGCCACACGTGTACTTGGATATAAGGGGGAGAAACAGGATCTAGCCAACACTGACCGTTTTTCCTTTGTGATGCATGAAGGTGCATCCTCCTGTTGGTCTGAGAGGTCACCAGCTGGGGGTGGGGCAGGCAGAATTGCCAGCTCTCCTTCCTGAGCTCCTTGGCCCTTTCCAGGAAGAAGTGGCCTTCTGTGGAAGGGCACTTGGCCATGACACCATGACACGAATCAGGAGAGCACAAGCCTGCTTCCCACCATATCCTGGCCTCTAAATCTCCATGCACAAGGATCTCACAAACATTCTCAGGAGCTGCCCAACTCAGGGTATCAAGCCATTTACACAAATAATCATCCTCCATTGTAACTGCTGTAGAATCATTAAGGGCAAAAGGGGAGCATCTGCCTGGCCACCTAAGGAATCTAACGCTCTTCATTCATAAATGTCCAAGTCGTCATTCATAACTTCTATTGAAGCACTCATCATATTTCTGTTGCAGTCCAGAAATCATGACACTAAACAAATCACCAAAGGCAAAAGACATAGAAATTCAAAAAAAAAAAAGGAAGTAATCTCTGCAGGCCTGCTCTCCAATTTTTAGTTTCAATACGTTCTTTTGAAATGGGGTAAAAATCAAAGGTGTAGGCTGCTGGGTCCCAGGAGAAGTACAGCCTTTCCACTGTATTGTAAGCAGAGAAGGGGAGCTTCCAGAAGACACCTTACTTTTCTTCATTATTTAATTAATCATAGAGGGAATGATGGCAGCAGTTATAGAGCAGTGACCGCGTGCAGGCATTGTGTTAAGCACATGCATTCATGTTCATAATCTTAGTAAATCTGGATGGCAACTCTTCAAGGTAGGTTCTTTCATTATCCCCACTTCACAGAGAAGTAAGTTGAGGCTTAGAGAGCTTAGGTCATTGTTTCAGGTTGCACAGCTGGGCTGGATTTCGAGTCCTGGAGAACCACAAAGTTCTTAGTTGCTATATTCTACTGCTTTCCATCAGACCTTCAAGTGAGGATATTCAGATTTCAAATAAAACCAGGTTTTTCTATTGGCTGCTTAACTCACGGCAAAGTCTCATGTTAAGATCCCTCAGTTTCACTGGACAAGAGGCCAGTCTAGGGGTGGTGCAGGGAGGAGAAAGAAGGGAACCCAGGGAATTCAAATTAAACAGGAAAATGGCTTGAAGGAGCTAAACCCATGACTTGGAGCCAAATGGTTTGGCACATGCAGCCATGTTCGGGGATTTGTGATGACAGAGACAGTCTTTTTTCCACTTCGAGTTGCCTTTATAGAACTTTATCTTTTATGTCCAAAGATCAAATAAAAAAATCATATTTAATGAGAACTAGGGGAAATAAACTGGAGGCAATTAAAAAGTAAAAATAACCTCTCTGTGGCTTCAGACCACAGGAGTTTTCTAATTTTAAGAGGCACAGGCAAATCACTTAAACAAGGCCTTCTGGGCTGTGTTCATCTTGTGTTTCCTCCCACACCCGCAGTGGTTAAAATTATAGGCAGCCATAGCTCTTGAACCCATGGCATTGTGTAGCAAATGGAAGTACACCCAGGCCAAACACACCCACTCAGAAATGCAACCTTGCAGCGTGGAAGTCAAATCCAAGTCTCCTTTGTAACCAGTTGCTTTGCGTGGAAGGGGCTTAAACAGAGTCAGAAAAGGTCATGAAGTCCTGATTCTTAATAAGACTCCTTCCTCCCTCCATCCTCCAGCCCTCTTTGTACTGTCCTCGGACTCTGGACGTGCAGCCTCACAGTTGGCCAAGATCCGAAGAATCCTCGTTTTGCTTCCTTCTTTTCCAAGTGCATATTTGATTTGGGCTAGACCCTAAGGCAAACCTGAACTCTTCCTCAGGTAGAATAACCAGACTCATTCAAACACTCAAAGGCAGCCAAGTGACTTGAGATTCCATTTAGGGGAACCAGCTCTGCCCTGTACTACTGTGGTTTAGGCCAGAATTTGGCAAGCCCTCCTCAGTCTTGGAGTCAAGCTAACACCTGGAAAAACCCTGCAGTGTAGCCAGCTTTCCAGTAAACCTGCACACCTATAAAAGCATGGAATTGCCTAGAGGACATCAGTCTGAAATCCCTCTTGGAGTTTCCCAATTTGGGACATAAAATGCGCCTGACCCAAAGATGAGATGAGCTGCTGAACAGCAAGATGTCTACCCTGGGTTTTGAGACTTTGTCCTGCACGAGAGGTTTCATATACTATGTTCCAAGGTCAAGCCTATTCTTGGTCTGCAACCCAAACCCATCCCCAGAACACCGTGCTTACCGGTAGAAAGTGGCATAGTCTACAGTTGAGTGGCACGTCTGGAACTCCCAGGATTTGAGCTTCTGGCATTCTCGATGGGCCCGGAGCTTTACCTTCACCGTCCCTTGACACAGCTCGGGCACTGGCTTTCTCTGAGGCCTGTTGCAGAACTCATTGGACTCCACTCTCCAAGACTCAGCAAAGTCATCCACATCAAACTTGAAGTTTCCATCTCCGCCAATTAAGTCATCACGTTTATGTCCATTGTAGTTGCCACAAAGACCACAGAGCTTGCCCTTGAGCTGCGGGGCAGCCATGACTTCTACAAAACTGTCTCCATCCCAGGATATTTCCAAGCCTAGAGGAGGAGGAGAGAAAAAGGAGGTCAACCACTCATTACTCCACTAATAATTCCCAAATGTATACATCCTTACATAGAGCATGACTGACTGTCCTCCAACAAGTAATGCGGAGGGTCTGTCCAAATTCTTCATTACCTCTTAATCTCACCATAGTGAGTAACCTGTGAAATTATATGAGTCCTTTGCTGGTTTGGGCTTAGAATTCTTTTTTTTTTTTTTTTGAGACGGAGTTTCGCTCTTATTATCCAGACTGGAGTGCAATGGCGCGATCTCGGCTCACCACAACCTCCGCCTCCTGGGTTCAGGCAATTCTCCTGCCTCAGCCTCCCGAGTAGCTGGGATGACAGGCACGCGCCACCATGCCCAGCTAATTTTTTGTATCTTTAGTAGAGACGGGGTTTCACCATGTTGACCAGGATGGTCTCGATCTCTTGACCTCGTGATCCACCCGCCTCGGCCTCCCAAAGTGCTGGGATTACAG
>CM052658.1:114072640-114093676 GCA_028533165.1 Leontopithecus rosalia
GTGAGCCCCTGCGCCCGGCCTGAATTCTTAAACTACATAAAGTTTGTGCTGATAACACCCTGTGTAGCCTGGTCTGACCTGTGGATGACTATCCCTTGACCGTCCTCCTCTAGGGCTTATATTTTTTCCCTTTTCCTAAAGTAATTGTGTTGGTTCAAATCACGCGTTCATTTATGTAATGATTAGCATAATGTGCAAACGGAAAAAAAAAACAAAGACAATTGTTTTTTAATGCGATTATTTACAGCCAGAAATTCCACCACGTAATTATTCCTCCAATGCCCAAGGAAAATTTCCAAATTATTTCCTATAATGATAATATTAAAGCAATCAATATGTAGTTTCTGAATATATATCTCCTTCAAAGGCAACACTGATGTGATGAGAACATTTGCCCCCTCGTCATTTCACAGTCATTCCTGAGGCATGGACACTGTTTGATTAACATTTCCTGGCTTTGGGTTGGTGTGAAACCCTTCCAACCTCTATCCTTGGGCCTCTGATTTGGGTTTGCTCAAAAGCTTCAACGTTTCAGGTGGTGGCAGAGGATAGCAGGCCATGGGCAAGAGTTCTTCTTGTGCTATTACATCAGCAGGCCAGTACTGCTGGCTCATCCAGGAAACTCTCTTTACTCCAGAATGTAGAGAACTTAGACCTTTGTGATTTGCTAAGCTGACTATTTAAAACGTTGAAGGAATTGTCTGAAAGTATGTATATATCTCCAGCATGCTGGTCCAAGACTTCCGGGAGCCACACTGGCCATTGATCCTTCTGAATGGTGGAATTTTTATGTCACAGGTAGAACAGCCAGGTTATGCTGTCACTCAGCATAGATACATCTGACCAGAAGGTCAAGAAGAAATGGTTTCATATCTACTCTCACACTGTGTGTGAAGATACCGTCCACAAGAGAAAGGAGAGACTTTCCTGAAAAGTCTTCTGAGGTTCAACCCAAAACAAGTGACAAATTTTCTAACCAGAGTTTTTGTTTATGTCTCAAATGTGTGTTTTATTTCTACTCCACGAACACCCTGGCAGTGCCTGAGTCTCCCCAATGAATGGGTGAACTCTGTACGAGTGAATGCAAGCAGCCACCTGTGGCATGGACGCCAAGACACATCGACAGTGGGTCAATGTGTATTTCGGCCCTGGGACTTCTCCTCATTCACTGTCTCCGTCTCCAAAGAATGGCACCCACAGAGGAAGCCTCTTTTTAACAGAATGGTCTCTGCCTCCTTTCCCCCACGTATGTAGGTTTTTGGTTTTGTTTTTGTTTGTTTGAGGTGGAGTCTTGCTCTGTCACCCAGGCTGGAGTGCAGTGGCATGATCTCAGCTCATTGCAACCTCCACCTTGTGGGTTCAAGCAATTCTCCTGCCTCAGCCTCCTGAGTAGCTGGGATTACAGGTGCAAACCACGATACCCAGCTAATTTTTTTGTATTTTAGTAAAGACGGGGTTTCACCATGTTGCCCAGGCTGGTCTCAAACTCTGAAGCTCAGGCAATCCACCCACCTTGGACTCCCACAGTGCTAGGATTACAGGTGTGAGCCATTGCGCCCGGCTGTGTGTATTTTTTTAAACCTTTCCTCTTGTGATCCTGACAAAAACATTTTTCATTTTGCCTGCTTTGAGGTGCTGGAAAGCGCAAAATGACTTTCCTCCTAAAAGGCTTCGTTTTTGTTCCTGAAAGATCAAGATGAAGCTGATGAGCAAATGTTCAGAAGATGGAAGATGGGGTGGCGATGGGACAGGAGAAGTAGTGGGAGGGAGCGTGGGAGGGAAGAGAGAGAGAAACTTGTCTAGATGTGAAGTTGGCATGAGGCAGCAACATCAGAGTGACGTGTGGAAGATCGGGAAGAAACACCCAGAGGTAAGACTCTTGAGCCGATATACCCTAAGTTTGGACACAATCCAAGAGGAGAGAAGGCCGACAGCATGCCTATGAGTGGGCCACACAACTGCCACAAGTGTTACTGCAAAGAGAAATACTGGGTGAATAACCTGTGGTGTAAAACTGGACTTCTCAAGAAATAAATGGAAAGACCCATAAGGAAATCACTCTGGCCAGTGGAAGAAATAGAAGCAAGCTTAGAACAAAGACAATTTAAGAGATTTCTTGATTGAGAGAAGAGTCTGAGTTCAGAAAAGAAATTAAATGAACCTAGATAAAGATGAAGGAGAGTCATAGGAAAGTCTCTGGGAAATAATGTGATAAGGAGAAGACAGTGATGGGACCAGGTATGAGAGAAGGGACAGGCTGCTAGAGACCCAAAGGCTGGGTTGACCTCCCACGTGGATCTCTGTGAGAAAACTGTCAGCTCTGGCAACTACAAGTACCACAGAAAATGAATTATATTTCTTCATACTCTATCATCTAGCACATTATCTAGCACATAGTATGTCTCAGTAAATACATGAATTACCCGGGTAACATTGATACACTGAATCTGTGAAGCCAAAGACACTGTGAGTTTCAGGCTCGTCAAGATACTGAAATAACCATTTTGAAAGAAGACAAGCAAACTGTAAGATGATTTGTAATACCCTCTGTCAGGTATTGAAGAAACTTGACCTCAGAAGCCTGTAGCCAGGCATCTGCCCAGCAAGAAAAATGAGGGGAGAAAATCAATTCCATACAAAGTTTAACTTTTGCAGCATAATTCTGAAGGTTTTCCACATTGCAAAATTTTCCAAACTACAAATCTCTTTCCTAGACAGCAGGCAAATACTGTTCTTCTAAGCACCGCAAATGGTTGAGAATGTACCCTCCAGGGAGTTCCAAAGTCTTTACTGACAATGATATACTCAGTTTGAGACTTTGGACAACTGAGTTCATGGGAATTTGACTCACAGTGAATGACTGTGTTCTTTCTTTGCAGTGGATTGGTGGTCCGTACACTCTGAAAGATGCAGATTGCCGTGTTTCCAGCAAACTCTTCTAAAAACTCGCGACATCTCCTTCATAAAACACGATCCCCAAAGTAAGAGAATAATCTGTGATTCACTCTCCTGTCTTCCTCTTTCTCCATGTTACTATAACATTAAGAAGATTTTTCACAGACTAATGTTAGGCTTCGCATTGGGAAGGGAAGACTTATTCTGCTATAGATGCCTTTGTCTTGCTGTATCATTTACATATGAGTTTGCATGGATATTTTTACACTCTACATGAGCAGAATCCATACAAAGTAGATTACAGTAGTGAAAGGAAAAAGAACCCTAATAAGTTATAATTGAGGGAATTGTTCTTCCAAATAACATTTTAAATAGGGCTCATATGAGATTTAAACATCCTGGAAGGGTTTGAGAGGCTGGGCACAGTCCTTCCTGCAGCTGGGATGAGTTTCTTCATTCTCTGCATGGGAAACTGGGTCGAAATAACTGGCAGAATCAGAAGGCTAAAGCTGAAGCATATGTCTCATGTGGGCATGCGAGCGGCAGCCACATTCCTTCCACTGCAGGAAGGGCCATCCGATTTTCCCTTCCTCCCAGTGAATGCTTTACCAACCTGTTCTTCCCCCTTCAAACGTGTGACCTGGCTCCAGACCACTAGTTGGGTTTTTTTTCGGTTGTTGTTTAATATTGTTGTTTTGCATTGTTTATTTTCTGGTTGTTATTGTTGCTTTTGCTGTTTCCACTGAAAGGAGAGAGGAGGTGCGAAATTCGTAGCTATACCATAGTGAGGGTTACAGATTGATTAGTTTTTCTATTCAGATTCTACTCCAAAGAAAGGGCAAGGTAGGCTGTATTCTCTGGGTTCACCTAGTGTAAAGCTCTACCAAAAATAAAGTAAAAAGCCATGTTCCCCATGTGCTAATGCTTTCAGGTACATGTGATTTAATTCTTTCAGGTAAAGCCGATGAAGTGAACAGATGGCAGAAAGGAAATATTTTTAGATTATTTGCTAAGTGTCCAAAGTTGCGGTGTAGGTGTGTGTTGAAAGCGGGCAATGCTCTCTCGAGCTACTAAGCCTTGTCCTACACCCCTCGTTATTTCAGCTAAGCAACTACAGCCCAATTCCACCCAAACCTCACAGCCACCTGTGCTACCCTGCCAAATGATTCCATCATAAGTGCAAAGTACATAAACTGCAGAGTGGAAGAGCCATTCCTCCCCAACTCCCATCTCCCAGCTGCAGGCTTGATTTCAGTTGCTATTTTGAAGAAAGTACCCTTTGATCACATGAGCTTATAATTTTTTTAAAAAATCTATGAAAGAACTCTCAAAGGAAATGCTGTAATATTTTAAATAGATAATCCATAGGTGGTAAAAAAGAAAATATCCCTAAAGGGTGGCTCGAATTGAGATGGATAAACCAGGGTGGAAAACACTATTTTCTGGAAATAGAGTTCTTTCATTCAGAGAGTAAGTGCAAAGCAAGTTCCATGCTCAGAGGAACAGAGTTCTTCTCTAGGAAGCAGAGGGCTCGCGGGATTCGGGTGCTACAGGAAATTGTTCAGCTGGGTATTGAATGCCATGAAAATGACTTGTATCGTTGAAAGAGAGATGGGAAAAAAATTCAAATATAAAACGGAGTTCCAGGCACAGAACAGTTAAAATCACTAATCTCATCATGGCATTTATGATCTCTTATTATTCTCTGAGCAGCCTCATTCTTTTGCTCATTTTGATAACCTGGAATCTTTGTAAAGAGTACATTTATTCCATAAGGGTGTGTCAGCTGTGAATGAAACAATATTGAACCTTTTAGGCTGTTCGTAATCTTCCTCTTTCTCCATGTTACTATGAGATTTACCTCAAGATTTCTTTGAGAACCAGGCTCTGGTTGACTAGTAATTTCCATTTCAGTAGAATCTATTGTGTTCAGCTTGCAAATAGTCAAGGTGCTTTGATTAGTGCTGTGAATAATGGGTCATCTTAGGCACACTTTACAGGGAGCCAAAAAACATTGCCTCCTTGAAAGGAATGACTTGGGGCCTATATTTACAGAGTGCTGTGTCCTTTGGATATAATAGCAGGTGTGTGAATTTTCTAAGCAGGACTAATTCCTCTAAACTTGAATGAGTAGGCCTCTCACAACTGTGAAATAGAGAATAGAAATCTTTCCCCCTCAGCCGGGGCGCGGTGGCTCACGCCTGTAATCCCAGCACTTTGGGAGGCCGAGGTGGGTGGATCACGAGGTCAAGAGATCAAGACCATCCTGGTCACCATGGTGAAACCCCATCTCTACTAAAAATACAAAAAATTAGCTGGGCACGGTGGCGCATGCCTGTAATCCCAGCTACTCGGGAGGCTGAGGCAGGAGAATTGCCTGAACCCAGGAGGCGGAGGTTGCGGTGAGCCGAGATCGCGCCATTGCACTGCAGCCTGGGTAACAAGAGCAAAACTCTGTCTCAAAAAAAAAAAAAAAAAGAAAAGAAATCTTTCCCCCTCGATAAAATGTTTCAGTATGTTAATACTTAACATTCTGTCACTGAAAACATGTTATACTCTAACTAAAGGCTCCCTGTGCTGCTTCTTGGTTTCCCGCCTTTGTTTAGCTAAGCTGGCATTTCATAAGCTCAGATCAACTGATCAAAATACATTTTGGCTTGAATTGAAGCAATTACCAGGGTTCTGAAGGTATGGTAGAAACAGTCTCTATAATCCCTGAAAAGTGCCTGCTTTATCAGATGTTTCATTGTCTAAAGAAAGGTGAACCCAACTGACACTTTCACATTTGTTAAATTCTTATCAATGCAAATAGCAGGAGATAACTGATTTCCTTAAAAGTATCATGCTTTAAAAAAAAATAGGGTATGCCAGAGGAAAGGCAGCGCAATATCCAACTGACAAAAGATATATATTAACCAAAGGTACCACAGAAGGAACCATACATGAAATAACAAAATGTGAAAATGAGCTGAAATTATGCTCTGGGGCTGGTATCGAAGAACTGAGTTCTGCTTCTAAAATGCCTTTCTTAGGTAACAAAAAACAGACAAGAATTTGAGCCTCATGGACCACTGGCAGTCAAAAATAGTTTGGCCCAAGGGGGAATAGACCAGCTCTTGGAGTGGAAAGGCAGAGACCAGTGAGTCTACAGCACCATGGGCTGCTGAGAGAGGGGGTCTTGGTGACACAGAACAGCCACGTGGGATATGGTTACTCCTGCACGCCAGGGGCTGCAAGAACAAGCCCTTCTGCTATGGACATTGACGTTTCTTTTGAAATGACTGATACTAAGCTGTTTACTTTTGAGGATTCCGCTGCAAAGTCTTGGACAGATGCTAACACAGTAACATTATTTCTCACAGATGTGAAACTGCACATAGCTGGCTGAGCTGGGAGGCACTGACAATTCCAAGCTGGGCATCGATGGCCTCAAAGAGCCACAAAACTTGAGAGAGGGGTTATGTGGAGAACAGCTGCTATTTTTAGGCAGAGGATGGAGAGGTCCTGAATGTGGGAAGACTGCAAGGCTGATGGGACTGGCATCCAACCGCAAGACTCCATCGGGTGCAACTGTCTCCAGCTGTGTGTGGCGTCTTCACGATGTGCCTTCCCTGTGAGAGGGGGCGATGAGGCAAGTCCCACACTTGGAACCTGGCTCTGCCTTGGGCGTTCCCTGGGAGGAAGAACCACATCTCCTGAGCACTCTAACCCGCAGAGCTGCTGAGATGGTAAGGGAGGCGGAGGTTAGAGCAAGAGGAGGCCACAGACGCCCCACCTGCTTTGGTGGTCACTTTCAAGAGGTAGCCGTCCAGGTCGATGTGGAAGTGCGGCGTGCGGCAGGGGAGCGCGATGCGCGAGCCGTTCCAGCGCACGGTGAGGTGCTGCTGCAGGCTGACCCTGCTCTCGCCCAGCACCAGCTCCACCGACTTGGTCCACGAGAAGGAGCGCGTCCGGCGGGCGTCGTTCTTCACCAGCACCTGGAAGGGCGAGGCAGGGGAGGAGCAGTCTTTTGTCAAAACGTACTGACAGGTCCCCTGAAAGTTAAATGTCCGACCGTCAAAAGTGTTGTAGTGGGGATCTCCAAACACCGTGCAAACGCCGGGCTCTGCGGAGGAGTGAGAGACAAAAGCCGGGTCACAATCCAAGGCAAGGATTCAGAGAAATCAGGGGCACCTGCGGGGTAAGGGAGGGCCTTAGCAAAGATGCACTAAGGGAAATCAATTTTTAAAAAGGGGGTCGTTTTTAAAGGTTTGTGCCAAACCTCACAGAATACTCATAGAATGCTTCTGTGCTTTTATGCTTGAAAGTTATCTAAAAACCTTTGGAGTTTCAACGCATGCCTATTTTGTAGCCTGGGTCTGCTTCCTTGGACTTAACGTAAGGATAGAAGAGACTGAACTGAGACAACTGAGAACTGGCCCTCCTTCATCACCCACACACACAAGGGCAAAGTCAGTAAATAAATAAACAAGGGCAGCAACATAAATGACAATGCCCTGAGACACTGGCACGATTTTCATTTAACTAATTCAAAATAATCAGACACACTGTGTGCTGAATGTTTCCCATGCTCTTAAGGAAAACCGTGATATTCAATACCCATGTATTTACCTCGGACAGGTCAATAGAATTGCCAAACAGGTACATGTGTCATAGTGTCAGGAAACAAATGGCTGGTCATATTCACAGATACTCTTTACATGTTTTCTAGAAATTCCTATATTTTTATCTAAGATCAAAATGGGATAAAAAATAAGCTACAAAATGTAATTTAATACAGTTAAAAAATTCCCATAGAGTCACCATTCTGAAATAGAATTAATTCAAATGCTTATGAGATCAAAGTAAAGTTTGACACTTTGGGGCTGCCCAAAGATTTTTGTAGAAAAGTAAATATTGTTTCTTTTTTAAAACAGAACTTGGCGTTGGTGTGTTCTGCATGTCAATGTATCTTATCTGTTTTCAAAAAGGCATGAAACAACCAGGAAATGAGGAATCCACTTAGAGATATTAGCCCCAATAATTCTTTTAAAAAATCTGTAATAACAAGCACAATTTCCAGTCAACACTAGAATAATCGCCAGGTCAAGAATAATAGCCAGAATAAAAAGTACCAGGTCAAGAATCGGAAAATGTCATATAAGTAATTGCTCAGAATATCTAAGGGAAGGATTGAGTCAAGACAGAAGAAGGATGTGCCAACTGATCTGATAGGACCAACGGATCCAATGCAAACATTTGCTTTTAATTTCTAAAGTGTCTGGAGAGTAATGTTGCCATATGTTATGATATATTATGTCATTTTATATGTCAATTTCACATGACTCCATACAAAGCACATACATTTGGAATTTAATAAATTAATTTCTTGTTCTAAATTAGTTTTCCTCGTCAATATTTAATATAGACTATAAAAGAAAAGGTTTTGGCATTTATGAGAATTTCAATGAACAAATACTTTAAAGAATATATAAAAGGCACTCCTCGGGGTGGAGGGTGAAAGAAGTAGGTGGGAGAGACACAATTTGAAAGCTCAGTGGTAATATTTGAATTTACCCTCCCTTTGTGTTCCTTTCTTCTTCTTTTCTTGGTTGCTTTTCCTTCTGACCCCAGTTTTACACCACATGTTGCTTCACATTTTATCCTCCCCATCTTCCTGATTCCATATCTTCTCACTAGTTCCCATCTATCTAACCTTTTCATATTGCACTTACAAGTCCTTTCTCCATGTGATTACTTCCAAAATCATCCTATCCCACATTTCCCCCACATTCTCTCTCCCTGGCCATGAAAATGTCGCCTTTTGGTTGACAGAGAACAAGGCAGTTATTTGGGACTCCAAGTGGCATCTAGAGAAAGATAGTTCAGAGGTAATGCCAACATGTGCCACAAGAGGAATACATAGCAACCTGACGACCAGATGCAGCCAATCCCAGAGAAGGACTTTTCCAGGTCCCTAATTCCACCTTTTCAGCAAGAGTGCCCAGACCAACCAATGTTTTTGAGCTTTTGAGCATGCCACAGATGGACCTCAGCTTGGAAGGCCAAGGCACTTCCTAAAATTTTGAAATTATATCCCTGAGGAAGTCCATTCTCAGTGGGGGGCAGGCACAGGAAATGCCCATGCCTGATGCTCACACTTTCCTGTGGCAATCTTCTTTTTCCTTGTACCAGGGACAACAATTACATTTAAATTATCATCAATCAAAGCACTAATAGCTGATATTTGCAGAAAACTCATCACATACCCGGACACTCCCCGATGCCTGCTGACCGTGGACACATCATCAGAAAATTGGTATTAGATTGTCTCCCAGTACTAAACAAACAACTAAGCACTTTGTAGTAGAATCCATAATATGGACTCTGAATGATCTCATCACTGAAAAAGTGTGTAAATAATCTTTGTGACTAAGGAAATGCTTATGACATGTTAAGTGAAAAACCAAAAACGAAACTCTACGTACAAGATAATCTAAACCATGTTAAAATAAGTATGCACACCTCCCCCCACCAAAACGTACACACCCCAAAATGGAAAACAGTGGTTATTCCTTGGTGGAAGAACCAAAAATGACACTATTTTCTTTCTTATGTTTTTCTGGTTTTGACCTGTTATTTTTTGTTTTGTTTTTAGGAGTCAAACTGTAGATAAGGCCAATTACATGACAAAGCAAGTCCTCATAGAAGCAACAGAAGATCTACTGCCTCAAATGACCCTGGGGAAGCCTGAGATTGCTCATAGCTGGGCAGGAAGCAACCAAGAACATCCAGGGAGACTCTGGGCAAGGGAAATCATGTGTGAACGGGGCTGTCAGGAAAGATATTTTTCAAGAGGCCCTAACTTATGGAAGGGAAGGATTTGGAAATAAGGATGATTTTTCTATGTGACAGCAATATCGAAGAGGCCAACAAAATATCATGACTGCGAAGATGCCTGAGAATTATGTGTTGCATTTGGGGACATTTGTATCATGAGCTAAAATAATTTTGAAACCTTGGCCCTTTTTCCTGGCACCTCAAGGTCCCTATGCCAGATCCTGCAGGCGCAGTGAACACGTGCACTAGAGAATGTCTGCAAGTGAGAATTCTCAGTGTTACAAGGATCTGCCTGGCTGCAAAAGGAAAAGGCTCAAGAACAGAACACTTAGGGAACAAAAATGAACATAGCATCCTCATATAATTTTTTTTCAATGGACCCCGAGAAATAAGCTTCAGTCCAACATGTCCAGATGTCCAGTCACACTCTTTTGGAAAGCTTGCTGTGATGGGAGCGGGGAGGGAGGCCACAGAAACAGACCATTCTGAAATTAACCTTGCTTGAATGTGCATACGTCAGAGGATGGAGAGAAAGGTGCCAGCTTATCACTGATGGCACATTTTTTCACAGTCTTGTAGGTCAAATCGTTAGATCTCATTTTGTGTTCGTTATTTTCAACACATGAATACAAATGCACAGGTAAAGGGGATGAAAAGATCAGAGGTGTACAAAACCCGCCAAGAGTGTGTGTTTTTTTCCCTAAGGTAAGAGAAGTACGTGTGACGTTTCTTCTTTCCTGTTTATGGTGTATTTGTGTTATTATTTGCACTTACATTTCATTGTTTACAAAGACTATCTACTTTTGGAATAGAATAGTTGCTTTAAAAGTTTTAAAAAGCACTTTGGGAGGCCGAGGCGGGTGGATCACGAGGTCAAGAGATCGAGACCCTCCTGGTCAACATGGTGAAACCCCGTCTCTACTAAAAACACACAAAAAAATTAGCTGGGCATGGTGGCACGTGCTTGTAAGCAGCTACTCAGGAGGCTGAGGCAGGAGAATTGCCTGAACCCAGGAGGCGGAGGTTGCGGTGAGCCGAGATCGCGCCATTGCACTCCAGCCTAGGTAACAGCGGGGAACTCGTTTCAAAAAAAAAAAAAGTTTTAAAAATACTGTATGAAGACATATCACTTTGATGTCCCATACCTTAGTAAGATTGCTATAAGAAATAAGAGAGTCACACTGCCTCTGAAATCACAGCACAATAGTGTTCTCCTGACCACATCAGGTACATTTATTTATGCCGTGGACATATTTATTCTAATGAAATGCCTTTCTTCTGAGAGCAGTGACTATTTTCGAAACATCTGTCAAAGAAAATTAAGGGAAAATTATACAATCACATGTTAAAAAAAATAAGAAACAGAGCAAACTAACCCTACTCCCCCTGAACACAACAAAACAAAAACATAAAAATGTAAGGAAGGGGGGAAAAGCATCATTCATGCTTCTGCCACCAAGAAACAGCCACTGTTTATAATTTTGTGCATGTATTTATTTGAACATAGTTAAGATAATCCTGTACATGAAATTCGATTTTCTGTTTTTTACTTTATATGTCATAAGATTCTTCAGTCTTTAAAATGTTTTTCACTTTGAAAGCACAGAATGGAACTTCTATCCTCAGTCCATTACTTTGGCAAAGAGAGCAGTCTCTCCAACTCATCATACTTTGCTACTTCATGGATCAATGCAGTTCCAAAAATAATGCTCTAACCTTAAGGAAGACTAACAAATTTAAAAAAAGAAAAATAAAATAAAACATGGCTATAAACCTTTTCAGCTCAAACTGCAGGGAAACAGGCCCCATGGGACTCTGGGGTCCCTGTGTCATGCACGGGATCCAGGGAATCCCAGAAAGGTAAATGTTGTGATGATGCCAAGCTTGGGTGATTCTCTAGGCTCTGCCTGAACAGTGACAGAGGCCTCTGCCAAAAAGAGGCTGCAGTGTGACCCAGAAGGACCCGAACCTCTGCATTCAGGAGCCCCCCGCCTTGCACAGAATGTCACTGACAGCTGTTGGCCCACAAGAGACATAAGGGTCAACACTTGATCCACCTCATGGCACCTGGGTGCCTATAAAATTTAACATCCTTGGCCTCTTAAATGGGAAACAATCTAACACATACGGGGATGGGGTGGAAAAGAGAGGAGTAGGTCACTTTCGACCAACCTATAATCCACCAGAAATAGTAACCGATCTGTACGTTAAAAAACCCACTTGAAGAACTGTTGTGTAGGTACATTGTTAACTGTTATGAATTTGCTTTCAGATAGTTTCCATAATTCCATGAGCTCACCAACTCGAAACAAAAGAGCAAACAAAGGAAGCAGTCCCTAACTACAAGATCTCATCGAAAACACATCCAAACCCACAGCCAGGGCCACCGTCCAGGCCTCTGCCATGGAGCCCAGTGCTGCCCCCTCACCTGGGCCCTGCAGTGGCCAGTGCCTGCCCAGCACTCCCCCACAATTCACAACACGCATATCCTTCAGCTCCCGGCCCTATGCCACCTTCCCACCGCATCGCCCCTGGTGCCTCAGCCAAGGTCGTCTATTTCCTCTAAATTCCGAAAGCAAAATTGACCACATAGCCCAGATGCTCTGGGACAGTCTTAATCTAAATTACTCTATCTTGCAGTCACACTATGTTTTTTTCTTTTAGAGGTCAAAAATATGGTGTACCAAACTCATAGCCTGCTTATGATAAATCATTTTCTTCCTTAGCTTATAGTTTTAACATGTTCTTAACTCCCAAGCCAGACCTTAAACTCCTTATGTGTAAGTCTTATGTGTACCTCTCAGTGCCTGGCACACTGCCGTGTGTACAGGAGGATCTAAACATGGTCACGTGCCTCATAATGACGTTTCCATCAACAACAAACCATGAGTGACAGTGGCCCCGTAATATTATAATACTGTACTTTTACTGTAGCTTTTCTATGTTTGGATGTATTTAGATACAAAAATACTTGCCATTGTGTTATCATTGCTTACAGTGTTTGTACTGTACAGGTTTGTAGCCTAGGAGCAAGAGTGTGTGCTATTCAGCCTAGGTATGCGTAAGTGCACTCTATGATGTTCAATGGCAAAATCACCTAATGTTGCACTTTTCATAACATATCCCTACCTTAAGCAGCACATAACGGTATATATGTAATACAAAGATTCATTTTTTAATTACTCCAAAACTATTATGGTATAACACATATCATGTATCAATAAATATTTGTTGAATGAATGAGTTAATTAATTTGAGAACACATTTTGGTGAAAAAAAATTGCTCACACCGAACTTACTAAAATAATTAAGTGGAATGATACATACAGCAGGTAACCAAAAGAATTGTGCCTATTCAATTAGCTGAGTAATTAATGAATGTTCTCAGAACAAAGAGACTGTTAGGAAAACATTGTGTAAAGTCAGGAACATTATGGGGGAACTATGTCTGATACCGAGAAAGCTAGCTGAGAAATTCAATCTGTCTCTCCATTTGAACAGAGATAACCTACCCCACCAAAAATTACCGTCAAAATCAAAAAGCTAAATGAGAATCAGAACGACATGGGAAAAGTACTTACCTCTAATGCCTAATGTGACCCAGAGTGATAGCCAGCTTAATTGCCCCCAAACATGTCCATGTTCTAATGCCCAGAATCTGTAACTGTTATTTACATGGCAAGAGGGAATTAAATGTGCACATGGAATTAAGGTTGCTAATCAGCTTACCCAGAAAGGGAGCTTCTGAAAGGGGTAAATGTATTCACAAGGGCCCTTAAAGAAACAGGAAGGCAGGTGTGTGGGCCTTATAGTGTGAAAAGGACTCAACCTACTGTTTACAAGTTTGAAGCAGGAGGAAGTGGTCAGGAGCCAAGGGATGTTGGCAACTTTCAGAAGCTGGAAAAGGGGAAAAGAAGAAGAATTCTCTCCCCTGAGGCATTCAGAAGGAACACAGTCCTGCTCACACCTCGATTTTAGCCAACTGACCCTTTTCAGACTTCTGACCTCCAGAACTGTAAGACAGTATATTAGTGCTGAATTAAGCCAGTAAGTGAGTGGCAATTTGTCATCTGCAGCCATGGGTCACTAGTACACTTAGCAACAGCCAACATGGCTAGTATAAAATAACTAGTATACGCCGAGTACCATGCCAGATGCTTTCTGTATGTTCAGTATTCCCTTTCATCCTTACTATGTCTGTGCACATTGTATATTCAGACCCTAATTTTTTCACAATGAGTTTGAAGAAGTTGCCCTGTTGCCCATGGTGACTTGGCCAATAGTTGTAAAACTGGAATCCAACCCAAGCCGCTGTGGCTTCGACACCATTCCCTTCCCCACAGCATCCTGCAAACTTGTTAACTAGCTGAGGTCACAGAGCTCTTCGAGTATCTGAAGAAGTGTGTAGACACTCGTATCCTCTCAAACGTAGAGGTTCATAGTGACCCTGTCAAAAGACTGATCAGAACTGTCCTAGGAGTCGGGGAGGTTCAGATCGAGAACGCCTAGCTGGAAGTTAATTACAAATGACAGTATGTGATTCTCTTATACAATGTGTTTCTATTTCATTTCCCCAACTACATTAAATGTTTCTGAGCTCAGGGTCTGTATCAGCTTTTTATCCACGTCCTTCAGAGCACCTTCCAGAATGCCATGTTAATACATAGTTCATGCAGAAGATTTATTTTTGCCACTCTCACTGGCCAAGATCTGACCTTAAAACTGCTTCTCTATTTAAAACAAAAGGTTTTATTTATCAACTGAGAGAGCTCCATATCTGAGCTAAAGAGCTGGGTTTCACATCTCCATGTTAACCTGGCTTCCAGCCCCCTCAGAACTTTGCAGACATTGAGCATCTAACTGCCTTAAAGAGTCCTGTGTTTGAATCCTAATTTTGCCACTTAGGGCTTATAAAATCATGCATACACTACTTACATAACTTCAACTTGTTCACCTATAACATGCCTCTAAGAACAATTAACTTGCAGGGTGATTACAGAGATAGAGATAGCCTTGCAAAGGTGCCAAGAATGGAAGAGATGCTCAGAGCAGTCATTACTCATTTCCTTATTATAAATGTTATGCAAATCTAGCAAATACTGATCTGCTGCTGGCTGAAATAGGGTTGAATAAGAGTGTAACAAACTTCGAAAGTACAGATTTATTGAAAAGACAATGTAAATGGAGGTGGTCTATAAAACACAGATTTAGGGCTAGAATGAAGCCTTCTAGGCCAAATGTGTAGACACATATTTGTAAGAATGTTAATGAAGCCAAAGACATAGATAAGATGGCAGCTTAAACACTCGGTGCAGGAGGCCAACGGACCAGAGGGTGCAGCTGCTTTGGGAGATGCAAGACACCCAAGTTGTGTAAATAAATTGGCCTGAGATTTATTGCCAGCCTGAGAAGTTTAATGTGTTCCAAAGAACCAACATTTCTTGATATGTTTCCTATGAAACATTAATCCTGCCTGTTGCTCTGCCAAAATAAATAGAAATTAAAATAAAATTTAAAAAAGCTCTGCCGCTCCAATTAGTTTAAGAGGTGCTCTCGAAAGTCCATCAGCCTCCTTCCCCACGCACACCGGCATATTAAAGGCTCTGAGAATTCCACAGTAAGGAAACACATTCACGTTTACTTGACCCAGCATTTCCTGAGTGTATTTAATCACAGAACCTTGTTTTGAAAATATTACTCATTACTATCCCTCAGCACTAGTGTTTTATAAAACAAACTCTGGGAAATCGCGAGAGACCAGTGAAGGAAGCTGGCGTAGGTTTCCGAGAAAGCCATTTGGGTTCTGACAAGGGTGTGCCAAAAGGGGTGAAGGAGAAGAAAGACAGAGGTTACCTGCAACAATAGGGTGGGGCTCCAGCTGCCAGGGGAATGGCAAGAAATTATTTATTTGAAAAACATCAGAAAGAGACAATCATGCAGACCTGATGATTGATTATCAACTTGGGGGAGAAATGCCAAAAGTATGAGAAATAACATCAAGGCTGAAAACTTGTGCAGCTGGGATATGGGGGCGCCAGAATTCAGTCAACAATAGGGATGGGAAACAGCCATCAGCCCCTCCATCCAAGTCCCAGCTCAAATAATTGGGTGAATCAAAGGTAGAAACTATTAAAAATATCAAATGCAATACTTTAAAAGAAGAATGTGCTCTCCAAGAAGCTGAGAAGCTGAGATCTACCATATTAGCATCTTGTTAAGAAGTGATATGTTAGGACCTCAAAGTTTAAACAAATCTGAATCCAGAATGAGAAAGTAACTATATAGAAAGGGCACCATAGTGGGTTTACAAGACAAAAAAGCAAAAAGTGAAACAACAACACTTGCACTAAAGCAGGAGACGGGAAGTCAGAGAAGGCGGGTGGAGCAATGAGTGAGGGCAAAGGGTACTAACGTGGAAGGGAGCTGTGATGAGGAGAAAGAAGGACAGCATTCATGAATAAGAATTTCACATCACAGGGCCATACATTGCACAGCTAATGGGTCATCTCTCCATGCTCCCAGCAAAGGTTACAACTGAAGTTTTGTTAACCCAAGAGCCTGAAGAAGTTAAAGTGACCTCATAAATGTAGGTACATTTTTAAAAGGTGAGTAAACACAACCGCTGGTAAGTACACACCGCTAGTCATGTAAAAGAAAGAAATTGGCAAACCTCATATCTATTTGGAAGTGAACCTCCAAAATGAATAAAAATGTAATCAATAGAGAACAGAGAATAGTGCGTAAAAGTTTGGGCTTTGGAGTCTCATCAGCCAATGTATTAGCTGACTTCAGACTATGCAATTTCTCTCACCCTCAGGCTAACAGAGGGCTTCTAATTCATAGGAATGTGGTAACGATTAAATGGCAAAGGTATAGAGAGCATTCGTCACAATACTCGACTGATACGGACTAATGTTCAATAAGTCGCTGTTAGTTATAGGTGCAATTGCAGAGGCAGCAGAAGTAGCAAATAATGTGACCCTCAGAGAGGAATAAATGTGCCTCAGCCCTGCATACAGTAACATATAATTCATTATGCAGTACTGTCCATCAAGTGTATTTTTCAAGTGTCACAGTTTGGAGTTTCTATCGTTCATTTGTTTTGTCATTTAGCTGTATTTTAGGTGTGTCATTACCAAGGAGTTTCTGTCACACATACCCTCAGTCAAAACTGGATACCTGCAACTTTCCTGAGACTCAACATGGCAGCCGTGGCTAAACCGTACCAGATGTCTAATAATGAATTTGCATATCTTTTTATTTATAAAGTGCATTCTTTCAAAATTAAGCAAGAAACTAGCTTTTAATTGAATTATGTCATAATGCTACATCTATATTAAAAATAACTTTTCTAACCGAAAATCCAGGGAGACCTGCAGAATGAATGTTGGATTAGGAAATTTTTTAAAATCTCAAGTCCTCATCCCAGCTCTTTCAATCAGCACTGCTGTGAGTCTCAGCTTCCTCACCTGCGAAGTGAGAGGTCTGATCTCATATCAAGATCCCTTCACTTACAAAATTTCTGAGGCGAAAATGGTGATGAGCTCCAGAAGCAGACAAATTCTGCTCTTACTCATTCCTGGTAGAAATTATATACAGAGTTATTTCAAGTTTAAAACTATATGTACTTAAAAAGTAACTTTGGGAAGGTCTTCACTTGACCCCAGTAACTTGAGTTACCAAGAGAAAAAAAATTGTAAAAACGAGTAGACATGAAAAACAACAACAAAAAAAAAATGGAAAACCCAGTCAGTCTGATTTGCCAGTGACCTCCGAGCATATCAACCACCACTTCTCTGTACTGGAGCAGAAAGATGGAGGTGCCACAGTAGAAGAAAGCCTAGGGGCTTGAGTCTCCACTTCCAAGGTGTGGTTGGAGGGACAACACTGTTCATTGGAAATGCCCTTAAGGGCCTTCTCCAAGCTCCAATTCTGACAGGTGGTAAAGCCCTCCAGACCTTCTCTTCCCCTTCTTAACTTCAACAGGTATCAAACTGTACAAAATGACAAGGAAGGGAAGTAACTGTTCCAGGCCAAGCTCTGAGGCCAGCTGCCCGGTTGGAATTCAGGCTCCACAACTACTTTGAGCATCCTCCTTAACCTCTAAGCCTCAGTTCCCTCGACTGTAAGATGGAGCTAATCGCACTATCTGACCATAAGATGGCTGAGATAATCAAATGAGATCACCCAAGAGAGTGTTCAGAGACAGCAGATGCCAAATAATTACTAGCTGCTGCTGCTGGCGGTGACACTACTGTTACTATTACCTAAGGAAGATGATGGTGGTGATTGTTACTTCATCAAATACTTATCAAGGACTTACTGAGTATTAACACCCTGTGGGAACTGATAACAGGTGGTGGAGAAAGGCGATTCCTAATAACTTCAGTCTCCTTCAACTCTGCACCAATTGACAGAAAGAAAAATTAAAGTAACAGTATCCCTTAGAGCAGAACAGCATATAAAACAGAAAACAAACTGATTTCCTCATGCTCCTTCCAGCGCCACTTATACAAGTGTGGGCTCTCCCAGCCACCATGTGTGGTACAGCGGGTTTATCTGCCACTCCTGTCTGCTGTTTGGGCCTGAGGAGCAGCATCAAGCCTGACTCCAGATGCTGGAGCAGAAACTACAGTGGCCACTTAGCTTAACACCTCCTTGGCAGGGCTAAAGTCAACACCACAAATTCTTATTCTATAAGCATCTTGAGCTCTGGGTTTGAATTTCCTTGCTTTCCTGAGTTAAGGACAGACTCTTGGTATTAAGGGACCTGGAGTTGCTTACAGCCCTGGAGGCCAGAAACCTTGTTCAAACACAGAAATCACTAATTTGCAGAACCTCTGTCAGTGGAGATTTCTAATAAAATGGGCCCCTAGGTTACTGCTTCATTATGGGTTCTTTTTTCCCCAGGGGAATAAATGAAATTGTTATATTCTCTCCTCCTACAGCCACTTTGTTTAATTGGAGATACCTGTACGCATCCCAGAGGGCTTACAGATGTGTCAAAACTAGCGGCTGTGGTGGGTGCAGGCAGCAGGCAGGGCCGCTACGGGAGCAGACGCATCAATGCAGCCTGCACACAGCTGGAAACTAACCCCACGGGGGGGAAAAAGTCACCTGGCAACTGTGAGTCTCCCCCCACCCTGAGCAGCTGACATCTGATATTTCCTGTTACTTGTGGGACACGTAGTTGAGGTTATTTCAATTACAGGCACATCTGTGCTCAGCATATTCAATCGGCCTCAGTGTTACGTAATCATGAACTTGTGTTTCAGGCTGGGATTCTGATGGTTAAGTCTGATGTAGCTACAGGTACAGCTTAATGAACCTATGACACCAGGGGCTGGGCATGCACGTCCCGGCTGCCTTTAGTTGTGTCTGCTTTTGTAGATGGCTGAGAGATCAAATTTTCTCATATACTCAGTCTGTCCATCTCAGTCTCTCTCTCTGCCCCTCCCTCCAGCCCTCTCTCCCTCTCTCTCTACACACACCTCACACCCACCTTTCTTATTAGTGACAACTTTGACACTATGTATTATTTCCATGTCAGAAAACAGATACCCTGCCAGCAAAGAATTTATCTGATTCAGGTCTCTGTTGGGTGGTTAGGTCAAGATTTCACCTACTATTTGCCAGCACACAGTAAACCAGCACTTCACATAAACCAAATGCTACACACCCAACAGGCAAGTGGCTTCCCTGGCACCCACTCCTGCTCATGTGAGCCCAGCCGAGGCAAGGCCAGACTGGTTTTAGGCTAGAGCCTCACACTTTGGCAAGAAAAGAGCATTTGCAAGAAAACTATATAAAGTTTGTGTAGCCCACTTCAAATATTTTATTTTAAATAAATCATCAAAATCAAATCTAATTATTTTCAGTTGGGAAGGGAGAGAGACAGTTTCACATCATTAAAAGACAGCATTGCATTTTGTACTTCCTTCAGATATGATTTTAAGAGGACTTTTGTTCCCCTATTTTGAGAGAATTATTGCTCCTTCAGGCCAATCCTACAAAAAAAATTTCCTGCTGTGGGGAGGACAGCCGCGTTGTGCTTCATCTAGTGTCGCCTGTCTACAGAATTGTAAATCACCACTACTGTTGACTGCTGTAAGGAGAGATCCACAAGAACGTTCTATACATGTACTTTGAGTTTCCTTTTCCTTTCTCTTTCGGAGATCTGAGACAGCCCCCAGACACTACCAAGATGAAGACTAATCCAGGCAGGAAGGGAGAAATTCTAGAAACAGACAATGCGATGCCACTACTGCTGAAAATAACACAACACTCATTTAACTACCACAATAAAGAATAAACAACCAGAATAAACTGGAGAGTATTTGAAGCTCTCTAATCAATCCATTTAATTTATGTATGCATGTAGGTGTGTATGGATTTATTCTTGCCTCCTTTCAGAAAAGGGCTGGAAGTAGCTTACAGACATACAGACTAAATAGTTGAAAACACGTGAGAAGAGACATATATGATGAAGTCAGAAGTAAGCTTATTACTTACAACCTGCATGCCTTTCTTTTTTTCCTGAGACAGAGTCTTGCTCTGTTGCCCGGGTTGAGATGCAGTGGCATGCTCTTGGCTCACTGCAACCTCTGCCTCCCGGGTTCAAGTAATTCTCCTGCCTCATCCTCTCCAGTAGCTGGGACTACAGACGCATGCCACCATGCCTGGCTATTTTTTTTTTTTTTTTTTTTTAGTGGAGACAGGGTTTTACCATGTTGGCCAGGCTGGTCTCAAACTCCCGACTTCATCAGCCCGCCTCGGCCTCCCAAAGTGCTGGGATTACAGGCGTGAGCCACCGTGCCCAGCCAAGACCTGCGTGGTTTTAACTACAAATTTATTTTTAGCTTCCTAGCAACAAAACCAGATAGTAATCATTCAAGATATAGTTGTGCCTTCATAATGTTTTGCAGAGTCAGAGAAATAAAATACAGAAACATATTCAGTTAAACCCAGAGGGTTCTAGTCTCACTTTACTCTCCTACTGCACCTAATCCACAGATGCTGAGGGTCAGTTATTGCTACTAGTACCGCAGGTGCTCATGTCTGCATTCACCTATGCTGTCTTCCCTATTTGGAATGCCTGTGGCACCCGACGAGGGGTAATTTTGCTCCCCAGGGGACATTTGGCAATGTCTGGATATATTTTTGGTCATCATAACCTTGCAGGGGATGCTACTGGCATTTAGTAGTTAGAGGCCAGGGATGCTGCTAAAGATCCTGGGATGCACAGGACAGTCCCACAGCAGAGAATGATCTGACCAAACTCAATAAGGCTGAGGTTGAAAACTCTGCAGTCACATAATGGAG
>CM052658.1:114101075-114120474 GCA_028533165.1 Leontopithecus rosalia
CCCTCCCCTATTTCCCCCAATAGACCTCAGTGTGTGGTGCTCCCTTCCCTGTGTCCATGTGTTCTCATTGTTCATCACCCGCCTATGAGTAAGTATATACGGTGTTTCCTTTTCTGTTCTTGTGTCAATTTGCTGAGAATGATGTTCTCCAGATTCATCCATGTCCCTACAAAGGACACGAACTCATCATTTTTGATTGCTGCAAACGCTATTTTCATGCAAGGCTAACGTGCTAAAAGAAAGAGCAAACTTCGCGATGGGCACCTGGCTATTCAGGAATGTGGAGGCTTTGGGGAGCTGGAGTCTGTGTTCAGAAGATGGTATGCCACCATGTCACACACAGGACATTTCCCAAGACACCAAGGTAAAGTCAATCTGCATTCCAGACGTACCTGTGGGCAGCTACTGATGGGAATGCACTGCTTGTTGCGACACTCCGTCTTGCCTTTCACACAAGCACAGATGGTACAATTGATAGAGGACCACATCTCTCCATCCTACAAGAGAAGGCACGGGATCCTGTCAGCAGCTGGAGGATGACAGGGTTGAGGCAACAGACTGTGATTTCTTCATGGAGGAAAGCATTTCTGGCCCTGAGTGAGGGGTGCCATCATTAGACTCAATGACTCAGGTGTCTGTCTACACACAATTGATTTAAGATAAAGATTAGTGAAGATTTCAGATTGTGTGCAACGTGTGTGTGTGTGTGCATGTGTGTGTGTGTGTCCCTTCCTGTATATAAAAAGAATTCTTGGCCCGGCGCAGTGGCTCCCAGGACTTTGGGAGGCCAAGGCAGGTGGATCACGAGGTCAAGAGTTTGAGACCATCGTGGCCAATATGGTGAAACCCCATCTCTACTAAAAAAATAAATAAATAAATACAAAAATCAGCTGGGCGTGGTGGCGCGTGCCTGTAGTCCCAGCTACATGAGAGGATGAGGCAGGGGAATCACTTGAACCTGGGAGGCAGAGGTGGCAGTGAGTGGAGATTGTGCCACTGCACTCCAGCCGGCAACAGAGAGAGACTCTGTCCCAAAAATAAATACATATGTACAAAAATTAGCTGAGCATGGTGGCATGCATCTACAGTCCCTGCTACTTGGGAGGCTAAGGCAGGAGAATCAGTTGAACCCAGGAGGCAGAGGTTGCAGTGAGCTGAGATCTCACCACTGCACTCCAGCCTGGAGACAGAGTGAGATTCCATCTCAGAAAAAAAAAAAATTTTTGTGTGTCTAACAAAATTATATTTATGTCTTATTGTCATGCATTATTTACTTAGTTCCACCCTGCAGGAAAACCAAGCATGAATTTTCATCCATGAAAAAGTGACAGGAATCTAATTTTCCCTGGTTTGGTAAGACTGAAATATTTAAGTCAACCCAGGCACCAATAGTTAATTGAGATGTCCAGAGGTAGTTAATCACCAGATGTGCCATGGTTCCAGCCCATACGGGACATGCCTAAAACAGAGGCTAATTCACATGACTCCAAGAGCTCAGACAGATACTTGATGGGCAAGTCACTGAAAATGCAGAGCTTAGAGAGAAGCCTCTAAGCGCCATGTATACCCTGTCCCTGCCTATCTAGTCCTCTCCTCTCAAAAAGCAGGGCAGCACTTTGGGACACATTTCCTAGACTAGATCCTTGCTCAGACAGAAGGAGGCATTTGAGGAATTTCTTTCACTCATGAAATGTATAATCTTGAATGCCAAATGCCACAAGAAGCCCTTGTACCTCTAGAGGACAGGCAGGGATGAGCATCCTTGCTTGTGGGTAAAAAAGATCACAGACAACAGAGTTGGGCCTGAAAACAAAATGAGGATTTCTTCCTGGGCTTGTAGATCCAAGCAACAGATTTTTGTTAAAAACAGAAAAATAGTTCAGATTTTTGATGACTCCCCCTCCTCATTCCCTTCCTGACTTTTTGAAGCTATTTTAAGGACTGTCTACCCTCTAGTGCCTTTCTAGAGGGAAAGACCTAACTGGATCTGCCTTTAAAAACACCTGACTGTTCCAAGTGCTCTGAGTACACATTTAAAGAAATCCACGTTTCTGTGAATGATTTTAAGCCTCATTCATTTAAAGGAACTGTTTTACAAGGTGACTTAAAAGTGTGTTGCACACAGCATCAGAGTGAGGGTGAAGCTATTTCATCTGGGTATTCTGGAGACAGAGGAGGAGGAGACTTCATATCAAGAGGACATACCAGCATCTCGGAAAGCCTGGTGTAAATATAACATGCATGCCTCCCTCTTTACTGGGTATGACACCTTATGTCTTTGTGTGGGTGTCCTCAATTGTTTTATCTTTTTTAATTTATTTATTTTGTTTTGTTTTCAGCTCCAGGGTACATGTGCAGGATGTGCAGGTTTGTTACATTGGTAAATGTGTCCCACAGTAGTTTACTGCACCTATCAACCCATCGCCTAGATACAAAGCCCAGCATGCATTAGCCATTCTTTCTAACACTCTCCCTCCTCCACCCTACTCCCCAGCAGGCCCTAGTGTGTGTCTCTCCCCTCCCACATCCATGTGATCCCACCATTCGACTCCCACTTATAAGAGAGACTGTGCAACACCTCAGGTCTTACTGATTCCATCAGAACCAAGATGTCTCCCTCCAGCTACCTCAGTGTGACAGGTAGTCTGGCTCACTGCAGAGCTCCCACAACTGGCTTGATTCTAAAAGTCTTGATTCTCATGAGCATCATGTACAGAATGATCTGACTCCTTCCACCCCTAGGGAAAATAGACTAGGTGGGAGGTACTCTGGACAAAGCCAAGCATCTTGCATTTTGAAGTTTAAATGGCCAATGCACCCTTTCCCACTTGGGGCCCTCAGAATATAATGTAAAATACACCTGAGATTGATATTGGATGGCCAAAAGACAACCTTTTCAGTTCAGCTGGGCAGAGCTCTCACCTGGCTCGACTACCGTGCTGGCCACACACACTATGAACATCCTTATCTGAATATCTTCCACATGAGACAATTTCTCTTTGAAAAGGTGGCTTTGTGAAAATCTTCCGAAAGCATCAAGCTCTATAGATCCATCAGGACCTTGACAAGGATCATCACCTTGACAAGTGTCACTGAATGTCTCCAGCGAGACGATGTACTCCCAGGCAATCAGGCAGGTTTTACAGGCTTAACATATTTCGGCAAAAATATAGCCAAGTAAAACATCTTTCAAACGGTTGATTCTCTGCCCCTATCTGCACTTGATTCTGAGTATATATGTATATATACTACTGTAATGTAAATAGATATCTTCTATTAATACATGCACACATATACATTTGTATGCGTATATAGAAACTATGAGATAATCCAATCTGCATTGTGGCTGGAGCTCTTTAACTGTCAGCGTCGTAACACAGCAGTTCCCACATGCTTGTCTCGTGTCATACCCGGAAAATCTTGTTGCCAAATTTGCACACTTTGATGTCTTCTGGGGGCACTCGTAGGAGGCACTCTTCACAACAGCCCTCCTTGCCTTGGTTGCAGCCACCGGGGTGGGAGCACTTCTTCTTACAAACCACAGTGGAGTCCTAGGGGCCCAAAGGCAAGCTAGAAATTAAAAACCATTTTCACCTCTACCAAACGTCCCACCTGGCCTTCCTTTCATAACCCATAACTCTGTGTTAAAACAGTCTGTAGGTATCATATTTTAATTTATTGCAATAAATCTTTCATTCACTTCAAAATGTGATGTCTTAAGTATCTAGACTAGAATATGAGGGCACAGGGGAAACTAGAGCCTGCAACCCCTACCTCCCAAAGTTTTATGACTTCACGTTCCAGAGACCGAGGAGCCCACTCCACCAGCATGCGCTAAGACCGCCCAGCTTCCCATCAGCCACCAGCTTCCTTCTTCCTGCCCTCTGCCTCTTTGCAACCTGCACTAATACGGTTCTCTTGTGTTTCCTCCAGGGTTTTATGCCATCTTTTGGAGTTTAACATAAAGGCACAAGATCTTTGGTCAGGGAGTAAAAAATAAGTGTGAATGCACCACCTTGGGACAAGATTTCTCAAGGGTGTTCTGTGCTCACAAAAGAATTGAATGTTCAGTTTCAGAACCAGACCTGGGTTCCAGAGCTCTACTGGAATGGAGGTGCTTTGACCAAGCCACTCATCCACTGAAGGTGAAGAGTTTATATCATCTATAAGTTAAAGAAGTGTGATTTGATTTCCAAAAATGGCTCTTCTGCCTATTGCTTCTCGGGTTTACTGTGCCTCTTAAATGTAAAATACCTGGCACATTGAAAGTATTTTAAACCAACTTAAATTGGAAAAAAAAATCCTTTGTCAAATTGCATATTCTGATTTCTTATTTAAAAACAAGGGCACTCACTAGCTGTCAAACAATGCATACTTCGTCATAGATCTCCCTGCTTGCATTGTGTGTGTGTGGCGGGGGGGTGTGTAGAGAGAGAGCGAGAGGGAGGGGGAGAGAGAGAGGGAAAGAGAGCTTTATGTACATATCGTTAGACTGTGGTACCTAGCGCTGTGTCAAGCAATGATAATACAAATACAGAGATGGAGAAATGTACTGTCCTCAAGGGGTTCCTCACAATGTAAGAAGGGAGATAACCACATAATCAAACAAACTGCAATCATAATATGGGAAACAGAACTAGCACAGGCGTAAAGATAGCAAAGACCAGGGGAAAGTTACCTATCCAGGTAAGTCAGGAAAGCCCCTCAGGTTGTATGACACCTGAGATAGCCTATTGCGGATGAAGAGGCATTTGCTGTTCAAATTTAAAGACAGTAACATTGTTGGTAGAGGTATTGTCAAATTTGAAGGCACAAAGATCAAGGATCTGAAACCATTCTGCATGTGGACAAAACTACAATTGACACTTGAGCAACATGGATTCGAACTGCCTGGGTCCGCTTACACCCAGAATTTTTTTCAGTAGAAGTTGTACTAAGTGTGCCTGCCTTTCCTCCCTCCCCTTCCACTTCCTCTGCCTCTTCTACCCCTGAGACAAGACTCACCCCTCCTCCTCTTCAGCCTACTCAATGTAAAGAAGATGAAGACCTTTATAATAATCAACTTCCACTTACTAAACAGTAAATATATTTTCTCTCCCTTATGATTTTCTAAATATCATTTTCTTTTCTCTAGCTTACTTCATTGTAAGAATGCAGTATGTAATACAAAGAACATACAAAATATGTGTTGATTGACTGTTTATATTATTGGTAAGGCGTTCAGTCAACAGTAAGCTATGAGTTAAGTTTTTAAGGAGTTAAAAAGTAGGTATGGATTTTCAACCGTGCAGGGAATCAATGCCCCGTCCCCCGTATTGTTGAAGAGCCAACTCTATTAAACATATTCAACAGGTTCCTGCACCTGCCACAGAAATCATGAGAAACACTGGATGGGAATGCTAGAGAGGGAAGCTCAAAGCAAAGAGAAAATAATACTGATTACTCAAAATAATGGCAGCTTGATTTTTCAAGCATTTAATATCCCCAAGATGACTGTGAATTCATACTCAAGTAAAACAGCCTCTTGGAGGAAGAGTATTAACTCCACTTCCTGCTAAGCACTGGTATGTATTACCTAGTCATCTCCCAAGGAATCCATGAACCCAAACATGGCAAGTACGACTAACTCCCATTCACGGGATGACTGGCTTTCCTTCAAGCAAGAGAATTGGGAATGTGATATGTTCCACCAAAGGCTCTGTATCCCCAAGAGGAAGCTATCACCTGTGGAATTCTTAGTGGAGAGAATTCCTGAAGATAAAGGCCAAGGCAAAAAGGGGGTGCCACACATTTAGCAAAGGATACCACAAACCGTGGGAGGAGGAAGAAGCTTCTGGAAGGTATTCTCAAACTTAGGAATTATTGCATGTTTGGTGTTCAGGGGAACGGACAGTTCAGCCCATACCGAGCCACCCCCTGAAGCGGTGCATGCTACTGTACAAAGCATGCCTCAAGTACGCAGGTAATCACAGCTACTGACTCACAGCTGACTTTGAGCAGAGCTCCGTTCTTTCTCTCTCCAGACCTTTGAAAACTAAACAACAACAACCATCACCACCGAAGTGTCTTCTAAACTTGTCAGACAGATATGATTCATTAACTCACTAATGAATAATCTTAAAGTCCTCCCTGATCAATGTATTTCTTCTTGGTTTCAAAAATAAATCACGGCATAAATACAGTCATTGGATGTGTGACGTGTGTCCCTTTAAAATTCTGAAGCTGTGGAATTCTTTCTTTAGCAGTAATTAGACTTCTGGTTGCCTTTTGAGAAAAATGAGCAAAGCTTCAAGTAAGGCATGAGACAATAAACAACACGTAAATACTCTCTTCCTAAACTGCCAGGTTTACCCTGTGATGAACTGTAAATCCATGCCTTTCTCTTTCCTTGAATGTGGTTAACAGCAATTTTTATTGCCAGGTGTGTTACAGAATTCATCTTGGATAATTAGAGCCAGAGGGCACTGCCATATGTATTTGTCTGATTTCAGAAAATCCTCACAATAGGCCCTCGGAACCTGATTCTCATTACAAGGAGCTAACTTCTTGGTCCTTAGAAGGTGACTGAGCTATAGCCTGGGTCCTTCGTGTAAAGTTCTTGGTGACCTTGAGTATGATTTTCTTGTAACATGGGATCATTAATGCTTCCTCCCAACAAATAACACACCATTGCCTTTGGCTATGGCTGTGATGCTAATACTGAACCCAAACCCTATCACTATTGGACCACAGCCTCTCAGAGCCGCCTTACCCTGCAAGTGCAAACTGTGCAGTTATCATAGAGAAATGAGGATCCATTGTCATAAACGTCGCTTCGAAAGAGGCAGCTCCCAAAAGGGAGGTCAAACACTTTCCTCTGACCTAGAGAGAAACAGAAGTACAGTGTAAGTAAGACAGAATCAGGGATGTTGCATTTGTCATCAGTGATTCCATCATAAGACCATTATACAGTCTCTTAACACCAGGTAAGGTAAGTCTGGAGCACAAAAATAGAGCCTGGGTCAGACAAGTCTGAAGAATCCCCAGGAGTCATTAGTTTGGACAAAGTTTATCAAAAAAAAAGAGACAGTTTGATTCCACAATGAAGCTTGTAAGTTCAACAAATCTATAATGCGTTCATCACAGTAAACCAAAATTGCAAAGACATGAGCTCCCCTCATGAAGCTCTCGGTCTAGTGAAAAGGCAGACTCATCAAAGATTGTTTCAATGCAACAGTAAGGCAAGTTCTAGAAAGAAGATGATCTAGAAACTGTGGGAACTGGGAAGTCAGAGAAGAATTCTTGGAAGGTATAATGACTGCGGAGCTTCTTGATAACAAGTAAAATTATCTAAAAGTTGGGTGTGGGTGGGGGAGGGACGTAGGAGGAGGCAAGGTATCTCAAGAAGGTCTCCAATGAGCAAAAAGAACTAACAAAATATTGTTTGCTGTGGTCTGAAAGTTTGTGTCTCCACAAGATTCATATGGTAAAATCTAATCACCAATGTAAAGGTATTAGGAGGCGGGGTTTTTGAAAGATGATTAGGTCAGGAGTGCAAACCCCTCATGAATTAAATTAGTGCCTTTATAAAAGATGCTCCAGAGAGAACCCTCATCCCTTCAACCACGCGACAGCAAAGCAAGAAGAAGCCATCTATGAGCCAATCAGCTAACCTGCTAGCACCTCGTTCTTGGACTTCCCAGCCTCCAAGTCTGTGAGAAATAAATTTCTGTTGTTTAAAAGCTACACAGTTTATGGTATTTTATCAGAGTAGACTAAACAGACAAAGAGAGCATCTCAGTCATGAAGTTACATAAAAGAATAAAGGGTGAAGCTAACCAAAAGGGCACACAGAGGCACATGTTGAGTGTCCAACCTTTCTTTTTTTTCTTTTTTTTTTTTTGAGTCAGAGTTTCGCTCTTGTTACCCAGGCTGGAGTGCAATGGCGCGATCTCGGCTCACCGCAACCTCCGCCTCCTGGGTTCAGGCAATTCTCCTGCCTCAGCCTCCTGAGTAGCTGGGATTACAGGCACACACCACCATGCTCAGCTAATTTTTTATATTTTGAGTAGAGACGGGGTTTCACCATGTTGACCAGGATGGTCTCCATCTCTTGACCTCGTGATCCACCCGCCTTGGCCTCCCAAAGTGCTGGGATTACAGGCGTGAGCCACTGCGCCCGGCCGTGTCCAGCCTTTCATAGGCATAGTAAGTATCTCTGTAGATACTTGGTTTCCCCTGATGTGAGGACTGAATTGGTGAACAAAAGGACCAAAAGAGCAATCCCAAATAAAGAGTACAATCGAATTTCCTCCTTTCTTTTAGCATTTGAGTTGCTACTCCTTGACGTACATCAAAACATCCCTGCAATGTTACTTTAATTAAAGACTAAGTTAATTCACTTTTGCTGATCAAATTTCTATTCATACCACTCTTTCTTACTGTAAAAAGGTTGACAGCAATTTCTGTTTATCAGTTGGCCCAATGGCATGCTCAAAATACCTAAACATACTGAATGCTGTTCTCAGAATTAGAGTTGTTGGAATAACTGTTAGTAGGAGTCAATAAAAACATGCTATCTTCCTATTGTAGCCGACCTCAAGGCCAGGAAACAATACGGATGCAGAACTAAATCATGAATTTGGTTCTCCCTACCAAGAGCAAGCTCGTTGGCCCTCAAAAGATGGAAGTGAGCTATAATTTGGGTCCCATGTATGACTCCCTCGTGACCACTGAGTGTTGCTTCTCCAGGCCTCACTGACTTCACTCATAAAATGGCATCATCAACACCACATCGCCATGTCCCTACCTCTTACTAAGTGTGAATATTAAAACATACAACCAAAAACTCTGTCACGGCTACACTTGATTTAGCATGGTGACTGTTAATTCCCCAGCTGACACAGGTATTGTGTGCACACCCAGGTCTTGTGTCTGGAACTTCCTAAGAACTGACATACTAAATTAAAGGAGTATATGCAAAATAAAAAAATTCATCCTTTCCCTAAATATTTCTCTAAGGAACCCAAATAGGTTTACCCTGAAGAATCAGAAAGCTGTACACATCCTGGATCACATGGATTTTGCCCATCCCATTATAATCACTTCTGTCTAATCATACCTTAATTTTAGGACATTATGATAAAAAACATGACTGAGCAGTTTTTTTTTAATTTACTATAAAAATGATGGTGAAGTCTTTTATACCACGTTAAACATTATCATCTTTTTAATCTTTTTAATCAATCCACCAGATGTATTTCTGTCCTTTAATAATTTAAAATATCTCTGCTTCAATTGAGTAGTTTTTTTAACTGTGATCATCCGGTTTGCCTTTTTACTATCCTTTATCTACATGTGCTTCATGTATTTTATAAGTGGCCTTAAATTCTTGTTGGCAAAAGGCAGAAGATAAATAAATAGACAGTTACAGAGCTTTCTGTAGAAGCTTCATCCTCCACCAATCAAAATGCATCTTCTTCATGGCTGAGCTCACATTGTTTCTGCAGAGGCCCTTCCACATCTTAGAGCTAATGACCTTTTCCTGCATTCCCATAACCTGTTACCTATACTACCATTATAGCAGTCAATATTTTTGCACAGGTGGGATGGTTGGATGGGTCTATCAATCAATTCATATATTGATTGATATATGAATGAAGATATGAATGAAGAATGAAGATATATATGAATGAAGATAAGCACATCTTCAATGTGCTTATCCCCCTGAACAAATGTGACAATGGCTTGAATTCTTCCTTACTAAAATTAAAATTTTACCTAAAATTGTAAAAGTAAAGCTCTTGGAGCAGTGCCTGATGTTCATTACACATCCCCAACAAATGGTAGATGCTTATTAGATTATTGTGATTATTAGAGGTGATATAATTCAAATATGATCCTGAGCTGTGTCAGTGAGAGTGCATTCGATGCTGCTTTATGTACACTGACCTGCGCTGAGACTCTCCATTGAGAATGAGGAAAACGAGGGAAGGAATGTTGTAATTCGAAAGGCAGAGGTATATCATGTCAATGAACCCTGCCCATGGGAAAATTTCAGAGAGAAACAGCACCTCATCACCTCACGTCAAGTTAGACTAAGATTTCAGCATCCAGAAAGCATCCTAGTGTTTGTTTGCTTTTTTGTCTTTGTTTCTTGCTATGTGGGGTTGTTTTTTGCCCTCAAAGAGCATAAAATCTTACCTTAATCCCAAAGTCATCATGGTCCAACATAAGATAAAACCTTCAATGGAGTGGTTCAGAGACTTCCTGCACAGCCTGACTTAAGACATTTCTAGATCATTCTGCTGGGGTCTAGTCCAACCAAAAAATATCTCATTTGGAAGAGTTATGATTTTCAAGTTTCTCAAAACTTACTGTTCCTTTTACAGTATGCCTTATAACCACAAATGAGCAGACAAACCTGTGTTCAGTACGACAGCTGTTGTTCACGTGGGAAACTTCTGAGCTGACTCAGCATAGCCACAGCACTAGCTTCAAAGCATTCATCAAGTTTACTTATTTTTTGGGCCAGACCAAATGCCACCTCCTCTGTGATGACTTCCCATTTAAATGGCCACTGCTTCCACCGTGGCCCACAGCATGATTTGTGCCACACTGAACTGGCTAATCCTATTCCAGGAACACTAATACACACTGGCAACCCAAACAGAACACATAGAAGTGGAAATGTCTTTAATCAGGAGTGTCTAAGCAATTCTGCTTTGCCCTTTTGTTTCACATTCACTTAAAACGTGTGTACGTATGTATATATGTGTGTGTGTAGCGTGTGTGTGTGTGTGTGTGTGTGTGTGTGTGTGTGTGTGTGTGTAGCAGGAAGGCAAGCATTGTTAGATGAAGTTGGCAGCAGAAGACATCAAGGAGGAGAAAGCTCTTAGTTTAACAAAATATATTTGTCAACTTGGTGTTAAAAATAGACCTCATGGTATGGCTGTGCTAACTTGGAAATAAGAAAAATAAATCGACAGGTAGCTTTGGAGTTGAAGACAGCAAACTCTGAAAGGAAGGAGAGAGGATTCAAGGAAAAGGCATGGCCATTAATTGACAGGAGGCTGGAGCTCAAATAGAGACAATCAGTGACATTCTCCCAAAGGCAAAACAACTAAGACCTTTAAAGAACGAGAGAGTGGAATATTCCATTTTATGTTGTTCACTATGCTTCTGTGTAAAACAATCACTCTTACTGCTGCAAACTGTCCGCAAAATCTGCTATGGAAGCCTTGACTCAATGGCCCCCCAGGATGTAAACAAACTTGAAGGGAGCTGCCTCTACAGGGACAAAATGATGTTTTAAAAAAAAGAAATGAAGTCCTTGCCTACTCCTATGTCCTGAATGGTTTTGCCTAGATTCATAGGCGGGTGATGAACAATGAGAACACATGGACACAGGGAAGGGAGTACTACACACTGAGGTCTATTGGGGGAAATGGGGGAGGGACAGTGGGGGGGGGAGCTGGGGAGGGATAGCCTGGGGAGAAATGCCAAATGTGGGTGAAGGGGCAGAAGGCAGCAAAACACACTGCCACGTTTGTACCTGTGCAAGTATCTTGCATGTTCTGTGCATGTACCCCAAAACCTAAAATGCCATAAAAAGGAAAAAAAAGAAACGAAAGAACAGAACAGAAGAGAAATCAAGAGAAATAGCAGGAGCAGAAACACCAAACCAGAGGTGATGAGGAAAAGCATTAGGCCCTCAAGGATCCCTGCTGATTCTAGGGAGGTTGCCAGAGGTTCTACTGTATTTGCACAGTGGCTCAAGCCACCATATTCATTTGAATCTTAGTCTGACCTCGACTAGCTCAAGGGCCCAGGAATCATTAAGAAGGTATCATAGCCGGGCACGGTGGCTCACGCCTGTAATCACAGCACTTTGGGAGGCCGAGGTGGGTGGATCACGAGGTCAAGAGATCGAGACCATCCTGGTCAACATGGTGAAACCCCGTCTCTACTAAAGATACAAAAAATTAGCTAAGCATGGTGGCGCGTGCCTGTAATCCCAGCTACTCGGGAGGCTGAGCCAGGAGAATTGCCTGAACCCGGGAGGCGGAGGTTGCGGTGAGCCGAGATCGCGCCATTGCACTCCAGCCTAGGTAATAAGAGCGAAACTCCATCTCAAAAAAAAAAAAAGAAGGTAGCATAGTCTGAGCATGGTGGCTTATGCCTGTAATTCCAATGCTTTGGGAGGTCAAAGTGGTTAGATCACCAGGTCAGGAGACTGAGACCATCCTGGCCAACACGGTGAAACCCCATCTCTACTAAAAATATAAGAAATTAGCTGGGCATGGTGGCACGTGCCTGTAATCCCAGCTACTCAGGAGGCTGAGGCACAAGGATTGCTTGAACCCAGGACACAGGGGCTTCAGTGAGTCGAGATCATGCCACTGCACTCCAGCCTGGTGACAGCACGAGACTGTCTCAAAAAAAAAAAGTAGCATATATGTAGCATGTAGGCAAAGCCAATGAACCTCATGCTCTAGAAAATACCCATCATATATTGTCCCCTTTCAGCTGGCAACGTGCATGCAGCCGTCTTGTGTCACCAGGGAAGGGGAGCTGCAGCAAGTTAGAGTTGGGCTCGGGAATCACAGATTTGTGGTAGGATGTCAACTCCGTAACGCACTGGTTGGACTGACATCTAGGAATCTACATCCTTCTCAGCACAATAAAACTAATAATAGCACCTGCATTACACATAGGAATTGTATATTTGGTACCTACATTTCACAGTTTCTTGAGAAGATCAAGTGAGAAACAAATATATAAAGTGCGTAGCATGGTGCCTAGTGCCTCTTAAATGTTCAGTAAGAAAGAGACCACACTCTCTTTCTGTTGGCTTTTATCCACCATTTCCTTCCAAACCTCTCATTTTCTTGCAAGTGTTGCTTCCTCCACGTTTTTGACTCTGAAAACACCCTCGTCTATATTCCTTCATGAGTTTACTTCGAATGCCTTTAAAATATCTTCCGGTTAATAGTTACGTGCCCTCCTAAAGATAGTTTCTTCAATTATCTTTCACCACAAGGGAGAATGATCTGAGGTTATCTGTTGTACCCCTTTACAGATACAAGTGAAGACAATAGAAAGGCCTCCCTGGAAGCCTCGGTTAAGAAGTGAACCCCGTACACACCTTGCATTTCTGTAAGTAGAAGAGGTAGTTGTCTCTCACAAGCCATGAAACGGGACAACTTGAGAACCTCGAGATAACAGTGTGGATAAACGTTCCCAGCAGAAACTTTGAGAAGAAATCACATTGTTCTTCGACCTGAAAATAGTAACTCACCCAAACATTTGGGGCAGCACTGTCCTGGGGGTATGTGACTAAGGTGCTGGGGACAGGAGAGAATGGGACAGACTTCTCTCACACATTGTGTCCTGCCTCCCTAAGAAAAGAGAGAGAGAAAAAAAAAAGCATATTTAGAAAAGTAAGTGCACATAGATTGTAAAACCAAGAAATCTAGAACAAACGTAAGGCCCTTCCTTAGTATGAGGTCCCGAGGCCGACTGCTCAGGCCCCTGTGATTTTCCCCAAGTGTCCTTTGATCTTCCCAGTAGGTCATACAAATTGCAGCTGCAAAAAGACTGCCTTCAGGGCGGTGATTCCAGCATCATCTCCCTTCACCCACCACCACTTTTCTATCTTTTTCCTTCTCAAAACCAGCTTTAGAGAAGGTGTAGAATGACCAACTGTCTCTGTGTGCTTGGGATTGGAAACTGAATACTGAAACCAGGAAAGTTTCGTGTAAACTAGGATGAGTGGACCATCCTGACAGGTCACTGCCTTCCCTTTCCTCTCTGCCAAGCAAGCACAGAAACCCTTTAACATTTTGAGACTTTTCCTCTATCTCCCAGACACGCCTCTCTCTACAGGTTCTGCAGACATCTTCCTCCAGGAAGGCTTCACTTTCTGCCAAAGCTGGAAGGTGCTGCTAAAATGGCCCAAGGAGGTTCCAAATAGAGGAAGCGCCCAACCTGCTGAAAAGGGATACACTGAAAGCACAGGTTCAGAAGAAAGTATTTCACTGAATTCACCAAGCTATCCAAATCTGTTTCTAGTAATTAATTGTAAGGTTATGAAGTATGATATGAGAAGAACTGGCACAGTCTCAGAAACCGATTTGGAGAAGTTGTGGAGCCTCTGAATATTTTCCCTGCTCCCTCATTCTCATTCTTGACCCTTTCTGTTCTCCAGCACTCCATACCTTCAACATCCACTGTACCCCTTGTTTGACCTCAGCATCCCCTCTTCCATGCCTAAGGATACAGTCTACTGACTTCCCCTCCTAACCCTCACCAGAGACTCTTGCTTTCCCAGTCCTGGCAAGTTGTAACTTCATGTTCAGAAAGCTGGGGCAGAAATAAAAAGCTTTTCCAGCTGATTTACATCCAACAAAGTGGCAAAGCTGAAGTGAAAACTATCCTATGCAATAGAAATTGCTATGAAACTATGAATAATTAAGTTTTTTCTTTTAAGAAAATCAGTGCATTTGGTCAATAGATCACTCAACAAATGGAATTTCAATGAATTGGCTGCAGGTACTCCTCGTCTTGAATGCATAATTTATATCTCAGGAGGCCTCAGGAAACAAGAAACTCATAGCTCAAAGAGCCGTGGGCCCAGCGCAGGCTCTCCCTCACACCTTCCCACTCCTTCTGGTCGTAGCAGAGTTAGCCTCAGCCACGAGGGACCTGTGCATCCCCATCCCAGCACACTGCATTCGCCTGCTGCTTCTGTTTTCCCTTCCTGTTCTCACCATTTTTATTATGACAGTTTATTTTTCAGTGGGGAGGGATGAAAAGGGGAGGGTATGTTACATGTCTTTTAAAATATCTGTTATTTTTCATGCCTATTTAATGTTGGATTCTTCCCCCAAACCAATAGAGAACACACAAAAATACCACAAAAAGCTCTTCTGTTGTTGTTTTCACATTATTTCCAGATCAACAAGAATCACTAAAACTCTCCCGAGAATCCCGGCTGTTCTGAGATTCCTCACTCAACTCTGCATAATCTTGAAGTTAGGGGCCTTTCATCAGACGTCAGGGGCATGTAACCCAAGTCATGGCCAGGCCCTGGGGTCAGCCCCAGCTTAGACATAAAGTACAAAAGTCGAATCTAGAGGGAGGACCCAAGATGCTGCCCTTAGCTTTTTTTTTTTTTTTTTTTTTTTTTTTGAGACAGAGTTTCGCTCTTGTTACCCAGGCTGGAGTGCAATGGCGCGATCTCGGCTCACCGCAACCTCCGCCTCCTGAGTTCAGGCAATTCTCCTGCCTCAGCCTCCCAAGTAGCTGGGATTACAGGCACACGACACCATGCCCAGCTAATTTTTTTGTATCTTTAGTAGAGACGGGGTTTCACCATGTTGACCAGGTTGGTCTCGATCTCATGACCTCGTGATCCACCCACCTCAGCCTCCCAAAGTGCTGGGATTACAGGCTTGAGCCACCGCGCCCGGCTCTTAGCTTTTAATTTCAAAGAAATTCATCTGCGAGCAACTTCCTAAAATCCTGAAGCCTCGGGCCACACAAGGTTGCCTGTGTGTTGACTTCCTGTAGGTGCACAGAGAACACATTCTTTTCATTCATATTCTCTGTTCTTGTTGGATCGGCATCTATTTTTCAGGCGTATTTTAAAATTGAAATTTAAAAAATATTGCACAATTGCAAAAGAGTAACTCATCCAATGCTTTTGAAAGCTGGCAAAAGATTATGTGTACTCCAGTGATTTTCCTTACAATAAGGTCAAAGAGTAGATTTTGCATACATAATAGAACTGCAATCTGTGTTTCCCAAGAGCCCATTAAAGTAACTTGAACTGCAATCTGGGTTTGCTGGTTTAGTCAAGTTTTATTTTGTTTGGGTTGCAGTATTGTGGCATAGCCCAAGTCCAGAGGCTGCATTCCAATTAATGCCTCCAAAGAAAGTCCAGGCCCTTCTTAGAAACACAGTTGTAGCTCACAACCTGCTTCTGAGATCTCAACTCATCTGGGACTCTGGTTAAATCATAATCTGTGGCTATGCTGTAGGCTAAGAGAGTAAAATCACATAAGTTAACATTTCTCTTTCTAAAACTGAACAAATTCCTACTGTAGATGTGCTATCAGATGCTCAAAATAGCTTTCTGATTGGCTTCCCTGCCTCAACTCGGTTTCACTGATCCATCCTGGAATGTTTTCAACGTGACCAGGCCTTCTTTCCAGCATCCAGCCATCATTCCATTATTTTATCAAACATTTGTTTAAGGCCTATCATATCCTAGGGATACAGCAGTAAAGATAACACAAAAATCACCCCTGTAAGGAGTTTATGTGACCCCCACATGAACATGCCCACCTCTGCTAAGGTTGAGGATGACCTACCACTGCATCCAGGATAAAGTTCAACCCACTCAAGCTAAAAGCCAATATAACAGAGACCACGTTTACCAAAATCAGTTGCCTTTTATACTACATTTCCCAGACTCTGACAGTGAGATGTGCCCATATGACTGAACGCTGGCCAATGGGAGGTGGATGGAAATAATACATAAAACACTTATAGGCCTACATCAACCCTCCACACTCTCACTGTTTCTCTCGACTAGATGGATGGCCAGCTAAATGCAGATGGCACCGTGAACTTTACAGAAAATTGAAGGAGTCTCATTCCCTGGGTTACCACATGGAAGTCTACCTGCCAGATCCCTGCAATGAACTGTGAAATACGCAAGAAATACATTTTGTTGCATCATTCAGATGCATCTTCATTATCACATTGGCCTACTTTGTCAAAACATTCTATGATCTCTTACCCAATCTTCTTTTCTCCCAAGTCCAGCATAAAGAAAGAATTTCTTTATGACCCCCAAACATAAATTATGGTTTCCATCTTCGTTAAACATACCTCTTTCCCTCTGTCCCAACCAGACCCCCATCCTTAACCCCTATCAAAATCCTGCTACATTCAAGGTCAGTCTCAAGCCTCTTCTCACCTGTGAAGTCTTCCAGACATTCAGTTCCTAGTAACCTCCTCCATCTTTCCATATCTCTTTCCCCATCTATACCCCTGCATTTGGGACACACACATACATAATTTTTGGCACATACATAAAAGCTCAATCCGGCAAGGAGACATTGACTTTACTTGCAAGCTAAACTGTCTTGTGGGGAGGGGCCAGTCCTCTGTGCCTACTATCCTTCAGAAGAGCAATGAGCTCGAGGAAAGAAAATGACAGCAGAAAATTAGTAAATGAGAGGCAGAGCTACTCAATGAGCTCAAGAACCTGAATGAGTATTTCAGACCACTTTAACTGCAGGATGCTGATGAGATCTAAGCCCAGGCATGATTCTGGGCTGTCTCATCCACTTATCATGGTGTCTTCCTGGGTTTTTCACATTCTAGCCTTGTGTTTTGCACATTTTTGGTACTGTTTGTTGGTGCTGATACATCAAAAAGCAACATTCAACTTCAGCATGTAAAGCTGGTAGGGTGCGTATAAGCTTAACTTAACACTATGTCTCATGTATTGTGTTAAATGTTTGAGAATTCCTAAGTGATTAAAATATGTAAGGACAAATTACTGTATTCTTATCTGGTCAGCAAGAAAAGAAATGCTAGGAACTTTCATTGTACTAGAGTGTTATAATTTTCATGATCTGCCTTTCCTTAGAAAGGTAGTTTGTTCTTCAGAGATGGTCTTTTGTTCAAATTGCATATCCTAGTGCTTCTCTCAAAAATGAGCTGTTTTTTTTAAAAGAAAGATCTGAAACCTAAGCCAAGTCTATTTTCTTCCCCTTTATTTTTGTTTTAGCTGATTCCATTAAGAACACAATTGCTTTGTGTAAAAGTTTACCCTAGAGCAGCACTTTTGCTGCATAATAAAAATCTATCTTCCTGAATACAGTGATGAGTTCAACAGCCATGTGTGTATGCCGGATGCTTCTCCAACAGCTGAGTACCCGGTGAGACTTGGGGTCTGGGAACCATCTTGTAGCATGTGGTGTGGCACTCATCCCCCAATCAGGAGCAGAGCCTGACTCCCTAACAAGAGGCTGGGAGCAGAGCAGTGCAGTGCTAACCCATTACATTGAATCAGTTACACCCTTCCACATTCTAGAGCAATTTTTCCTTCTCTAGAGTTGCTTCTGAGATGGACGTGGGAAGAAAAGAGAGAGAAGCTGGAGGGGCAGCGTAGGGGAGAAATACATCTTGAATGCAAAGGGTTTATGTGTGGTCCATAATCTTACAACACATCAGCTGGTAGTGCAAAGCTGACATGTGAGCAAAGCAACCACTCCGAACTACAAATTTGGTCAACAAACTTCACTAAAAAAATGAATGTCCTTAGCCACGCCTTACTTTGGCCTAGAACTGCATCTTGCTAACGTTCCAGAACATGACCCTCAACTTCCCTGTTCTTGGCCTGCAACGAACAGTCTAATCTACCAATCAAAGCAGAAGAGGGAAAGTAGATGAGGTGGCAGGCTGAGGAGACAGTAGCAGAGTAGACAAGGGGAGAGAGGACACCCCCAACAGGTAGTGAGTGACAAGCCTGGGTTGTGCCCGTGCTGGGCTTAGGTACTTTTATCATTGTAAGTAAGTCTCCAGAAAACACTACGGGCAAGCTATTAACAACCCTACAGTAGAGAACGAGCCTCTAAGCCCTACGGAAATTGCTCAGAGAATTTGCCACCCAACAAGTAAGTGGCAGGGTTGAAATGTGAATTCAGTTCTAGCATTCAAGCTGAGTTATTTCCATCTTATAGGGCCTTTCCTTCCAAAAACCACAGCACAACTTCTCAGCTGGAGTGTGAAATACAATCAATGGGATGGCCAGAACTTTCTCTCCTTCAAGACATTTCTTGTGTCTTCCCGGGTAGATGTTCACTGTAGCTTTGTGTCTGCTTTTCATCAAAACGGCTCAGATAAAGTGTATTGTCCACGTTTTTGTTAATTACTTAGATAAAATCCAAATTATGCATCTAACTTTTGTTTCCAGGGTTCTTTCCATCATGTTGTCTTCTGCTCCCCCACCCTTCTTTCCTTCTCTCCCTCTTTTACATCTTAAACAAGATACCCCTCATATGGAAATCTGAAAGTTTGGGACTTCTCCCTTCCTGCTCTTAGGAAGATAAAGTGTTCACCATCCCCATACCTAATTTATAATTCACCAGCACAGGCCCTTTACTTGCCTCTTCCATTCAGTTGAAAGAATTTGCTTTTGAATCTATAGATAATAATGTGCTACTTCTATTCTTTTTTAAAAAATGTTTTATTTTTTATTGGTTTTAGGTTTTGGGGTACATGTGCAGAACATGTAAGATAGTTGCATAAGTACACACATGGCACTGTGTTTTGCTGCCTTCTGCCCCACACCCACATTTGGCAGTTCTCCCCATGCTATCCCTCCCCAGCTCCCCCCACC
>CM052658.1:114120974-114146369 GCA_028533165.1 Leontopithecus rosalia
TATAATTGTGTGTACACACACACACACATACACACACTAGCAGGACGCATGTGGGTATGCATAGACCACGGTGGTATAATTGTGTGTACACACACACACATGTACACACACTAGCAGGACGCATGTGGGTACGCATAGACCACAGTGGCATAATTGTGTGTGTGTGTGTTTGTGCATCTTACCCACTAGATCAGCGTTCTTCAACCTTCAGAGTCCTGACATTTAGGGTCAGGTCATTCTTCGCTGCAGAGGCTGTTCTATGCATTGTAGGATACACAGCAGCATCCCTGGCCTCTACCTGCTAATCAGTGGCACTCTTCATCCCCTGATTGTGACAACCAAAAATGTCCCCAGACATTGCCAAATGTCCCCTGGGAAACAAAATCACCTCCAGTTGAGAACTACAGTACTAGGCCAATATTTCCCTAAACCACAGTCCAGGAACGTGCATTTTTAATAATGTTCCTGGATGAATTGGATGCCTCTGTCCAAGGCACTGTGCTTTGCCAAGTGCTTCACTGGCATGAGCTTCCAGTAAGTAAGGCTTAAAGCTTATTGACCATATTGATTCCTCCAGCAGCTGGCACACATCATAGCTTCTAACATGTGCTCAAGACAAGTGTTTTGAAGGTTGGAGCCCGTTTTTCAGGTGGAGTAGTTCTCACTGAGAGAAGAACAGACCTCAATTCACTTCCCTGGTGGCTGAAAGCCACTTTTCTCAGACTTGTGAAGGAAGAGGTCAGCAAGAGGCAGTGTGGGTAGAGACAGAGCTGTGATCAGAGTCGACAAGATAGGATTGTGCTTCTCCAAGAAATCTGTGCTGAAAATAATGCAGGCTTTATCATCCAAATCTGTGAGGATCTTGGAAGTTTTCTGACCTTCAAAACCTGGACATATGGCTACATAGGAGTTTTGGTTCCCAAGTGGTGAAATAAAACTCAACTCTGATTCTATACATAGATATTTAAGAACATGTCAGCAAAGCTCGATCAAGACACTTACTTTGTCCCATCAAAATAGCAAACAAAGACCCCTGCACATCAATTAATGTTTCTAAGTCTAATTGCATGATTGTTATTATTGTTTCTATTATTGTCGTAAGTTTTCCAGGGCTGTTATAACACATTACTATATAAATGGAGTGGCTTAAAATAACACCCACTTATTTTCTTACAGTCAGAAGTCTAGAATCAGTTTCGTGGGGCTAAAATCCAGGTGTCAGCAGGCTGCATTCCTTCTGGAGGCTCTAGAAAAGAATCTGTTTCCTTTCCTTCTCCAGCTTCCAGAGACAGCCTGCCTTCCACGGCTCATGGCCCCTCGTCCATCTCCAAAGCCATCAGTGCAGCATCTTCAGACCTCCTGTGACTCTGCTCTCTGCTGGTCCTCACATCTCCTCCAACTCTGGCTCTCCTGCTTTCCTTTTATAAGGACTATTGTAAGTGGGCGGCCCACCCAAAGAATCCAGGATCGTTGCTCCATCACAAGGTTCTTAACATAATCCCATCTGCACAGTCCCCTGTGCCACGTAAGGTCACCTTCACACATTTTGGAGATTAGGACATAAACATCTTGAGGCCAGGGAATACATTATTCTGCCTATCCTAATTTTTATTCAATAAATGACATTTAATTTCTCAGTGTAGTCCCAGATGTCATATTTCAGGCCTAATGTGACTATAACATACCTCACCAAAAAAGCTAGTATTTCCAGTATTTTCCAAAAGGAAAAGATAGCCAAGAAGTTCGACTTAAATCCTGGTTACATGGCTTGTGTTCTGAATAAGTTCACATCCACTTACTTGTTCTTATTCCCGCACCTATCTCTAGTTAGAAGGAGAAATTCAGGCCAGACAGTCCAATGTTTTCATCTCATTCACCCTCTCCTTTTGTCACTAGACAAACTGTAAGTGCTGATGGGCTGCTTCAGGAGCAACTCTGGGCGTTAATGAAGTAGGAAAACTGTTTGTTGCCAACAGGTCCTTTCGGGGGCACTACGCCAGTCTTGCTGGCCAGCAGCAACCCCTCAAGTTCAAGTTCCCACTAAGCTGTGGGACTTGGCCAGGTACCCTCTGGCCCATGCTACAGAGCCCTGTAGGAACATCAATGTCCTCTCAGGGCGACATAGATGACTCCCAAAGAGTTTAACCATGTTTGCTATGTTTCAAGATTCTTATAGAAAAATGCCTGAACTGGTCTCAGTGGAGGGGTTTTATAAGCAGGCACTGCAAGGCCTCAGCCCGTGGACAGCAGAACTAAATGCCATCTTTCGACAGCTGCATGAGTAGCAGGTTCAAGCTGGCTGTGGAGACGGCGTTAAACATAACTGCATATAGGGGCAGAGCAAAAGATCATAATTTCATGAAGTAAATCTTAGATTATTAAGTAAATACATGATAAAAATGTCTTTGCCCTGCTTTCACTAATCCCTTTTTTATTTGTTTTTAAGAGACAAGGTCTCTCTCTCATCCAAACTGGAGTGCAGTGGCGCAATCATAGTTCACTGTGACCTCAAACAATCTTCCTGCCTCAGCCTCCCAAAGCGTAATGATTACAGGTATAAGCCACTCTGCCCGGCCACTAAATTCCATTTCAAAAGGGGTTTGGTCATTGCATTTGCTTAAATCTCTTTTTTAAAGGTAAAATGTATCTCATCTTCCCCTTGGAGTCCTTGATCTTAGCTCTTCCTTGTCACTTCGTTGAATGGCAAGTTTCCTTGCTTGTTTGTTCACGTGTTTGTTTGTTTTTGTTTTATGTTTTTTCTTTGAAAAAGAAAATTTAGAAATTCTTCTCCTTCTACCAACTCAAGCTTTCCACTCTGGCAGACACACAAATCACTGATAAAAGACTGCAATATCGTTTGAGGCAGATTCCAACTGGTTCTGGGTGTCCACACATATTTCACTTTCCTCTTTGTCTGTTTTAGAAACAGGAAGATAACACCACCCTATAGGCCCATGCTCAGATGAGATCTCTAAACAAATGCCCTGGGACCGAGGGGAGCGGCAGAGCTCTGGGAGTCTGAGTACATTTGAGGGCCTGGTTTGCGTGGTATGCGGAAGCAGGTGCTGAATGACAGCCAGAACCAGGGATCTGCCCCCAGCAAGGTCTTCCCCTTCCAGAGCTCACTGAGCTGAGCCTGGAGTAGAGGCGGGGCCTGCGCATAAGGGTCCTGACAGGCATGCCTGCCATGCCTCTGAGCCTGGGTGTTCCCTCTCTGAAACGATCAATAAATAAACAAGTAAATCCACAGGAGAACACCTCCTAATATTTCAGATTCCTGCAGACCTCGCAGACCACCCTGGTAGGATGTTTCTCAACTGCTGCTCAGAAACAAAAAAAAAGTCAAAGGAAGAAAACGAGCCCTTTCCCTTCTCTTGCCATTTTTATCAAACTTCAGCCTTTCATCATCAGGGAAGGAGTCAAAGCTGTTACAAGCCTGCCGCTGACACATCAAACACTTTATCTACAGCCTGGCCTGCTTCCAAGGAGATGAAAAGAACAGTAACTCAGAACTCACACCTCTGTGAGTTACGAGCCATTCCTAAAAGGAAGGAAGTAACACCATTGTGCAGGAGAAAGGGCATTTTTCACGTTCCCCAAGCTGTCTACATCACAATGCTGGCTATGCACTAAGGAGGAAGCCGAAGGGAGGCCTTTGACCACTCAGGACTTCTAGAAATACTGAACTGCAGAGGCAGAAACCCAAGACATCACCAATGAACTCTTTTCCTAGAACCTTTCTTCTGACTTAAGTTCTGGCTACCTACAATCGTTTATATATTATTTTATGTTTTTTGTTTTTTTTGGTTCTTGCAATGCTTCATATGAGTTTATCATTTGTCCCAAACTAGGCTGAAAGTTCACAGTGGGCAGAAGCCATGTTCATTAATATTTCTTCAGTCTCCACAGTGCCTAGCCACACATGAGGCCACAGGAACATCAGGAGTGTTTGGACTTCATTTAAATACCTACTTGTTGGGTTGTCAGCTAAAGCTGAAAATAACTCAAAAATGTTTGTGCTCCATTGAGGTTTCTCGAGGTACAAAAATATCTGTTATCTTAACATGAATACCTGTTAATTAAGATATACCTGAATCTCCCTCACTGAATTGACAAAATTATACTTAGAAGTCTTTGAGGTTTTCCTTAGCATGCCTGATCACACTACAGAAAAATAAGATTACATGTAAACTTCATTCTAATTTCTAAATAGCCAATGAAGTCACGGCATTCTTTTTGTTCACCCTTTCAATAAATATTTGAGTTTCTATACATCAGGCACTGTGGTCTTTAAATGAAAAATTCCAGAATATCTATTTGATATCGATTGTTATATGTAGTTCTCTAATTTGTATCAGGTGGCAATTTTCTAAAATTTAAACAAAATCTAAAATTACGTTAGTACGTCATTAAGTTCTATGATAAACACTCTGTGGCCTCCATCAGGGAACACTGCGCAGAGAGACTAAAGGTTTCCGGCACCATTCATTCCAACTCGTGATGCTCCTGGGTATTGGTCTTGTCAACCAATTTTAAGTTTGTGTTCTGAGACAGGCTACAGCCCAATCTTGGCAAGCTCTCAGGACAATCCTAATCTAGGCCAAACATGATCAAGGAAAAATAAGTGTAGAGTCTGTTGGCACTAGCTGTGGTGGGGAGTCCCAGCGTGAGTCAAAGATAGTGTCCTGACATGTCTGGGCAGGTCCAGTGATGGGGAGAGGTTCACCGATTGGTTTCTCCTGAGAGAAGATCCGCCCTAAGGGAGGAAGAGGTGAACAACAAGAGAATCACCTGCTGACTGAGCCTGACGGACGGAACATGCTATCACCAACGTAACTCGGCATCTGTCTCTCACATCATCCCAAGCTCAGTACCACAGATGCCTGCCTTGGTCCTAGAGGAGAAAGAATGCTGAAAGTAGAAACACAAAAGAATCGTTTAACTAAAATCTTTGTGAGATTGAAGCACAGGCTCGAGTGATTTAGGTGTCCTATAGTTGAATAAAACACAGAAAAAGGAAGTGATATTGACCCTTCTCACTGCAGCGGAGACTTCCACACTGCTCTGTCATCTGAGGCTCCAGGATACTTTCTGGAATGTGCAAAGATAGGAAAAGCAGTGGCCAAGCCAGCCTGAGAACCAAAGTGCCCAGAAAAACGGTGGCAATGCCAAACAGAGGGAACAACAGCAGAAGATACGAATCTTTTCCAGCCCAGGAAAGTGGCATTTCCTCTCTCGTGAGTTCTGACTTTCTGGGAAGACTCTCCGTCTTCCTACCGAGAGATAGTGTCAGCAACGCTCTGCATTTGGCGACCTAACACCCACCCGCAAGACACATTGTCTGACGGATCGATCCAAATATTGGCCGGGCAGGAAGAAGAAGTGCTTGGCCAATAAGTTATATTAAATTCAAATTCTTCCGGAATAATATTAAGCCAGTTTCAGAAGCGTTATCTTGTAATCTTGGCCAGAACATGCTGCCAGGCCAGAGGGAGTAGCACCTCAGCGAAGCCATGCCTGGATGGAAAGCTTAGAGTCACGGGTGAGGTCTGCGCGGGCCACAGCTCTGTACCTGTGACAACATGCTTAACCACGCCACAGGTCTTTCTCAAGACGGACGGGGAAACACAATTCTAAACAAGTTAAATAGAAGAAAATTCTACCTGAACATCCTTAACTAGTACCTTATTTCAGATAACGATACAGAAAAGGACAGCAGTTCAGGACTTTTTTTTTAAGACCATGACTGGAATGACAAAAGCTCAAGTCCTTACCAGAAGTTCCCTAAATGTTGCCCTAAAAACCAGAGACAATCCCCACACTTCCTATGAAGTTAATGGAAGACAAGTGAAAGGCCACCTTTGATTAGAAATCCAGGAATGCCCAAACTACTTAAAAAAGCTGTCAGGGCTTCTGTGGTTAACGGCCCAGGGGCAAGTCCCTCAGAACATGGCCAGGACGCTCTTCAAAGACCATTATTGAAGGGGAATATTCTTAAGGCAAATGTCCAGAATTCAGGTATGTAGCAGTTCAGGAATATCCATCATTTTGTTCCACCAGTCTAACTTAAAAATGATGGCAATGTCTTAAAAACAGGCAGATTAAGTGAAAGTTTACATAACGAAGGCTGAACACTTAGCTTTTTTTAAAAAAAAAAAAAACAAGAAATCCAGAAAATCACGTCTTAAGTTGGTCTAGATTATTTATAAAGAGACTCATCCATTGGCACGTTTGGTTGCCAAGTTCAGAGACTGGTATAAACAAGTAAGTCAACGTGCGTAATCGACTCATCACCACAGCAGTGCGAGCTCCCACGGGTTGGATACATTTTTGACATGAAGAATCCCTGCATAATTCCAAGTCTGTGGACTACAGATGTCGTCCTTGCAGCGAAGTATTTCTCGTAAAATTTTTTTTTTTTCAGACAGAGTCTCTCTCTGTTGCCCAGGCTGGAGTACAGTAGTGCGATCTCGGCTCACTGCAACCTTCGCCTCCCATGTTTAAGAGATTCTCTTGCCTCGGCCTCCTGAGTAGGTGGGACTACAGGTGTGCGCTACCATGCCCAGCTAATTTTTGTATTTTTAGTAGAGATGGGGTTTCACCATGTTGGCCAGGATGGTCTCAATCTCTTGACCTCATGATCCTCCTGCTCCGGCCTCCCAAAGGGCTGGGATCATAGGCGTGAGCCACCACGCCTGGCCCTCTTCTCTTAATATTTAGATAGTACATTAAATGCTCATGTGTTGTAAGTGGCTGCCTGATAACCATTTACGGACTCTGTGAATGAAACCGTAAGACAAAAGGTCTGATTCCCCTTCCAAAAAATTCTTAATGTAGAAAATATACTCCTATTTATATTATATACTTTGCTAAAAATGCATTGTGTGGACTTCCATATACAATGAGCATTTGGTGTTTTTGTTTTAGGAAAGGGTTTCCACTGGTCTAGGACAAAGAGTATGATCTGCTGAGCCTTTTACCTGGTTTGGTCTGTGGTAGCCTTGAGGCTTAATTCTTGTTCCCTCTTTCCTAACTCCTCCCAGCTTCTAATTTTTGAAATTAAAAGTAGCCCACTCTAGAATCAAGCCTGCTGGAAAGATGGTTGCTCTCATTCCAACACTAATAAAACGATGCCCTGGTAGGGAAACGGGCAGCCTCAAGAGCAAAGTATTCAACATCAGTGTTTCTTGGAGGATCCCATGAGTTTTACCTTAAAAAGCAGAAGCATTCTTAAAACTTGGACATGAAAGAAGCAGTGTTTGTAACAAAATTGTTCATAGCAACAACATTAAAAGGTTTTCTTCTCAAACGCTTCAAACTCCAGAGGGTACACAGTTACCCATGCAGCCCAATGGTATGGGCAAAAGCTACAAATCTTTGTAAGGAGGACATTTCTTTCATCCAATCTTAGATGTAAGGTGTCTGCGTCGAAAAACTCTTGAAGACTCCCAAGTCTTCTCTATCATTCCCTTTGTAGAAATAACAACATCCATGCATGCGGAACTTATGCCATACTCCAGATAAGGGGTGACAAATCAAAACTTTGAAGAAAAATAATGACTTTAAAATGTTATGGAAACCCTAGTTCTTGATAACACAAGAAAATCTATGCCTTAAACTCGATACAAACCAGGAAATAGTTCCAGATTCTAAATCAAGGAGGAAAGCCAGAAACAAACTCACGGGGTTAAGAGCTCCTTCAGATTCCCAGTTCTAATCCTTACTGCTTTGCACTAAAGTTAATTAACTTCTCCTAAGCTTCAATTTTTTCATTCGTAAATTGGGAAAAACAATTGTATTCAGCTTCATAGAGTTCAAGCAAAGAATAAGACAATGGAATTAAAACTTTTTTATTTTTTGAGACGGAGTTTCGCTCTTGTTACCCCGGCTGGAGCACAATGGTGCGATCTCGGCTCACCGCAACCTCCGCCTCCCAGGTTCAGGCAATTCTCCTGCCTCAGCCTCCTGAGTAGGGGATTACAGGCACGCACCACCATGCCCGGCTAATTTTTTGTATTTTTAGTACAGATGGGGTTTCACCATGTTGACCAGGATGGTCTCGATCTCTTGACATTGTGATCCACCCGCCTCGGCCTCCCAAAGTGCTGGGATTACAGGCATGAGCCACTGCGCCCGGCCAGAATTAAACCTTTTAACTCAGTGCCTGGCACATAGTAAATGCTCAATAAATGTTAGCTGTTTTATATATATATATATATATATACACACACACACACACACACACACACACACACACATATATACACACAGACATACATATATATATACACACACATGTATACACACACACATACATATATACACACACACATACATATATACACACACATACATATATACACACACACATATATAAACACACACATATATACACACATATACATATGTATACACACACATACATATATACACACACATACATATATATACACACACATACATATATTTACACACACATACATATATATACACACACATATATACACACACACATATATAAACACACACACACATATATACACACACATACATATATATACACACACATACATATATTTACACACACATATATATACACACACATATATACACACACATGTATATACACACACATATATATAAACACACACACACATATATATACACACACACATACATATATACACACACATACATATATATACACACACATACATATATTTACACACACATACATATATATACACACACATACATACACACACATATATAAACACACACACATATATATACACACACATACATATATATACACACACATACATATATGTATACACACATATATACACACACACACATACATATATATATATATATACATACATATATATGGTCAAATTCATTTTAAATGTCAGGCAGATTTATAAAATAATAAATGAGCGACCTTGGGCAATTTATTTAATTGGAGTCTTGGCTTTTTTTATCTCTAAACGATGCTATTTCCTCACAAAGCTGTTGTGAAAATCATATGCAAAAATGTGCTTAAAATGCCAGCACCGTGCTTGCGCTAGAAGTGTCATCAATTAAAAATCAACCTCGGGCACCCTGGTCCCCACTCCACTCTCTTTGGGTTTAGCCAAAGTTTATTTCACTGGCCAAGAAAATGGGGCTGTGAAAGGTACAGGGCTGTGGCAACTTCTCCTCTGAAAAGTTAGGAGAACATTTGTGTTTTCCTTGGCAGCAGGAACACACGGGTAGTCTTTGGGGTGTACAGTAGTGTACACATCACCATGGATTTGCATAAAGTTTCAGAGCACTTTCTCGATATATGCAGTATGACAACTTCTGTCACAATATATTTATATAAGTTCTACACAGATTTTATAAAATAAACCTGCAAGTGTTTGTTTTCCTAAGGAGGGGTTTGTTTGGGGGTTGGTGGGGATAATCATTTCATCTCACTGTAGAAAGCGGCACCTGCTGACACACTTCCTTTACCAATGCCACAAATGGGCCACGTTCCCTATTCATGTGTGAAGCAACCCCACAAATATAGTAGGCCACTATTACCATTTTTAAAATGCCTTTTCTGCTAACAACAACAGCAAAACAAAACAGCATTGATGGATGCAGTAACCACAATTCATCTGAAGTCTAGAAGGAAGGATGAAAGACACAACTGTGACTTTTGCACAAAGAACTTTTCCAGTATTTGTCATATTCCCAGCCTGGCGGTCCTTTTTCTCTACACGAAGGACTTGACCTAAAGACAATGAGAATTCCTTACTTACACATGCCAACATTCACTTCCGTCTTCCTCAGAGACTCTAGCAACTCAGATTAGCCAAAGCTTTTCATTAAAAAAAAAAATCGATGTATGGCCAGGCACAGTGACTCTGGCCTGTAATCCCAGCACTTTAGGAGGCCAAGGTGGAAGGATCATTTGAGACCAGGAGTCTGATACCAGCTGGGCAACACAGTGAGACCCTGTCTCTACAAAAAATAAAAAATTAGGCCAGGCGCAGTGGCTCACGCCTGTAATCCCAGCACTTTGGGAGGCCGAGGCGGGTGGATCACGAGGTCAAGAGATCAAGACCATCCTGGTCGAAATGGTGAAACCCTGTTTCTACTAAAACTACAAAAATTAGCTGGGCATGGTGGCGCGTGCCTGTAATCCCAGCTACTCGGGAGGCTGAGGCAGGAGAATTGCCTGAACCCAGGAGGCGGAGGTAGCCGTGAGCCAAGATCGCGCCATTGCACTCCAGCCTGGGTAACAAGAGCGAAACTCCATCTCAAAAAAAAAAATTAATTAATTAATAAAATAAAAAATTAGACAAGCATGGTGGCCGTTCCTGTAGTCTCAGCTACTCCAGAAGCTGAGGTGGGAGGATCGCTGGAGTCCAGGTTGTAGTGAGCTATGATGGCATCACTGCACTCCAGGTAGAGCAACAGAGAAGACCCTATCTAACAAAAAATCAATGCAATTTTTATCAATAATATTCCAAAGCGTCTTCTAAGCTAGTACTTCAGAGAACCGTGTTTCATAAGTGGTTAACAGTGGCTCCACGACATAAGATTTCTACAAAGAAATCAGTAATGCTGGATTAAACAAAGTTAAACAGGTTCCTTCATTGAGGGCTTTTTAAAATCTATCCTATTAAAGGATATGGGATTTCTCAAACTTATTTGACCACAGAATCCTTTTGTCCTGGAGCTTGAACATACTCTGGTATGATATAAAGGGAAACACAATTTGTACTGATCAACTTCAGTTTTACTACTCCAGGCCTTTCCTAGGGATCTATAGTGGTATGGTTCTTCCTCCTTGGGTCAAATTTCTTGCTGACAATTTTGAGTTAAACAAGTCTATATATTGAGAAATCGACCATATGCCCCAAAATATTTTTCTTCCCATATATATATAGATATATGATATCTATATATATAATATCAAATAATATAGTTTTCAAATTCTATTTAAGATTCCTGCTCAAAATTGAATTGAATTTTTGTAACTTTTATACATTTAACTATAGAAAAAAAATAGAATTCTAGGTTTCAACATGGCCCTTTTGCAGTTCTATAAACCAGGTCGCCCCACCAATGTCTGGAATATTTATAAATAACCACAGTATAAAAACTCTACCTCCCACATCCTCTGAAAACGTAGCTGGCTGCAAATTCCCAAGGCATACTATGTGGAATACGTGGTTTCCATGCCTTTAAAAGGGGTATTTGTAGGATAGGATGAGAAATATTTCAGCCAGGTCTTTCTTCTGTCTTTTTTAGCCTAGCAAACTTTGCCCCTCAGTCCTGTCTCTGGGAGGACTTTAAAAAGTGACACATTTGAAACAAATAGATCCCTTATAGACTACTCAGTAGGTGGTAATGGCAGAAATAAAGATCCAAGGGAAAAGCTTGTTTACCCCATGTAGGTCTCTTTAGGAGGGACCTCAGAGGGCCACAAGTGAGGATGAGACTGGGTTGGTTTGGATCAAGAACAATGAGAACACATGGACACAGGGATGGGAGTACCACACACTGAGGTCTATTGGGGGAAGTAGGGGAGGGACAGCGGGGTGGGGGGAGCGGGGGAGGGATGGCATGGGGAGAAATGCCAAATATGGGAGAAGGGGCAGAAGGTAGCAAGACACACTGCCACGTGTGTACCTATGCAACTATCTTGCATGTTCTGCACATGTACCCCAAAACCTAAAATGCAATAAAAACATAAAAATAAAAATAAAAATAAAAGAAGATGAGTAAACAGGTAAAACAGTAAAGCGGGAGCTTTGGGATTAGACAAGAACACCAAGCTGGGAGCAGCAAGAACCAGCTCCCTTCCTTTTGCCTCTCTCCATGTGGGCTATACCATTCTGTTGAGGCAGGGATGGAGATTGCCGAATTGCGTGAATTTCACTACCATCTCTAGCCTGGTCCCTCAACACTGAAATAAAATAATATCAACAAAACATTAATTTGAAAAGATATGAGACGTTTGAACCAGCTTTCCCAATCATCTATTTTCATTTTCACTTTTGACCTTCAAATTTGGCACAACATGCACAAACAATTTTATATCTACAATCAAAGACCGTGTCACTACCCTAGACCAGTGCCTCTCACAATGCTTTTTAATAGTCACAAGCTTTTGTTGACAGATTGCAATACCATTGAGGATTCTACCTTCCCTACCTGAAATCTTAGCATGTACTTTCGCTTTTCATAATTAGCATTTTATTGTCCATTTAATATTCCATGATGATGATATTCTTCATCATAAACTCATAATCACTTTTCCAAATTCTAATTCTGTCTTAAGAAAGGCGTTATGTAGAATCACTCAAACTAATTGCCATGTCTTCAGCTTAGCTGCTCATCTCTCCACATGAAGGAGCTGGCCAGACAGAAAAGACAATGGCAATTTGTCTTCACTAAACACAGGCTCCCCTATTCTGCTTCAGGTGAGTAGAATCCATGCAATGTGCATATCTGGGAGCATCGAGATTGAGGACCAGCAAAGCATTTCTGGATAGGAATACAAAGGAATCAAAGGACAATGGTAAAGCCACAAAAACCAGAAAAAAAGAAAAATTATTTGGATTGCATGTAAACTAGATATGAATTCCTAGTTGATGCCATCACATATAAAAAATGTAGCTTAGACTAGTGGTTTTCAAACTTTTTAATCTCAGGATCCCTTTATTCTCTTAAAAATTATTGAACCTACCAAAGAGTTTTGGTTGACCTAAGTTATATTTTATCTACAGATTGATGTTTACTATATTAGAAATAAAACTGATAAATTTCTCTTTCTCTTAACAAAAATCCATTTCATGTCAACAAAAATAACTAATTTAATGAAAAGTAACTGTATTTTCCAAAATGAAAAAATTAGTGATAAGTATGGAATAGTTTTAAATTTTTGCAAATTTCTTTAATGTCTCGCTTAATAAAGGAATTGGATTTTCCTATTTGTTTCTTTCAGCTTATTGCAATATGTTGTTTTGGGTGTAGCATCAAAAGAAAACCCATTCTAAACATAGAAATGTAGTTTTAAAATAGAGGAGGGTTTGAATAGCAATTTTATATAATTATGGATACCCTTCTTTGATATTATACCAATATAAAACCATATCAATGAACCATTCTCTGTTATATGAAAATTTATTGCTCTATCTTGTACTTTGAGTGGATCTTTTACACATGCATTATTTTTTGTAACAACATGCATCCATCACGTGAAATATGTTGATTTGGGCAGATCTTCCAAATTTTGGTGTATTTCATTATAAAATATTAAAAATAAATCACTTTTTTAAATAGCATCTCTTCAGAGAATCACATGAGTATTATAGAGCTGTCAAGTTCACAACAAGAGATAAAAACTTTTCAAAATTTGAATTTTCACTTGAAAGCTCAAATTTTATCACTGGCAACAAATACTGCCACTTGTTTTCCTTGAAATGACATGCTTAGTTTTTTTAATTTTTTGAGAAAATGTCACCAAATACTCAATTCTTAATTACCATACTTTGTCTGTCAAATCATGCTTTCAAGTAAAAATGGAATTCCATGAAAATAGTGGTTGGGTCAGTTCACAACTCAAATAAACACATAAGTGTTTTTCCTCTAGACACACAATGAATGGCAATACGCAATAGATTTTTTTGCATACTTCTCATGTTTAAATGGGGTATATTCAAGGGTAAGATTTAATAAACGCTAATAATTTTTGGTTTCATCTAGGAGATTTTTAAGTGAGAACTGACATTTTTCTTTCTCTTTGTTACTGGGAGTACACAGCAGTGAATAAACAAATTACACCTAGTAACTTTATATCATTGTCTTGCTCTGTGCTGACTCCAGCACTTTTACTCACCATCGGAGCAAATGTGAATGTAGCAAAAAGGAAAATAACGTCTTTGTGTTATAATCAAAATAACTTTTACCTTGTGAACCCCCTGAAACGGTCTTGGGGACTTTCAGGGGTCCATGGACCACACTTTGAGAACCGCTGACTTATATAGAAATGCTTTGACTTTTATACTCTTGAAGCCTACCTCCATGCAGTAATTCTCACAACCATGATAAGCAAATCGAAGTTTAGCAGCACATCTGAGTCATGCAAATGAACTCTACAGTCCCAGGGAAACACCGTACAGCACCACTGACATCAGCAAGCCCACTTAGCAGACTGCGATGCCATGTGCCCTACAAGGCAAGGAAGAGGAAGTCAGAAGCCACCCACAGAGCCAGCCAAATATGAGCCATCAAAGCCAGAAAACACCAGTTTTGTTCCAGTAAAACTGTCAAGAATCGTTATTAGTCATTTATACTCATATTTTCAGGTATTCGGTAGAAAGAAATGAAGCCTGTTGTGTGGGTAAAAAAATGAAGTATGAGCCCAAGAGGCAAGACTGAGAAAGAACAGATGCTTATGTCTCTGGAGTTTGCACTTTTTCTCTAAAAACACATCTGTCATCAACTTCAACTCAGAAGACCAACAAAGCACTTTTATAAATAAACACAGTGGCCATTTTCATTTTAGTAACTCTGAGTTCTTGTAATCAATCTGATGGCCCTGAGAAGCCCACTGTCCCTTCCCCAGTATGCTTAAGCAGAGTGTCCTCAGAAGATGGTCAGTGTCTTAAGTAACCCCAGGAACTAAAAGAATCAGACCTGGTGTGCTGAAGTCAACAACATGGCTTTTCAGCTGCTTGCTTAGAACTCTGATCCAAAGAAGACTGCATAAGAAGTTTCCACATTCCCCTCATTCCAAAACATACTAAATCCTTGCATTACATTGCTCCCCAAGGAGGAAATAATCCCATGGAAAACCTGTAGTGCATGATCATGATGACAGTTGAACGTCGGTGTTGTCCAGTCAAGTCATCCTTTCGCCTCATCTCCCTGACTGTCCCTAATCCTGTTCCCCACCACTAATTCAATTTCTGCTCCCCAGAGCCACAACCTAAACCTAATTTCCAGACTAATCAGGGCTAAAGAAAGGGGATCACCCAGTCTCAACCCCACTACCCTCATCCCGGCTCACCAGAGGGACTGGATCCTGAATCATCCTTCTTCTGACACCGGGCCACAAAGGACTATTCTAACGCTGAACTCAAAGTACAGAGGCCAGAATTGTTTCTGAAACTCCAAAAGAGTTCTTCAGCCTTCATCCTGACAGCTCCTGACTACAAGTATAGGCTTCCAGACCAACTCATGGCCCTGACCCTGCCCTCCCACACTCCCTGGAGCTGGAGCTGGATAAGTCAACTGATAGAACTGTTCCAGCTTCCGAATAAATGCAAAAAACTAGGAGGTAGTTAAAAAAATATCCTGGGGGCTCTAAATCCAGTGCTTGTCCTTTTAGGAATGCAGCACAGGAACACGCTCCAGGCTCCCCTGCTATTCCACAAATCTGGTTCATGAGCAAACACGCCTGATACCTGCGATGAGTACTAAGGGCTAATTGAGTCTCCCCATCTGTTCTTGCCCACATTAGCTCATGCTTTCAGCCTGGATTTCTGCCTCAGTCACTCCTTTACTCATTGAACACCTCATCTGCCTAGCATCCAAGACCTACAACCACTACTCTCTCTTCCCCTTAATCACAGACTAAAGGGTAGATCCTCCTTGCTGCAGCTAGAATTTCCTAAATGGGATCTGACAATTGCCTTGCTGGGTGCGTGAGTACCATGCACTCTCAGCTCCTAAAAAAAGGCTCTGCCCTCCTGGATCCTCTGTATCATTTCAGGCCCAGGCACGCACCGTTCACCTGAAGCTGGGTTGCGGAGGTCTTTCTCCTGTGTGCCTGCCCCTGTGTCTGATTGAACTTCAATTTGCTGAATCTAACCTCTACTTCCTTCCCACAGCCCTGCCTCCCAGGAAAATGTAAATGTATATTTAAAAATCAAAGGAAGCAATTCAGATATCATTTGAAATATTATAAATCATTTGATTAAAAGGTCAAGTTGAAGTTTATGGCCAACTGTCTTGGAAGGATCATGTTTGTTGTGTTTAAAGAGTAAACCACTTTCAAGCTTGTTTATAAACAGCAATTACATAATTATATACAAACAATTTGCATGAAGTCTACAGATTCATTTTATTTATTCATTAAGATAGAAGTCCTAAATCATCGCTTACAAGTTATGACAGCTTTATATCCTTGACAATTCTGAATATTCGGTATTACCTGGCACCTAGCAGAGAATCAAGAACAAAACTCTAAGCCCAAGTTTCTCCTATTTGAGAAACTTTCTTTCTTTGGGCGCCTGCATCTCAATGATCCAAGTCATTCACTGAAAACAAGTTTATTGCATAAAATAAATTCACCTTGTACATATGGTATCAGAATCTGAGTGCAGACCCTGGGATTTTGAAAAATATTTGCATATTCAGGATTTGCATTATTATAGGCATTAGTACCAGAATGTGACATATCGAGATAATGAGGTCAGTAAAGAGAATAAAATGCAAAAGAGCTAAAATTATCCATCTCTAGCACTACAGAAAGTCTATAGGCCATATCTACACTGATACATCAAGAAAGAGCAGTACATGCACATAATCGAGCAATATGGAGAAAGACATCAGAAGAAACAGCTAAAAGCATTGGAATTGGTCACCTATGAGACACAGGATACTGGGGAGAGATTAGAGGAATGGGGCCTTACTTGTTTCATCATAAACTTTTAGCACTATTTCATTTTTTTAAACCATGCTCTCCCGTCCCGTGCCACACACACGTACAAATATATATATATATATATATATATATATATATATATGGAGAGAGAGAGAGAGAGAGAAAGAAAGAGAGAGTTTCCCTCTGTCACTCAAGCTGGAGTGCAGTAGTGTGATCTCAGCTCACTTCAACCTCTGCCTCCCGGGTTCAAGCAGTTCTCCTGCCTCAGCCTCCTGAGTAACTGGGATCACAGGCACGTGCCACCATGCCCAACTAATTTTGGTATTTTTAGTGAATATAGGGTTTCATCATGTTGGTCAGGCTGGTATTGAACTCCTGACCTCAAGTAATCCAACCACCATATTAATTTAAATAAAAAATAAAAATCCATTAAAAATAAAGAAAGTAAAATACTCTATTTAGATTTTTAACTTATTCAGACTAGCATTTCCATTCAATTTCCATTAAGCTAGGTAGTAAGGTGGTACTTCCTGAAAAATAACCGTAGGAATCAAGGGCAACTGTTTTTTTTTTTTTTCAACTTTGGCATGTTTTAACAGAAGACAAAGTATACCAACATATTCTTTTACATCTTAAATTCTCAGTGTTCTGCTTCATTAAATGAATAAAGACATGCAGAAGAAACTTCCCTCTTAATAGAATAGGCGAAAACACTAACTAAACCGAAGTGATCACAAATGGATTCTAAACATAACTTGGAACACTTCAAATGTTTTAAATGGCAGCCACACAATTCCTATGAAGGTGTTACAGGAGGAGGCATAGTCCTTCTGTACTTTGTCTTCATCCAATCTTTTGTCAAATTTGTATAATAGGAGTTGGAGTTCATACGTTGAGGACCTCCTCAGGAGACGTGAAGGTGATTTAAACATTTGACAAAGGATACTAGAAGTTGGGAGGAACGTACTCAGGACAGCAAAGACAGAAACGTGGAGAGAGGCAGAGAACAGAAGCATGGGGGAAGGAGAGATAGCTCAGAGGAGCTGATTCTATGACTAACATTCGTCAGCCACTGGGGCAGTGTGGTTCCCCTCTTTCAGCAAGAAAATACGTAAAGGCACACAACCCCATGACGTAGATTTATTTCCCACACTGAGTAAGCTAAATCTTTGTCACCCCATTGTCATCCGAACTCCTTCTTTCACAGAAGAGGGTGACAGTAAGAAAATTTCTCACCTGAAGAGTCTGGGTTCCCCAAGATGTGTGAAGAGTAGCTTTAGGGGGCATACTGCAACAGCAGTGAGTCCTGCCATAAGCAGGGCCAACAAGTTATCTACCACTAAGCCATTGCTTCTTCTGTGTCATTTGGGAAAATCTGAAGGCCTACAACGCGAAGGAGATTAAGTTGGCTACGTGCAAAGCCATGCCAGTTTCATGCGAAGATGTTTCCTGAGTAAAACGGAGCCCAAGATTCTTTAGGTTCTACCCTTCCCTGTAACCTTCTCAAATAGTCTTAATTCATTTTACTGGTAATTTCAAAGAGCATCCAAATTGGCTTAAGCCCCCTCAGATCACATACCAACCTCCATGACAGGAGATAAGCTACTGTCTCCTTCTGAGTTCCAAAGGGAAGCCCAGAAGGATGATCTGTCACAGCATCACCCTGCAGAGCATGAGGCCACTATTGCATCTGAGACAAACTCCGGGTCATTGCAGGGAAAAGGGGGTGTTGCTTGAGCATTTTGCCAACATGATAAATCCTTGTCTGCCTCTTCTCCTCTTGCCTTCTTTTTCTGGCAAACCTTAAAGGAGTTGATTCACCAAGTCATAATCTTGTTAAGTGAAGCCAAATCTAAATTACCCTCACAGGCTCTTTCTTATTCCAGGCTGAGCAGTAAAACTCGGAAAGTCGCCCATAAAAAGGGTTCATTATGTGTTCTGCATAGCCTTAAAAAAAAGACTTGAATTAAATTCTGAGTCAAAGTTTGCTGATAAAGAAAACTTTTATGAACAAGTTCAGATTCTTACTCAAATGTTCTGAAGTCTCAAATATTTTGAAGTCTCCATTTCCATGTGGATTCAAGAGCCTGCTGCCCTAAGAGGCTGTGAAAATGGAGAAAGAGGTTGCCTGGGCAGCACTCCTCACTGGGAATTCCCCCAAAGCTGGTGCAGGACAAGGGAAGGAAAAACATGGGAAAGGGTCCCTAGAAGAAGCTGTGCCCCCACCTGCCACAGAGCATCACCAGCAAAATTAGGCAAAGATATTAAGTCCTATTAAGTGGGAAATTTTTTTAGTTTCAAGAATAATATTTTCCAAATTAAAGCAGCTTCCAGAACCTTGTAGTTTGGAAAGAATTCCTAAAAGGCCCATCATGTGATGAAAGGGCTCTGGGAATTTCTACCCAACTGGGACACCTTTCATTAAGCCAAGATGCCTCCAGAAGCCAGGATTGATAAGCTCCATGGAGCAGAACAATTATTAAATTTTTGAGAAAGGTCTTCACCACGAATTCTTATACCACCTGTTGATCACTGGAACCTCACCACCGCCATCACACTCCAGGAGTGTGCACAGCCCATCAGAAAATAAGTTCTCTGAGAGCAGGGACTCATCTCTGTTCTCCACTACATTTCAAGATTTTGCATGATGTTGGGCACCCAATAAATACTCAATGGCTGGAGGGATGGATGGATGCACCAAGCGCAAAGTGATGAGTAAAGCTTAGACAGCTTGGCATTTTCTTAGGAGAATCATCCCCCCAGGAATGAGGTCTCAGCAAGGGACCGGCTAGATACCTTTTATGTTTCTATCCCATGAATACAAGCCAGTGGGGAAAGATGGTAATCTGGTGCCTTCAGTAAAGCATTAGAAACTGAATATGAATCATAATTCTCCCACAAATTCTTTGATTATTTACGTTGGACCCAAAATTTGGTTCCAGTTCAAGCTGGGTCATTCATTTAATTGTTGTGTGACCATAGGTAGGACTGCCTCATCTGAAGTGGCAATACAAAGGCTTCTGTGAAAATTAAGCAAAGTGTCTCACTTAAACCTTCCTAAACAGTCCCTGGCATATATAGTACCAATAAATACTACTTCTTAGGGCCATGACTATATAAAAATGATTTGTTTTGATTAGATTTGAATGCAGTAAGTCAGATTAAAATCTTTTAATTGAGGGAATATTTAGAATATTTTTTAAAACCATGTTATTACAACAGTGGCATAAGATAATTAGTCTTAATTAGATTTAAAAAAAACCTTTTCATTACAATTGATCATTCGGTGTTGCCAAAGAATTCAAAAGATAACAAACATCAGGGGTCAGGACTCGGCTGAAGAACTGGGCATCCTCAAACATTTCCCAAAAGTTTCAAAACTTATAAAAAAATGTGCTCCTATTTCCTTAACTTTGTCCAAATAAAGAGCCATTTCTTCTACAAGCGTGATTTTCTATTGCATCAAGGTTTCTGAAGTATCTCCTTGTATATCAATTGTATTTACAAAGCAGTTAACAAACTGTAATGGAGATGGCCACTTGAACTAAACTTTTATGTATTTTAAGCTTCTCTCTTTACTCACACACCCTATAACATATGCATGTGTGTATGTGCATAAGGGAGACCTGTGGAAATCGCTCCCGTGTGCCTGTGTTTGTGTGTTAAGAAGTTCACCCTGTTAAATCTCACTGAAAGACCCACGCTACCTGCAAAGCATGCTGACAGTTGCTTTCCCTGTCCTTATTTTGTCCACTACCAGCTGGTGCTCTTTTCTGCTGGGAGTCAGCAGACATTTTCCTGAGGAAATAATCCCAGATAATTCAGTCCAGTCATCCTGCTCTTCGAGTTCCCTCCCAGGACTTCAGCTTTTGCTCCTATACTTGATTTTCTCCAAGTCTGATCCACAAATCACATACGTCAGAAGCACATGGGGAGTTGGGTAAAATGCAGATTCCATGAAGTACCCAGAACTTCAGGACTGAAATCTCTGGAATGGGGTTCAGGAACCTTCATTTCGGCAAGCATCCCATGGAATTTGTACCACTAGAATTTGGTCATTTCTGATCTGCACATACGTCCAAAGGTGATTGTCATCTACACCCATGGATGTGAAACAGGTTAAAGATCCCCCATATCTGTAACCGCAGGCAAGACCCTACCCCCTCTGCTTAAAGCTAACTGCCAACTTATTTCTATACCAGACGTCCAGTAGGCAGGAAACGCTGAACACATTTGCCATTACGTTACTTCCATAGCCACAGTTCACACTGCAGGGAAGTCTGATCAGACTTTTTTCACAGATTAAATCTTTCAGTGGCTCCTGTCTGCCCTCAGGATAAAATAAGTCAGTAAGGAAATCTTCAGCCTACTTCCCTTTCCTCTTGCTTCCACTGGTCATTCTATTCATTCAAAATCACTTTTTTTTCCCGTCTTTTCTAGGACGTTTAATGTTTCCTCTGGGCCCTGGGCCTTTGTACATGCTGTTCCCTCACTTCTCTTTCAAATCCTTTCCTCTGGTGCATCCACATTCCTCTGGCATTTTTCCAGATTTCAGCCTGCTATTACTCCAAAGAACACCTTACAGAACAGCTTCCTCCATCCCCAACTGTGGCCAGAGCCCCTCCTGTGGAGTGTGGGTGGCACATTCCCCTAGCCTCTGTAGCACCAATTACTCATGTGTAGAGCTTCTGAAGTACTTCACACCCCTTTACAGTTCTTCATATGCTACTCTGTGTGTTGCTAGTGTGTTGACTTCCATTCTTCACTACAGCTCCATGAAGCAGGAGCCACATCTGTCCCATCCACAATGGTACGCCAGCATGTGACATAAGATGTGGCCCACAGTAGAACTCCATATGTATTTGCAAAATGAATAAGTAAACAGATGAGTGGTCCTTGCTGCCTAAACTCCCACAGACATGAGAGAGATGCTTTTGTACCTGTGACATCATCACTTCAAGGAGGAGACTTAATGCGACAATATCAGGCAGCTTGCCATGAAGGCTGCATGAGCTCTTTATCCAGGGACTGCATTGAGGTTGAGAGTATAAACAATGTTCAGAGGAGGGAAACAATGTTTCCAACGTGTCCTGGTTCCCAGAAGTAAAATCTGAGTTGGAGGTGCTGAGACAAGAGTCAATCTTGGATAGTGAAGCCCTTGATCTTGGTCCTCGAGAATGGCTCCAAATCTGCCAACATGTACAGTTCCCTCTGAATCGCAGCTGTCTATACAGTGTGATTTATTAAAGAATTAGAACCTAAGCCTCCACTGTAGGCAAACTGTTTGGAAGCTGAAGGGAGAGAGGAGTGGTTTCTCCAAAGCTACATTTTAGAGACAGTGATGCAATCCTGCAGGCAGTTCAATTTCCAAAGCAAGATGCTCATTCCCCAAAGATCCTCATCTTCCAGGGAGTCATTAAATAAGTTGTCAAGCAAGTCATCCATCTGTGGGGCTATTGCTCATCAGTCCTTTGGAAACTTGCGTTGTCTCTTCCCATCCTGAGCACTGATGAAGATTTTACAAGGAGATCAGGAACTGGGGTATTTCCTGCTGCACAGCTGCAGCAAACCCCACTCTGAATCAAGGCAAGCAGCCATTTTAATTTCAAGGTGAGGCAAGAAACATGCCACATAAACCCCAGTTTTTTAATTTTCTTTTTTCTCTTTTTTCAGTTTTGTTGCTTTTTATTTTACCTTCTGGAAATTTGCCTTTCATCTTCCATATTTACAGAGGAAAAGCGAGATAACTTCCAAGGCAAAATTCCACTATAACATGGTTCCTCTCCAGCATGAAGCATCTCGGGAATTCTTTGTGGTAAAGTCAAGGCAGATCTGTGTCAAAAGGATCAGAAACTGGAAGCATTCACCAAGTGCGAGCCACATTTCCAATTGGAATGAAACGTGGGACACAGCAGAGTTGTCTTGGTGTCCAGTTTCATCTCTCAACTTTTGCGAGGCGTGCAGAATTTTGCCTGGCCTTTTGAAGGTGATAAGATTCAGGGACAGCTTTTGTAAATGAGGATCTGAAGCTATAAAACTAAGTCCACCTTCAGTGCTAGATATCCTGCTTGTCCATTTTTACTTTGAAAGACTAGACCCATATAAAGCCTCTCAATATGTGTGAAAGGGGCAACTTCTCTTTATATTTTAGGCCAGTTGGGGTGAAGAGGGACAGAGGAAGCAGGTTTCCATGTGGTTGTTGAGAGAGAAAATGTTCCCTTATGTTTCCAGATCTTCTCTTTGAAGTCATCTACTTTTCTATAGCCCATAATTTGAGTCTTCAAACCATTGTGCCCTCTGTTTTTTTCTAGTAAGTAAAGTTGGAGGGTAAACTGGATGTGGTGGCTGATGACTTCAAACTTGCTCAGTGCAGCTCAGGTCAGACAGTGGTTTTGGATGGCAGCACTGACAGGATGAGTAGTGGATTTTTGGGCCACATTGAAGTAAAGCACCTTTGCCCAATACTCATTCATAAAACTCAACTATAGGCATTTTTTTTTTGACAAGTTTGTTTTAGGTGGAGGCACCACACAGAGAAGCCTGGGATCTCCCAAAGAGACAGTAACGCAGGTGGTGGTAAAGTTAAAATTTACAAAATTGTAAGTTAGATACTCAGGCTTCTATGCCAGTCAACAGCTGGCTCTCCCTTTAGGTCAGTGGTTCCTAGACCACAGACCAGCAGCCTCGGTATCACTTGGGAACTCCTTGAAATGCAGATTCTCAAGCCCTGCCCTAGAACTACGAAATCAGAGACTCAGGGTGAAGGCTGAGTAATGGATGTGTTAAAAAGCACTCAGGGGATTAAAGTTTGAGAATCACTGTTTAATTCATTGGCTCTCAAACCTGGCTCATCGATAGGTTTTTGTTGTGTCCCCAGCCAAATCTCATCTTGAACCGTAGCTCCCATAATTCCCACATGCCATGGGAGGGACCAGTGGTAGGTAATTGAATCATGAGGGCGGGTCTTTCCCAGGCTGTTCTCATGATAGTGAATAAATCTCATGAGATCCAATGGTTTTATAAATGGGAGCGCCCCTGCACCCGCTCTCTCTTGCCTGTTACCATGTAAGACGTGAGTCCTCGTTCACCTTCCGCCATGATTGTGAGGCCCCCCATCCATGAGAAACTGTGAGTCAATTAAACCTCTTTCCTTTACAAATTACCCAGTCTTGGGTATGTCTTTATTAGCAGCGTGAAAACAGACTGATACACTCATCATAGCATGACTAGGCAGTACTTTAAAACTTCTTGATTCTGAGAGCCACTTCACATCTACTGAACCAGACTCTCTCCAAGTTCAGATGATCAGTCTTCACCAGAAACCACTGCCTAACTCACTCTACAGAACCAGCATGGCCAACAAAAACGCCCTGTGGAGCGACTGGCCGTCCAGGAAAATGCTGACCATTTTCCAATTCCTGGTTCTAGTTTCTAAACTTAGTCATGTCCCCCAAATTCCTTCTGGGTTTAATATCAAGTTGATTTCTGATTTGAAACCAAGTTGATTTTTGTTGCTTGTAATAAAACAACAACATTGACTAACACAAATGTTTTACCTGAAAATTCTGAATTTACAATAAATGTATATTAAATGATAAATGGTCCCATTGCTTCCACCTTCCCCAAAATGGTTTTTCTTGAAAGTGTTGGAAAAATGGATTTGTTATGGAAGTTGTAAAACAAACTGAAGTGTTTTGCATGAGGGAGTTACTCAGATAAAACAGTAAAATTAGGAATCACAGAGGTTGGTATGCTGTGAGCAATTTTTTTTGTTTGTTTGTTTGTTTGTTTTTTTTTTTTTGAGACAGAGTTTTGCTCTTGTTACCCAGGCTGGAGTGCAATGGCGCGATCTCGGCTCACCGCAATCTCCGCCTCCTGGGTTCAGACAATTCTCCTGCCTCAGCCTCCTGAGTAGCTGGGATTACAGGCACGCGCCACTGGGCCCAGCTAATTTTTTGTATTTTTAGTAGAGACGGGGTTTCACCATGTTGACCAGGATGGTCTCGATCTGTTGACCTCGTGATCCACCCACCTCGGCCTCCCAAAGTGCTGGGATTACAGGCGTGAGCCACCGGCTGTGAGCAATTTAACGTCCAACGCAGGTGAGGTTCTAAAGAGACAATTCAGTCACTTAAAATAAATTCAAGACTTGGTTCAGACTCAGTAAATCCACCCCAAGAACAAAAAGAAATTACAGGTGTGATCTTAAAATGCAGTCAGCAATCTGAGAAATCATAAAGAGTTGAAATAGTGCCAGAGACAGGCCAAGGATCAGTATTGTCCCAATTTTAAAAGAGAAGGGAAAGGTGAATTTTGGAAATTTCAGACTACTACATTTAACAATTTGCTTTTAAGTTTTCAGGCCTTGCATTACACAGATAAAATTAAACACTCAGGAAAGAAAGTAAAGGAATTGTGGACACTTGCAAGAATCATTCAAGAACGAATCACAGCCCCAAACCCTCTCAAGACCGTTTCATATGGTTAGTTACTAGGGATCAAAGGAACTTTGAGCTGTGCCGCCGTGCTGTCTCTTTATTTCAGTAAGGTGATTGGTTAACATCTCATTATTTTCCTGGGAAGAGGATAAAATATATGTGGGATGAATAATAAATGCCACCCACAAGTTTTCATCACATTTCATCAATATATAGGATTGGGGATATACTGCAGTCCTTATTGAGCTTTCCGTAAAAGCTTGAAAACCTGACAGTGCTTCTCGCTCACTTTCTCTCTCTCTC
>CM052658.1:114146469-114186983 GCA_028533165.1 Leontopithecus rosalia
GGAGCTCTAGATTCAGGAAATACGCCCCATTCATTCTTCAGTCCCATAACACTGTTCCAGTTTAGAGGGCTCCATCAACAGATGCCCTTTTTGGACAGAATTAGCAGACAATGAAGAAAAACTGATACTACTGTGATAGATCAAATTTTTCATGTGCTCAACTGCAAAGGGAATGTGCCTTTTCCCTTTTACAACTAACCAAGTTTTGTTGCTTTCTGCTCTTTTCATCCCACCAATAGAGAGTTGGAAGCTCTGTCACGGAAGCAACCATGGTGCTACTTGTGTCCGTGTACCCATGTAGGTTATCAGGAACAGTACTCCTGCCTCCTTAACCTCAAATTCCCATCGGTGGAATTCTCATAGGCATGGATTTACTCCATTGATACAACATCAATCTTAACAGCTTTCACTTTTATACATACACATTTTACCTCATATTCGCTACTCTTCTTAGAGTTTTTAACAAATCATTTGATTTTTCCCCCAACACTGTGAAGTATTATTATTACTGTTCTATATTACAGATGAAGAAACAAAAGCACAGAGCAGTTAAGTAACTTGTCCAAGGTCACACAGGAAAAGAGGGATGGAATTTGAATTCAAACCCAGGTAGTCTGGCTACAGAATCCAGTTTTCTTTTAACTTCTGTGCAACTGTCAACTCACCTTTACTTTGGTATATTTGTTCTTTTATCTAGAAGAATTTCAATCCACATTTAGATAAATCTTCAGAATACATCTAGTCATTACATAAGGAGCATGAATTGAGAGACTCTTTATTATGAAATCACAAAAGTATTCAATATTCAGCCTCCCCCACTAGAAGAAGGGATACCACAGTAAGCAGAAACCCTGCTGATGTGCCTATTACAGGTAAGAAAACAAAACAAGTTTATAAGCATCCTTTTAAAAAGGGAAAAATTCTAAAAATATGCCAGTAAACTGAAATTAATGATAAATGAAAATGGATCATTTGATGTCTGTTCTTCCTAATGAAATATGTGTAAAATATACAGATATTCTCTCTATTGTGCCGATTTTACTATTTTATTTCATGAACATAAAAAATACTTATGACAGCTTTTTGAGTTTACTTACAACCTCAATGCCCCCTATTTCCTATAAAATCTTAAGTTGCCCAAACAAGAACTGTTATACTATGGATGTTTTCAGGGCATGAGTCTCCCCAGATGGGGAGGAAATTCCACACTCCACGGTCCTGGCCAGGCACAGTATCGTACAGTAAGGTGGAGACTCAACAGACCTACAGGGATGAATGGGCTGCTTTGACAGGCTGGAATCCATCACATCACAATGAGGCCTTCAAGGCCATTGAGAAGGGACACAGGGTGGCCTTGCATGCATTCACATGGCACAGACATTTTGTCCGAAGCCTATCTCTCCTCTCTTTGCTAAGTATTAATGCCTTACTATGCATTCAAGGAAACTTCTCCTCTTCTCTAAACAGGATATGCTGCTGTACATCTCTGACCTTAGTGATCCATTGTCAAAAACACACAGACTCTTCCAAAACCACCTCCTTTTGGTTTCATTTCCTCTACTTGCCTTTCCCATGTGTCCCCACATTCAAGAGGGATGAAAGCAGCCACCCACAATGTGCCTTTTTTGTTGGTGCTATAATCCTCCTTTCATTTAATTAGAAAACCCATTGCTTATTTATTGATTTCATCTACTCAACAAGTAGTAAATGAGCTCTACTATTTCACAGCACTGTTTTAGGTCTTCAGTTATGAACAACTACAGAGAGGGTCCTTTTCCTGATGGGCAAAGTAATCAGAGAACAGGCAATGAAAGAATCTCATAAACTATAATTATTCAGTGGTGCAGGACAGAAGATGGAGCTACGGCAAGACTTCATATGTTTTAAGCAGAAGAGGGACATGATTAGATTTTCATTTTTAAAAGCTCTTTGAGGGCCGGGCGTGGTGGCTCAAGCCTGTAATCCCAGCACTTTGGGAGGCCGAGGCGGGTGGATCATGAGGTCAAGAGATCGAGACCATCCTGGTCAACATGGTGAAACTCCGTCTCTACTAAAAATACAAAGAATTGGCTGGGCACGGTGGCGCGTGCCTGTAATCCCAGCTACTTGGGAGGCTGAGGCAGGAGAATTGCCTGAACCCAGGAGGCGGAGGTTGCGGTGAGCTGAGATCGTGCCATTGCACTCCAGCCTGGGTAACAAGAGTGAAACTCCGTCTCAGAAAAAAAAAAAATACAAAATAAGACATCTCACTATTAAAATGTTAAAGATAAAATGAATTATAGTACAGATAAGGGGATTGGTTAGGAAGCCTTCACTGGAGATGAACTGAGAGATGATAGACGCCTGAACTAGGGCGGAAGCAGTGGAGGCAAGGAGCCATAGACTCAAGAAATACTGGTGACACAAACTCTACAGGACTCAGCGAGTGGAGACAGGGCAGAAGAAGCAGGTTCCAAATGTAATTCCCAAGCCTGTGGCTTTAAAGTGAATGGAGAGTTGTGCCACTGGCTGCAACAGGGAACTTGAGAGAAGCAGAGCTAGTGGAATGTGATCACGATGCAGTGATCGTACTTGAGGAGCATCAAGCAGAGATGAGCTAGGGCTGCTACAGCCCAGAAGGGGTTGAACACAAGGTTCTGCACGCAAGTTTTACGTCTTCGGGTCTTTTCAGCAAAATCTGCCTATTGTGGAGCCAGGGTTTCTGGGCTGAAACTTCTGGGATTCCAGAAGTCTGACAGCCAAAACAGTGGCACAAAAGATGTTGCCCTTTCAAATACATGTGAGCTAGTAGGATTTTCTTTTAATATCACATAGAAATGACAGATGGTTAGAGTTTTCACATTGATTCCATTTGAGATTGCCTTTGAAGGTAATTGTTTAATTATTTAACCCAGTGAGATTCACGGTTATAACTGATATCTTTGATTTTCCTTCACGCATCTTTTCCAAGCTTGTTGTTCATACTTCCTCAATCATGTCATTTGGTGCTGACTATTACATGAGTAGTTTGCTGGTATAGGTTAAGGCTGGTTTACTTCATCTATTAGTATTATCGATATTTTCATTTTATTTTTCCCAGGTTTTGAGATTGTGTGCACCCCTCCATCTCACGCAGCTGCACTCTAAGAAAGGGTATAGAAAAAAACTGCCTGGTTTTCTGTGTGTATTTGTGCGTCAGGTAATAGGATAAGGAACAGGAATTACTAAATATCTTCTGCTCCTTTTTGGCAGACAGTTTAAACGAAGAAAAATTAAATATGTGACAAACTGAAAGTTGAGTCTGTTTCCTTAACTGAGACCTATTTGTCCTATGATAATGCAAATTCTTTCTGGAGACCAACATTTTGTTTGTACTATCCCAGTCTTCAGAACTCTTGAGAGTACATCCTCTGATGTTTTAGGGGATTATTTTTGTGAGAATTTGTAAGCGGTGGCATTGAAGACTACAGTTTAAATGAGATTTTAAACACAAAATCCCTCATAGGAAATCAAACTGAAATGGGAGTCATCCAGTCTCTGAACTTTTAGCCTCTGCTATCTTTTTAGCTTATAGAAGGTTCTTGTTCCCTGTTCTCCTTTGTGCAGTCTCTTGGTATAGAGTTTGTATTGGAAAACTGGTTTATCTTATTTCCTCCTTATTAAGTTTCTATGCCCCTTACCAATTTTATCTTAATAATCTGCAGATTTCATTTGGCTTCAGTTATTCCTGCTGTTGCTGTTTTGAGGCTCTCCCGATTGCTGCATGACATTCAACTCTGGATGCATTCTCGGGGTTTTTCCTTTCAATTAAATGCTTCCAGAAACAAAATTTTGGAAAATGGGTTCACCCCAGCTGACACAAATCTGAAAGCCTTTCCAAAGGGATTTTACAGGGAAAAATATTACTGGCTTAAAAATCTCAAGCACTGAGTTCTGGGCTGCAATTTGAATTTGGCTTTCATTTTTCATATCTCCAACAATGTAAAAATCCTAGCAAAGTGATAGTCTTTTCTAAGATGGGTTCAGGTTTTTGGGATGTGCTTGTTCTTCTTATTCAAAAGAATTTCAAGGTACAGTGTAAATTTGCTTTTTTTTTTTTTTTTTTTGCCCTGACTCACTGAAAGCAGCAAAGCCCTATTTATATTCTGGTTTAAAAGGTTTTCCTTTAATGGAAATTTTTACTCATCTTCCATAAAGAGTAGTATGAGGATGAGTGAGCCCGGTGCAGTGTTGCGAAAGTTTGCGTATGCAAAATATGCCTTTTATTTCCTTCCAATGATACCTTTAGAGGAAGCCAAACAAGTTTCTAATAAATCCTTAAAGATACAGCCTTATTCCTTGCCCTTGCTACTCAAAGCATGGCTTATGTGCCAGCAGCATTGATAACACCTAGAAACTTGGTAGAAATGCAGACTCTCAGGCCTCTCTCCAGACCTACTGAGTCAGAATCTGCAAATTCACGATATCCTCAGCTGATTAACAGGCACATTCTAGTCTCAGAAGTATTGCAAATAGATCCCAGGTTGCTGCAGCTGCTAGTCTGTGGACTGCACTCTCGAGATGCCAGAATCCAGGGGACGAAAGGAAAAACAGTGTTACTGTAGAAGGGAGACAGTGAGAGTAGGTCCCCAAAAGCTCACGCATGTGTGTGTGTGCGCGTGTGTGTGCGTGTGTGTGTGTGCGTGTGTGTGTGTGCGCGCGCGTGTGTGCGCGTGTGTGTGTGCGTGCGCGTGTGTGTGCGTGCGCGTGTGCGTGCGTGTGTGTGTGTGTGTATGTTATGATTACTAAATTTCATAAGAACTTTGTAAGGAATATGTTTTCCACTTTTTTTATACAGGAGAAAACCGGCTCATTGTGTATAGGTGGCTTACCCAAAAATCATACATAAAGTTAATACTGGGCATGATTCAAAGCTAGACTTAGTCAACTCCAAAGAATTCTTGGGGAAAAGACCTACTCTCATCTTACTGTCTTCCTATGATTGAAGAGAGTCATGTTCACAGTGCTTAAAGTGATCTCCTTATTTTCTAACGAGTAGCCTTACTAGAATCAGGCCTGTATAAAAATAAACTTAAGATAAATTCCACTCTCAAAGAAAACACCATATATGCCCAAAATAAATTGAGGAATTTTTTAAAAACCAAAACTTAAACTTTAGAAAAGGAGATTCCTCTTAAATTCAAGTATTCACAAATTTCACATATTAAAAAGGCATTTTCTAAATTATTTTATTCTGAACACCAAATTACTATTCCAGAAAAACCTGTTAGGCTGAATATATGTCAATTAACACTAAGCACTGTCACCCAATGGAACCATTAAAAAAGAAAAGAAATTTAACAAGGACATGACAATTATTCCTGGAGCACAAGTTCAGATTTCATAAAGTAGAATATCATCCCACACAAACCTTTGAAAGATCACATTAAGCAGTATAGTATGTAGTCACATTATGAAATTCATGAATACAGGCTTAAAGATGAAAGAAAAACCCGGTATCCCTAATGTTGTATCAGTGGATACTTGTTAAAACCACAATCATGCATTGATTTTAAAAGTACTGGATCTCAAGCAACCTAATGGAAATGAAGGTGTTTTACTCTGGAAAATCATATTCGATGACTCAAAGAGTAGCCCAAGACATGGCAAAGGTCAGTTATAAAGTTGCATATAATTAGTTTGAGTGAAATTGTTTTACAAAATGTAAGAATGGAAATTGGCAATGTTCCCCAAATATCATCTCATACAGCAAGTGATTTTAAATATGTATGTATAACTAAATTAATAAGTTAAACCTTAAACCAAGTCTATTTTTGACTGTCTCATCTACACTCCTAAAAACATAGTTATGCAACCACATGGTAAGTGTTAATAATGAACCATGCTCAAACTATGTATAGAGGAAGGAGTAAGTCATCGGGACGACCAGGAACGACTTTATAGGAGATGACATCTGACTTAAATTTCAGAAACGAATAGAAGAGCAATACAAGAAAACAACTTGAAACATAAGACATCCCATAGTCTGAGTCCTGGAGGTGAGAAGACATGGCAGGCTTGAGGGAGAATGTGGTTTATGAGCTGTGTGAGGATTAGGGGGTGAATAAAATCTTGGGAGCCAGAAGTAGTTATGTAGCCTATTGACACTGGTAGAAGGAAGGAGAAAGCTGGGAAAACATGGTATCTCATCATAATTACCTAGAAGATCACCTCCTTCTATCACTGTCTTATTTCAACAAAAATATACGACAGTCACTTTCCTGCTCTCAGGTGTAAGTAGCTAGTTAACACAGAATCACCGTGCAAGCTGGAGACACAAGCAAGGTGATGCTCTTAAAGAGAAACGTTTTGAGAATTCTGCAGATAAAGCCTGAAACTGGCCGAACAAGCCAAAAGAAGAGACTTGGAAACCTTAGCCTTAGTTGACAATACTTTTGTTTGTCTGTTTTTAGATCATATCTCTCGCCTTGGTTCAAGGATGCCACCTCTCTTCCAAAAGAGCAGCCAAAGAATGCCACCTGTCTCTCATATTTATATGCTTTGTGTATGGACGTGCCCTTCCTTAGCCACAGGACACTCCTGTACATTATTATATTTATTTTTCATATTGAGCATTAGTTTTTATTATATGTGGAATAATTATATTTTCCAACAGCCAAGTCTGCTATTTGCATTTTGAGGTCATCAGTAAGGTCAAGACACTTGTCTTGCATGTAACTGCCAAGGTGATCTTTACTAGAACAAGTGGAGACTCTTCCCCAAAAGCAAGTTCTTCCTTCTAATAGAGCACCCTTGTAAAATACAATCTGAAGAGGCTTACAAGGGTTATTTAATCTTGTGGCCCCTAATAGTTCAGAAAGAATAAGATCTAATGTCAGAACACTATAACATGCAATCAAGAAAAAGTATAATAATAAAGGCATATTCAAAAATTCTGTTTTACTACATGAATTTTACTTTTAATAAAATAAGGTTGAAGCTGGGCTTGGTGGCACATAGTTGTAGTCCCAGCTACTTGGGAGGCTATAGTAGGAGGATCACTCTAGCCCAGGAGTTTGAGGCTGCAGTGAATGAGGCATTGCACACCAGCTGGGGTAACAAAGTGAGACACTGTCTCTAAAATTTAAAAAAAAATGCTGGGTGCAGTAGCTCACACCTGTAATCCCCCAGCACTTTGAGAGGCCAAGGCAGGAGGATCATTTGAGGCCAGGAATTTAAGACTAGCCTGGGCAACATGGTAAAACCCCATCTCTACAAAAAAATTTACAAAGTTAGCCAGGCAAAGTGGCTACTTGGGAGGCTGAGGTGGGAGGATCTCCCATGCCCAGGAGTTCAATGTTACACTGAGCTATAACTGTACCGCTGCACTCCAGCCTCAGCAACACAATGACACCTGTCCCAAAAAATAATAATTCAAAAGAAAAAAATAAAGAAAGAAAAAAGTAGGGCTGGGTGGATACTTCCATAACAAGATGCTATCTATATCAACTCCAAGCCAGTCCCATGCGTGACACAAAAACATTAGGACCTTGCTATTCAAATTAGGAACAACTTGGCAAAGACACCCACTATCACCAGTAACGTTTAACATTGTTCTCGAGTGGCTGGCCAGCAATTTTACAAGAATTAAACATGTATCAGTGGAAGTAAAAAGTATTATTATTGTTAGATGATATGTTGATTTATATGGAAAGTCCAAATGCGGCTTCCCTCAAAAATATCGGCTAGATGCTATTTACAACTAGACAGACCATAAAATTCATATAAGAAGAAAATTCTGGAAATAATAAAAAGATGACGAACACATTCATGTTAAACTATCTGAATAATTTTTTTAAAAACTGGGACATTTTTTAAATCTCAAAGTGGGAAAGGCCTTTCTAACAGTAATACTAAATCCAGAAGGTTAAAGAAAAGTGGATGAATTTAACAACTTAAAATTAAAATATCTGCACAAGAAAATAGTACCACAGAATCAACAGTGACAAATTGAGAAATGTCATACATGTCACAAAAGGCCGATTTTCTTTGCTTATAAGGGCCCTTGGAAATGAATACAAAAGACCAACAACCCAGTAGAGAAAAAACAAGACGATTCACAAAAGTGGAAACACATATAACTTAAGTATCATATTTTATTAGTTCTCATTTTAAAATCCAGATGAGACTTATAATCAATTTATTCTTAAATTTGATAAATTTCAGTAATAAAAAGATATTAAACTACACTCCATATTAAGATAAAATAAACTAAAACAAATTAATATTTCCACCATTAAAACTGACCCAAAAAAACCCAATAAAAATACACTATTGACTAGGTATGGTCCAATGGGCACCCTGGCACACTCTCAGTGAAGGAGAAATCACTGCAGCCTTCAAAAAGAGCAGTTTCACAGTACCCTAAGACAATTAAAATACATGTGGTCTGGCCGGACGCGGTGGCTCAAGCCTGTAATCCCAGCACTTTGGGAGGCCGAGGCGGGTGGATCACGAGGTCAAGAGATCGAGACCATCCTGGTCAACATGGTGAAACCCCGTCTCTACTAAAGATACAAAAAATTAGCTGGGCACGGTGGCGCGTGCCTGTAATCCCAGCTACTCGGGAGGCTGAGGCAGGAGAATTGTTTGAACCCAGGAGGCGGAGGTTGCGGTGAGCCGAGATCACGCCATTGCACTCCAGCCTGGGTAACAAGAGCGAAACTCCGTCTCAAATAAATAAATAAATAAATAAATAAATAAATAAATAAAATAAAATACATGTGGTCTTTGATCCAATAACTCTAGTTTCAGGATTAATCCTAAAGAAATATTTTCAGAATTGAAAGAGATTCAAAGATATACTAATTACATCATTGTTTATAATAGAAAAACATTAGAAAAATGTGTACTTGCATGCGTAAATTACCCCTATAGCTATGAGTAAATTGTCCTATATCTTTCAATGGAATAACATGAAGCCATTTAATAAAATGAGGCAGCTCTTACATACACTGATTTGGCACAACATCCAAGATGTATAATTAAGTGAAAAAATAACACGGAACAGAATATATAACATATGATCATTTGTAAGGATAGGTAATAGGAATGAGCATGTTTATGGCTATAAATGCATAGATCATCTGTGGGAGAATACAGAAAAGTCTGTTAATTGTGGTTACCTCCAGAGGGATTTAAGAGGCTAAGCAGTAGGCGCTGGTAGGAGCTTGCATTTTCTCCATTTACTATCTTGTAGCTTAGGAATGTACATATGCATGTAAAATCCCTTAAAAATAAAATTATAATTTTGATTTTAACATAATACATCTAAAGATTCTCAGCCCCTTAAAGCAAAGCATAAGAAAAGTTGAGAAACATTGACTATTGAAATCCCCTTATTTCATAAATCAGAAAATTCATCTATGATTAAGCAACTTGCCCAAGATCACTAAGATTATCTCGATGTCCTTTCCAATGCTAAGGTTCAATAATTTTATCTTATTTTATTGATGTTAAGGAATCCAGTGAATTAGCTATGGGAAGGAAAGGTTTATTGCCCTCATTCATTCATTGAATTCTGCCATTCACGGAATTCTAACCTAACCCAGGAAAGATTCTCAGAAAATTATACTAGGAAGGTGCATTGGCAGAGAGGGACCGATCCACTTTGAAATAGGTGAATGAGAGACATTTAGCCTGACACACTCCTCAAATCGTCATACCGCCCTGTTTTCGATTCCTGGTAGAGAAAAACATTCACATCAAAACATGGATTGACTGCTTTGATAGCTATGCCAATTTGCACTACAGATCAAACTATGGCCACCTAATTCATGAACTTCTCTCAAATTGCATCCCAAAGAGGAAGAGAGAAACTACAATGCACAGACGTCCAAGAACTGAAACATCTCTGTTTACAAGTAAAATAGCAACATTATCAGCATATCTCCTGAGGACTGGGTGACTAGGCGAGGTCCAACTGTCAAACCATTGGCCTGTTGCTTGTTAAGCACAAGGTGCTTCCTAAAAAGCGCCTCCTGCTCCTGGAAGCAGTAGCTTCACCCGAGAGAGAATACAAATTAGCAATTTTGACTTCTGGAGTACACACTGAATTTTGCTTTGGTTGCTTGCATAGGCTCTGCTTTCTGGTTTTATTATCACTCTTCCTCTTTACTTGGCAAATGATAGAGTTTAGTAAGGTGTTTCCTTACCACTAAAACCTAGCCAAAAATACAATATAATTTTAGGGATTCACTCCTACACAGTAAAACCTAGTCCTTAAGAAGACAAGCCAAAATCTCTCTCAGAATTTAAAAATGCCTCATAATTTATCTTTATTTCTGTAAGGTTTTTAAAGTGAAATTAGCATTGTGTATAGATTTGTAAACAGAGAAAAAGTACAATAATTACTTTAGGAAAAATAATTATTTTTATTTCAATCATATTTTTAACCATTATCCTAGTTGTTAGAATTGTTTATTTAATTTTTTTACAAAGGGTAGAATTAGAACTCTACATTTTCTAACTCATAACAGTAAAGTAATATATATTATAATATCTAGATTTGCCAAGCATGCAGGAGAATACCCCTTTACAAATAATGGCTAAAATGTAAATGAAGAGAGTCTTTGTGGAAGGCAAATTGTCAAAGCATTACAAAAAATTCAAGAATATTAATATCCACTGACCCAGCAAGTATGTTTTTTAAATGTATTCTCTTAGGAAAAAAATTGAAGAACACAAGAAAAGAATTAACCTCAAGAGCTTTCCTAGCACTTAAATAAATTGATAAAATAAATGCAAAAATAACATAAAGTTATCTTGAAGGGCTTAAAGTTTCCAGAACAGTGGAGTAAGGACTTCCAAAAAGCCATTTCTCCATAAAGCAGTAAGAACACTGCCAAAAATTATCAAAATCAACATTATCAAGCCAAAAGCAGTGGCTCATGCCTGTAATCCCAGCACTTTGGGAGGCCAAAATGGGAGAATCACTTGAAGCCAGGAGTTTGAGACAAGACTGGGCCACAAAGCAAGAACCCCATCTCTCCAAAAAAAATAAAATAGAAGGCTGAGGCAGAAGGGTTGCTTGAGCCCAGGAGTTCAAGGTTGCACTGAGCTACGATCCCACCATTGCACTCCAGCCTGTATGACAGAGTGAGACTTCATCTCTAAAAAAAACCGTCAACATTGTCAGAGTTCTCAAAGGTAAAAGATTGCAAAAATCTGAGGTATGTATTGAGAAAAAAATAAGAGAATCTCAATGAGAATAGTAAGCCTTGAGGTATTCTAACTTACATTCATCTTGTCCTACCTAGTGTTACAGTGGCCTTAAAAACCAATAGCTTAACAACCATAGTTGCTTTGAAATCCACCAACCTAGAAGACACTAGAGAAAGAAGAATGGATTTAGGGCTCCCTAAAAGTCCCATCCCCAGGGTATCACTATTTCACCTATCTGACAGCTTGCTGAGAAACTCCACTCTCCAAACTTGTCATTATTTATCTGTCAGAGTCACTCTGTCCTAACTCCAGTGCATTTGTTAAAAGTTATCAGTGGTAATTGTTTAATATTGCAGCTACCTGAAGCAGCATTACAAGTAGGAGTTAGCAAGATACTGACTAAAATATTTATGGATGTCTACATGGGGCTTTGAAAAGTTCCTACATAACCCTGGGATCCAGAAGGTCACACAAGTGTGCAAGGCAGCACAGTAAACAATTAAAAAGGCTCAAATCTCTTATCGCTGGCTAACCTTGAGGCTCTGTGCAATCAGAACGTGAAGGATAGGGCAGGGTTGTAAACTTCCCGCTGGAATGTTGAAAGCGTATCCCTTCTACAGAGCCCTTTGGCAAAGGTTGGGAGACATACTGGTTCAAGACATTTAGGGAAATCTCTATCCAATCAATATCTGACTAACTGAGCAGAGTCAGTGACCACACATGACAAAGAATACAGACTTTACAGAATAAGTTCAAGAAAGTCACTTGACAAACAGCAACAATGAAAACCACAAAAACAAACTGTGGCAAGGAGAAACAACAATTTTTCAGACTCGCTATTACATTCTTTTAAATGCATCCAGTTTTCAACAAAAACAACAGCAACAACAGAAAATTAGATATGCAAAGAACCAGGGAAGTTTATTTGACTACACACAAAGTAAGCAATAGAAACTCCTTGTGAAAGTCCTCAGGTTGCACTTATTAGAGAAAGACTTTAAACCAACTATTATAAATATTCAAAGAACTATAAAAAGAAAGTCTAAAGAAAAACAAAAGCATAAGAGTAACATCCAATTAGAGAATACATATAAAAAAGTATCAAAAAGAAGTAACTAGAAATACTAGATAGAGAAATACAATAACTGTAATGAAAAATTCCTGCAGGAGTTCAACAGCAGATTAAACCGACAGAAGAAAGAATACATGAACTTGAGGAACAAATCATTTAACATTATTTAGCTGAGGAAGAGAAAGGAAAAAGAGTGAAGGAAAATCCTCAGAGCTGTGTGGGACACTACCAGGCTTACTAACATGCAAATGATTATAGTCCTGGAAGGAAGGAGAAAGGGGCTGGATGAATATGTGAGGAATAATGGCCAAAACATTTCCAGTTTCAATGAAAACATTAATCTGTACATTCAAGAAGTTCAGTAAACTTCAAGCAGGGTAAGGTGAAAGAAATGTATATGTGGACACATCATAGTGAAATGTGGAAAGACAAAATTTTGAAAGCAGTAAGGGAAAAATGACTCGTTATATACAAGAGAGCATCGATAAAACAGCTGATTCATCATCAAAAACCACTGAGGACAGAACATAGTCAAAGCGGTGAAAGACTAGACTGTAAATCAACATGTATGCTAACTACATGCAATAAAACTGTTGTTCCAAAACAAAGGAGAAATTAAGACCTTAACAAGTAAATAAAAATTTAAAGAATTCATTACTAGCAGATATGCCCTACAAAAAATAGTAAAGGAAATCCTCTAGGCTGAAATAACAGGACATTAATCAAATAAAGGGTACCATTAGAGGTGACTACATAAGCCAATATAAAAGAGAGTATTTAAGGTTTTTTTCCCATGGGATTTAAAAGAAACTGCATAACGCAAAATTACAACACTGTATTGGTGGGTTTATAATACATAGAGATGTGATTTGTATAACAGTCATAGTAGAAAGGGAGAAGTAGAAATATGGGAGCGAAGTTTTTCTGTATTATTAAAATTAAATTAGTATAAATCTGAACTGGATTATCTTAAATTAGAATATTAACTGGAATTTCCAGATCAACAACTAAAAAATAACATTTTCTTTTTGTTTACATATATATGTGTGTGTATACACACATTTGTACTAGAAATTTATACCAGAATTAAAATAGTATTCTAGAAAATTTCTACTGAACACAAAATAAGATAGTAATGGAGGAAATTAGGAAAAATTAGGAACAAAAAATATATAAGACATACAAAACCCAGCAAAATAGCCAATATTAATCCTATCATATCAAAAATTACTTTAAATGGAAATGGACCAAATATTCCAATCAAAAAGCAGAGACTGGCAGAACTGATGTTTTTTAAAGCAGGATAAGACTGCGTACTATCCATAAGAGACAAACTTTAGATTCAAAGACACAAGTAAGTTGAAAGTAAAAGGACAGAAAAAAGATATACTATGTAAAGTAACTGAAAGAGAGCAGCAGGGGCTATACTATTATCAAACAAAAAAGTCTTTAAGACAAAAATTACTGCTAGAGACAAATAAGGACATTATACAATAGTAAGAAGCCATCAGGAAGACATAACAATTATAAATATCTATACTTAAAAGAGGCCTAAAATATATGAAACAAAAACTGAAAGACTAGAAGAAAAAAAAACAAAAATAATTTGAGATTTCAATACTCTACTTTCAATAACGGATAGAACAACTAAGTAGAAAATTAACGAGGAAATGGAAGACTTGAAAAACACTGTAAACCAAGTAAATCTAACAGATATAAAGATGCTTCTCATCTTATGATGGGGTTATGTCTCAATAAACCAATCATAAGTTGAAAATCATTAAAAATGCATTTAATACACCTAAACTACCAAACTTTATAGTTTAGCCAGAGACTACCTTAATTACACTAAGAACATTTACATTAGCCAATACTAAAGTATTGAATATCTGTATCTCTCTAAGAGAGAGAGAGACAGAAACAGAGACAGAGAGACAGAGGGAAAAGAGAGAGAGAGAGAGACAGAGACAGAGAGAGAGACAGAAAGAGAGGAGCAGAGAAAGACTTTTTATTGAACCATTAAGATTTCTTTGTAGATACCTTATCCTTAATTAAGAATGTATCTCTTAGGATTAAAGATATTTTCCTTTCCCTTTACTTTATAACCACAACATACTATCTTAATGTAGTATATTAAGTATATTAACTTAACTACTATACTTAATGTAGTAATATTATCTAATATACAGCCCACCTTCAAATTTCCCCCAACTGTCCTAATAATACCTTTTATAGCATTTTTTAATTCAGAATCCAGCCTCTTTCATCTATCTTCATCTAAAACCACCGTCCAAATTTTTCTTTTATAACATTGAATGAATGAATGGTTACACTCCTGCACTAAAACATGGCAGAGTTGCAAGGACACTAGAGACTTGGGGTAATTGAGCCACATCGCTCCTTTTGGAACATAATCTGGTCACCACTGTTCCTAAACCTCCCTTTCACCTTCTCTTCTCCGACCCGTGCACTCAACATGTGATTGTTATATGATTCATTAGTTTGTTGAAGAAAAGAATTACAGATGAGCCATTTAGTAGATCAGAAAAATGAACACAGATGTTAAGCAATTTGTGACAGACAAATATAAAACTCTATCTTGATCATTAGGCTTTGGTTATTGGCACTCTTCCCTAGAAGGTTTGATGAGGTCTCCATTTCATTTCTGACTATGGGGTCCTTTTAAGTTCCGAGGCGGGGTACAAATCAAAGAGGTATTTAGAAGGAAATTGAGGGAAGGTAAGAAAGAAAAGTCTGTAGGGTAAGCTGTGAGCTCTATGGCCACCCTGCTGTCCCTTAAGCCTTGTCATCACTCGCAAGCCTCAGGTTTATGAAGAATTCAACTCCAGCCTTTCAGACTCATTTGGACTCATTGAACTAGGATTGTGGGAAGTCCAGAAACAGCAGCCAACGGGCTGGATACCCTCTTATCTATATTATCAGCTCTGGATTGATGGTCTCAGAAGGAAAGACTGAGAGAAAAGAGAAACTGATTTCAGGCAAAATAAACTTTCTTTGAATGAATTCAGAAGTTGCGGTCAAATTATATCTTCTGTAAATGCTATAACAGTACAAACCAGTAAATAACATAAAGCCTGTTCCACAGGAATCAAAATCTGAACATACAAAAATTATTTCCTAATAAAAATAAAGTTTGAGAACATGTCTTTCTATATTTGATTTTTTTTATGGGGAGAACACATCTTTTTAAAGCTTGAAATTGTTGAGTTTAATTCAAAGCTACCTTATCATTTTTTTAAACTAGCTGCAAGATCTTCTTGACTTAGAATTGTAAGTTCTCATTCATCAACTTGCACATCCTCTGCAGATGAAGCCCACAGTGTCCTCAGTGCCCAGACAGGTAAAGGGAAGTCAAAAGGGAACCAGTGCCTAGAAACTGCCATTTTGAATTTTGACTCTAAAGCTGTGGACAAAGGTTTGATTTCTTCTCTGGGAACATGTAAGAGAATGGTGCGAGGCACTCCACTGCTAGAAAGAAAACTTAGCATGAAATCTGTTTACAGTCATTGCCAACTTTCAGTTCAGGGGCTCAGGCAGGGAGGAAAGAGATGTTGAGAGCTCCTTGCTCACCTCCATACTACAAGTCATGAAATCCTGAGACAGCCTTCCCAACACCAGAGGCTTCTCTCCTGCTGCGGCCTTCAAAACTTCGCCTTCTTGGAAGAAAAACAAGGAAGACAAAAGAAAGTTGTTTGGCTTCTACATTAGACTGGCCTCTTCTCTGATGAGCAGGTTGGCCACTGCGCCAGACTCCGCCGTCTGCCAGGCCTTCGGCAGCCGGGGGATCACATCACACTGTTTGGCTGCACAAAGCCATGGTTAGGGCCGCTCCCCACACAGATCCCGCCAACAACAACAGCCCCACTCACCGCTCAGCCTTGACCCTGTGTTCTTGTTCACAACGTTCTCAGGGAGTCTGCTGACACTGAACGGGAGAGGTCTGTTTGAAGTGTTTGTGGATTCTTAAAGTTAGAGGAGGTAATCCAATCCGCTCCCAGTAAATCTTCAATTTGAGAGTCCCTACGTTTTGAGAATTCATAAGTATTCACTTCCAAAGAAGGAAAAGCATTCAAGAACTCACAAATTTGAATCTGCTCTGGCATTCCAACAAGTCACCATTTAAAAGTGAGCAGTACTGGTGTTCGAGGGCAATGACCACACCCCCACTGAAGTCTAACCGACCTGACAGCACAGAAGGGTCCATTAGTGGGTTTTCCAAACCAGAACAAGGAAAATGCACAGACAATTTGATTGTGTTTTCCAAACTGAGCAAGGTAACTCCACTTATCTTAGGTAGTAGAATGGAACTCAGAATTTTCCCAAATGTTAATCAACTGTTAGTAAATACTGTGATTGGAATTTTGTGTCTTTAGAAATATCAAATGCTTGGTATTGTTCATTCATTCACTAAGCAAATATTTGTTGAGCACCTGCAATGTGCTAAGTTCCATTTCAGGTTGTGGAGATACAGCAGTGAACGAAACAATGTCCTGGCCCTAATGGAGCTTATATTCCACCAGCGCAGGGAAAGAAGAGAAAGACAAAAGAAAAAAAAAAGCACATTGAGGGTGATAAATAAGCAATGGGGAAAAAGAAACAAAATCAGTTTAATAGGGAGTATCTGGTGGCAGGGGGAGGTAGGAACAAAGCCGGGTTACCATTTTAATAGAAAAGTCCTCGCTAAGAAGGTGGCATTCAAGCATATCTGGCTTCTTCATTTCCTTCAAGAAGCTGAAGAAGTCAGATATGTGGACCTCTGGGTAAGAGTCTTCCAGACAGAAAATTCAAATACAAAAGAACTGAGGTGAGAATCTGCCTGGCGCATTCAAGAAATAGCAGGGAGCCCAAAGGGTCTGGAAAAAATGGTATACAAGGGTTTATTAGCCCATTTTCACACCGCTATAAAGAAATACCCAAGATTGGGTAATTTATAGAGGAAAGAGGTTTAATTGACTCACACTTCTATGTGGCTGAGGAGGCCCCAGGAAACCTACAATCATGACAGAAGGTGAAGGAAAAGCAAGTACCTTCTTCACAAGGCAGCAGGAGAGAGAAAGCACAAGGCAGCAGGAGAGAGAACGCACAAAGCAGGAAGCAGCAGACACTAGCAAACAACCAGGTCTTGTGAGAACTCACTATCGTGAGAACATCATGGGGGAAACTGTATCCATCATCCAATCACCTCCCACCAGGTCCCTCCCTCAACACGTGGGGATTACAACTTGGAATACAATTCAAGATGAGATTTGGGTGGGGACACTGAACTAAACCACGTCAGAGGGAGAGGCTTGGAAGATAAGGTTGGGGGTACAGGGGTGCTCTGGTTTTAACTTGGAAAAAGAATAGATGCCATTAGAAAACGTGAAACAGGGGGACACTTAGAAAAGATCACTTTGGCTGGTAATTCACTTTCACTTTCACTTTCACCCTGACTCTCCACAACGTCAGTAACTGGGTAGAGAATATCGATATGGGATGTGATGGTATCAAGTGGGAGGGAGGCCAGAGAGGGCTGTTGAGCATGAATGTGAGACCCGCTCCTTCTATATCCCTCAAGATTAGTCATATTTGCACTGTCCAGTATGGTAGCCACAGCCACATGTGGGAAATATGGCCAGCCTGAAATAAGAAGTGCTGTGAGAAATACACACTGGAATTTAAAGTCTTAGCACAAAAATAAACAGAATGTAAGATATCCCATTAATAGTTTAATAATAATTACACGTTCAAACAATAATGTTTTAGATATGTGGGGTTAGGTATAGTGTATTATGAAAATTATTCACCTTTTAAAACATATTTTAATGCAAAATTAACTCAACTTTTTAAAAACTTATAATAATGCAGCTACCAGAAAATTTAAAATTGCATATGTGGCTCGCACCATATTTCTACCAGACAGCACAGGATTAGATTACCAGAATGGTGGTAGACCTTCCCAACATAAACAGGTACTGAATGAAGTGCAGTCACTACTTACATGAAGAAAGAAATGATTCAGACTGCAAACTACTATCTCCCTATGCACAGCCTTCTGTATGAAGGGCAATGATTGTAGACAGCAAGAAGCCATTTAGGAAGTTTCTCCTCAGTAAACCAAACCAGAAAACTTTGGCTTAAAATATTTAGGTTTGATATATAAATGAGTGTCCTAAAGAGTGAATTCAAGCAGCTAACCATCCAAAAGACGACAGCTAAAAATCACTCAGCTATGCAGGAAAAGGAGTTACCTACTAGATGCTGGCTAACAGGCACAGCATGCATTATTCCATGAAATCCTCAAAACCATCTGGGACTCCTTTCACTAAAAAAAAAAAAAAAAAAAAAAAATGGGAGAAGGACTGTCTGGATCTCCAAAGAGCCCCACAGTTTTACTGAAATTGGCTCTTTCATTTCTATGAGAAGCAAGGATCTTAACTTTTTTTGTTTTGCATAAAGCTCTTTATGCATGAAATAGCTTTGTAGGTCCTATTTCCTGAAGCAACCGTGTTAGAGATGGAGGAAGAGAACAGAAGGTTCCTGGGTATTGTCTGCCAAGAACCAGTACCCCATTTTATAAATGAGGAAAGTGTGGCTTGGAGCTGTATACTTATTTGCTCAAAAAGCACAGCTGAATGGAACCCTTGTCTGACCAACTCCAGAAACTATGTCCCACCCACCAGGGCACTGTGGCTTCGGTGGGCCAGATCCCAGGTAGGATATGTGGAACTCTTGAGGTGGTCCCTGACTCTGTGAGACTCTGAGCATGGGACTCTAACTCTCAGAAAATCCAGGCCTCTTTTGTACAACACTTACACAACACCTGGAATGGGGAAGCAACAAGGATTAACACGGAGAAAGAAGCAATACCTCAACATCTGCACAGGCCTCGTGGAACCAGCGCTGCCAAAAACAGCAGGGGACTCTGTCTCCTTAGAGAACCTCAAAGCGCTTCCAAAAATCATCAATCTTACACGGCCTGGTTTTATACTAATGTGGAGGCATATCATGCTACTGGAATGCCTTTCCATTTCTGAGCTAGGAATAGAAGATTGTGTAATAAGCATAGACATGTAAGGTTTGCCCATTCAGCAGCCTTAGGGGTACAGCCCTGCAGCAGGAGGTCTCATCCTGACTCTCCACACTGTCCTGTTTTATCATCTTACTGTCTTCTCCTTGCCTTCAGGAGAAACCCGCAAACTTCCTCCACCTCTAACTGTGTTTCTGCAAAAAGAACCCACAAATCCATCGCATGAGTGAAGAACTTCATGTCCTTCAAAATGGATGAGACCCTCTTGCTCTTTATCCTAGATCTGTATGGGGTACCAGGCCTGTCTTAGTATTTTAGAGAAACTTTGTTATGTAAGTCTTTTTAGGGTTTTAACACAATAAGCTAAAGCATGGCCACAATTGTAAGTAAAGACTTTTTGCATCATTGAATATAATTTATGATGATATTGACTATTTAAAAATGTACAAGGCTGCATTTGTAAAAACTCATAGGTCCCAAAAGGGAGTAAATTTTACCATGTATATATTCAAAAGTAAATTTTCAGACATACATTTTATTTATTTATTTGAGGCGGAGTTTCACTCTTGTTGCCCAGGCTGGAGTGCAGTGGCGCAATCTTGGCTCACTGTAACCTCTGCCTCCGGGGTTCAAGCGATTCCCCTGCCTCAGCCTCCCAAGTAGCTGAGACTACAGGCACGTGCCACCACGCCTGGCTAACTTTTGATAGACATGGGGTTTCACCATGTTAGCCAGGATAGTCTTCATCTCCTGACCTCATGATCCACCCACCTTGGCCTCCCAAAGTGTTGGGATTACAGGTGTGAGTCACCGCACCTGGCCCTACATATATTTAAAATGTATCAGTGACCTATAAGAAAAATAATTTCTATGAACAGGTATTTAGAGTCAGACAAATAATTTGCTTCCTGGGAAAGTGAAGGCCCTTTCTGAATTGGGAAATTATAGAATTGTAGAACTGGAAATATTCTAACAAGCCCTTATTTTACTAATGGGGAAACTGAGTCCCAAAGAGGTTAGTGGGAAGGTTCCAGGTCACATAACTAGCCAATAGTGGACGCAGGGCAAGACCACAGGTCTCCTCACTCCCAGGACAGTGGCCTTTTGTTCACAACAATCCCCCCATGGCACACAGAATCCATCATCATGCCCTAAAGCTAATCAGAATACTTTAACAGCAAAGGCAAAACTTTTAAAAATACCAAAAACTTCATTGCATTTTTCCTAGACCGAGGTCAAATAATTTTACTTAATGATAGAAGTTTGAGATAAACACAATTTGGTTATAAATGAAATCTTGCTTCAATCTCTGAAAATGTCTGTGTTGGAAAAAAATTCTCTTACAGTTTGATGTTTTTCTGGGCATATGTTCTGTCCGTTCAGTTAGTGGGCTTAGTTATTAAAGACAGCTGTGTCTATTGTTTATGAATATTATGGATGCTGAAAACCTCATAATAAAACTCAAAATTCTCAAGAGTCCCCTCCCTCTCCTGTTCTTGAACTTGACACTGAAAAGAAATGCATTTCCCATCAATGTCAAAAAAGAGTCACTCCTAGCATTTGCCAATCACATTCATCAACTCAACTGGTGGGGAAAAGACCCCTAAAGTCAACACAGCCCTATCATCCAATATGTGAGAGGATATTACACGCTCGTTTCATCAAATGACAGCATGAAAAAATTGATATGTATCAGTATGAATAATGTAGTGAGAGTAATTTTTAATATTCATTTTGAAGTTAAAAAGTAACTTTTCTATTACTGAATGTTAGTTCTTAAATTATGACCAAAGGATACTCCTTTGTAATGAGTACCTGCTTTTGTTAATGCTTGACAACATTACAAATTTATACTTAAGCCCAAAATGAAACAGGTACCTCCCTCCTTTTGTCTAAAGGGAATGGCACGGATAAACTACAGTTTTCCTTCTTTATTCATTATGAATACCAAGTGTTTTCTGCTGTTTCATTCTATCAATAGTCAGAGGTTTTAAAAAGTCCTCACATAGTTTTGTAATTTAACATCTGGAACATAATGTGGTTAATCATAATCACATTGTCTGACTCTGTATCACAGAGAACAGAATAGAGGCACAAGAGAAAAAAAAAGAAAGAAAAAAAGAAAAATGTAGTAGAATTCTGTGATAGACATGTTTGACACTGGAGCTGACTCCTGGTCACTTAAACCTGCCATGGGGCCCCTTACATCGAAGGTGCACCCAGATGGTAGAGGCCATGTCCTCTCCAAACAGCAAAGTCTGTTCGGTATTTCAATTTAGCTCTTCTAAACCACAGCTCAAGATCTTAGGTGGATTTCAGAAGGATGAGTCACTGCGTATGACTCAGTATAGGCTCAGAGATGGGCTTGAGACAGGAATGTTGGATGGTGCAGAGGAAGTACTCTTCTCCTTGTGTGTTTGTGGTTCAGTATCCTCCAATCTTTAGGGAGGACTGTGGCTCCCTGAGATGCAAACACATCACGGCTCACACACCAAACAAGTGGTACCATTTAAAATTCCATTCTGAGGGAATGGTGGTAATTGAAGCCATTCACAGGCCCACAAATGCACTGCTACCCTCCAAATTGAACATTTGAATGACATTTAAAAGGTGCCAAAATGTGTAATCAATTCATTCAAAAGATATTTCCTGAATATCTAGTGTGTGCAAAATTCTGGGATAGTTACTTGAGAAGAGACCAAGATAGCAATGAAAATGAGTCATGGTACTTTACTAATACCAGGCTATCGTGCAGAGCGCCTGATGGGAATGGAAGAGAGGAAGCTCAAGTAGGACCAGGGGACAGGGAAGTGGAAGCAGGTGGGGAAGGAGAAGGAACGGAGGGCACAGGAGGGGAGGGGAGTCATGAAGCAGAAACGAACAAAGGAGCAGATAAAGCAGCAAGGCCAGAGGTGCCAAAATGGTTTTTAAAATGAAGTTATCAGGGTAATAATGGAGAAAAAATCAGAAAGTTCTGGGAATGTCCTAAAGTACTTTGGATGGTATTTTATCCTATTTGGCTAACCAAAAAAAGGACATTTCCTTTACTTTCATTAATGAATATTTTCATTCTCATCCTCCCACACCACAGAACGATACATTTTTACACTAGTCCCCTGAGCTCACCCCGGTTCCATCCTCTTCGCACAGCTACTCTTAAGTCTCCTTACCAGCTTTTTACAATGGTTTTGCTTGGAGGCTCTTTCTCTACAGAATTATCATGAACCCTTCGTGTAACCAGGCTCATCAAAACAGTGAATATTTTCCTATTGCCTTCAAGATGGACTTCAAGACCCAAGTAGGAAGGTAGAAAACTCTAGATTGTATAACTCATTTTCAAGAACATGGATACTCAAATCACCAGCTGTAAGACCAGTTACTTAGGCAAATATTCACTGTTTCCTATGTGTAAGACACTGTACTCAAGGTGGAAGGTGCATTACACCTGTCTACTAGGAACTTAAAATCTGAAACACAGAACAACATCCTAGGAAAAGTAAAAAGAGATGGGCAGAGGAGCCCAAACGGAGAACCAGGCTTGGAGAGTAGTGGGATACTGGATAGTTCTCTTTCTGAGCTAAGAAGGAACGCGAGAAGGCTGGGGAGGTGACTACAGAGCCATGAGTACTAGAGGAAGCATTGTAGAAACTCAAAAGGATGACGCATTTCAGTATGGGAGCAGGTACAGAGGGTCGCAATCTCAAAATGAAGGCTTTAGAGATGGAAAAGAAGAAGCTTAAATAATGAAAAGTCTTGGACTAATTAAATGTGGGAGCTGACAATGCTGACTCACTTTTCTGTTTTTTAATATATTTGGATCAAGATTTGAGGGGTGAAGCTTGGAAAAAACATGGGATTTTAGCAAACTGTGCCATTAACCACCATGCCATGTGCATGCTAAGGTCAAACATACACTAGGCATTGCTTCAGTGTTTTTAAACACATCTTAACTTATCTAGCAGAGGATTAAGATTCTTCATACACATATACATTTCAATAAAACTAACTTCAATAAAACTTTAACTTTCTAATTTCTAATTAGAAAAATCAGAAATAAAAACAGACAATTTACAGAAAAAGACACAAATGACTGATAAACATATGAAAAATGCTCAGTTTCAGGAGCCAAATGCCATGAAAACAAGATTCCCACATGGAAAATGGTTAGGTACAGGAGGATATACACCAATATACTTGCTTCAATCCTTGACCCACTAATTATACTTCAATGAACTTAGCCTAAGGAAATAATTTTTTTAAAAAAAGATTAATTTTCAAAGATGTCTGTTATATTATTCATAATAGTGAAACTGAACATGTTAATTTTTAATAACAGAAAATGATGAAATATTGTTTTATAGAATGTCATGTAGCTATTAAAAGCATTTTCAACTTTTGCATGAAATGGAGACATATTCACAATATGTTAAATGAAAATAACAAGGAAATAAAACTGCTACAGAATTACATGTACATGTGGAGGGAAAAATGTTGGAAGGAAATATATTAAATCATATAACAATTTATATATTAAATCATATAAATATATTAAATCATTAAAGCATATAACATATTTATTAAATCATATAAATATATTAAATCATATAAGATGCATTATAGATTATGTCTCAGCTTATCTTTGAGCTCTATAATTATTTCCATTTCTCAATACATTTAGGCTTTTTAAAATTATCATACAACACATGTGACACAAGAAAGGCTGCGTTATGGTTTTATTTGGGGTTCATTTTCACAAGCCAATAGATTGTATTTGGCTGAAAATGAAAAGGGAATTCCTCTTCATTTTTGAACGCTCAGGGCCTAATATAGTGCGTAACATAGAGCAGACACACAAACGTTGTTATGCTAACACAGGATTTGCCGGCTGCAGAGAGAAGAGAGAGAGATAAAGATGGAAAGAGGAATGGGCAGATAGAAAAGTCTTCAGCATTTAGTAAAATCTGTATCTTTCTTAGGGTTTTTAGGGGATGAAAGGAACTCATAATCTGACAGACCTTAGAGAAAATGGAAGAAAGTCAAAGAAACGATCTTTTCAAGGATCTAATGGTGTGAGACTTAATCAGCTGAGGTAATTCTTCTACCAACTCTCAATCCTTATTCCAAATTTCACTCAAATCTCTAAACATGTCTGCTTCTTAGACAGATAATAGAAAGTAACTTCAAAAGCAATGACAAAATAGCTCCTTCTATCTACCAAGAGGATAAATTTACATTCGCAGAACCACTGAAAGCCATGTCTAGGTGAACCCAACTCCTCCATAAAATCTTCACGGAGGGCTTTGAAAATTAATGCTCAAACGTCAGTGGACCATTGCAAGAGAGAGGTGAGCCCATTGGATAAACACTTATTTTTATCTATCCTTGGGCGCAGAGAAAATGAGGGTGGCTCTGCCCCAGAAACCATCACATTCTCTTTGTGTAGGCACAATTTCTTGGTGAAGAGATGCATTATAGGTTATGTCTCAGTTTTCCAGCTTACCTGAGGGTAACAGATATGTGTTCTTCATCCACACTGGTGTTATGGTGACAAATGCTTAGGCTCAATGCCCAAGGCTGAAATCTGGTATGAGTTCAAGCTTGCTTAGACTCGTGAACTTTAGAGAGAAGAAGTGTAACTTATTCTTCTATTGTGTTGACATTTCTTGCACCAGATTTGGTGTTTTTTTTTTTGGACTCTTATATCACCATTATTTCTCCCTCAAAATGGCTGGTTGTTCTTCACTCCATACACTCAAATGTCATTTCCCAGTTTCAAATGTGCACCAAGAATGATAGATAATATCTCAAAATTACACTGGTTGGTGAAGAGAGAGGACAGACAGAGAGAAATGACATGTAGCTTTATAATCAGGCAGTTTGGGGCTTCTGTTCTTGCCAGGTTTTTTAACTTTGGGCAAGCTATTAAACTTCTCAGAAGCTTGAGCTGTTTTTGTTTTTGTTTTTAACAAAAAAGAAGCTAAGACTATCTAGATTGCAGGACAATTGTGAAAATTAACATTATATACTATATGTACCTGGCACAGGGTACACACTCAGTGGTAATAACTATTATTATCAATAATTCCTCTGTAAATAAATTATTTGCAGATTTCTTTTCAAACTCTGCATTTTCATATAAATGCTCAAATGTCAAGAAAAAATTTCCTCTCCAACTTTCTTCCCTGTCATGCTCATTATGAAGTCGATGTCTCCCTGTGTCGAAGAATAGCTTTGCAGAATATTTCAGCTATAAACAAAGTATATAAAGAAATAATCATAAGGAATCCAACAAGCCATTAAAACAAAGACATATATGAGGATTAAAATTCTGGATTTGTCCTGAAAACATGTAAGTCCAGGATGAGGTAGAACTTAAAATATAGAACAATTATTTCCAATATTTTTAATATAAAAATATTGAGTCCCCTACTGGTGTCAAGAACTTGCTGAAAGTACTCAACTTGCTGAAGGTACAGTCTCGTAACACAGATAACTCAACTATGCTCATGAACTCCTTAAGATGTGACTTGAAACTCTTGCCTTACTTTTTTCTGCAACTCTAAACTAACATACCATGACATTTTCCCAGTCCACATCAACTCCTCACACTGAATGACCGCTCTCAAGTCAGACCCCCTAAAACCTCATCCCACCTTTGCCCTCTTTCTTCCAAAAAACTACTAAGGCTCTGTCAAGGTAATGCTCAATGACCATGGTAGGCAATTAATTCAACTTTGCCATATAAACAGGTCATTTTGGGGGTATTTTCAAGCAACTAGAATTTGATTTCCCATAACAATAGTCGTGCATTTATGGAATCACCCTGATGACAACGGCATTACAATAAATCTTCCAATGGAAGCCTTGGCTGACAGGTAAACCGCAACTATTCGGATTCATTCTAACATAAAACACCAAGATTCACAGCCCTTCGTCCAGTCACAAAACAAGCAGAACACCAGCTACTTTTCTAAGCAAGTTGAAGGCCCCTCCTAGTGGCCAAGTGCTATCCAGCCCTTTAAGAAAACACCTTTTTTTCCAATTAACTGTTCAAAATCAAGACCTTTTTGTCCTCAGGGTGATGGTACATCCACAGTGTGAAATGGAACACCGCAGCAATGACACCAATATTTCAAACTAGTTTTCAAAACTCCTCTGGGGCTTTTTGGCCCTCACTAGTTAGATAAACCGCCCACATTGATCTAATTTGCTCAATAATTGCTCAATTCTCCAATTTATTGCCCAGATGTCGCCAAATTTCTCCCCGTGGACAGGGAAGATATAATGACAGCTTATAACTAAAATGCATCAAATTGCACATATTACTGCAAGTAAGGCAGAGGCCATGAGAGAGGGTTCAGGCCTCGAGGGTCCCAAGTCCCCATGTCAGGGGAGAAACAGCACAGTTGGGTATCTGTAACTCGGAGTGCTGTGGCCCCATGTGACCACAGAAATGATGAGGCATCTCTTTGCTTCCTATTACAGAGAACTGCAATCTGAGCTGGAGACACTGGAGGAGGAGGAGGAGGTCAGACATGCCTCCCATATACTTCATTCAGGGCAAGGCCAACTCTGTGCATAGTGGCTTCTACTCTTTTAAAAGCTCTGTCACAGTGAGTGGCTCTGATTGTTGCTGACCGCTTCCTGTCACCACAGCTTCCTGCCCCAGAACTTGTGGAAATCTTTGAGGCTTAGGAACACTTTTCAAGTAAGACCTCTCCAGGGAAGTCATACACATTCCATCCATATCAAGCAATTTCTCATAAGCACTACAGCAGCTGAAACGAATCCCCCTTCCTTTCTGAGCTCATCTCTCTAGTCTCTGCTGAATTGGTAAAGACTAAATGTTTGGGGTGTGTGGGGGAAGTAGGAGCGAGAGAACAGAAGCAGAGGGGAAAAGAAGGAAAATGAAAATCAGCATTCATTTGTTCTTGAATTCAGCAAATTATTATGTATACTTGTTATGTGCCAAACACGGAAGATACAGAGTCACCATTTTACCCAAACGGATGGAGTTAAATAAAACCATCAAAAACAAAAATATCTAATTACAAACCATTTTGGATGTTTAGAGAGTGAAGTTGGGGTGCTATAAAAGTTTCCCAACAGGAAGTGATCTGGTCTTGGAATCAGAACAAGCTTCCCTGAAGAAGGAGTGTTTGGGCTTAACAATGCCGGATGAGTGAGCGGAAGCTCCCTAGGTATAGGGGCGATGGGAAGGAGGAGAAATGGGAGAAAACAATGAAAACAGCCTAGTTAATGGCATGAGATATGTGACCAGTGCTTCTCAAACTTTATTTGGCAAAGGAACCCTCTGGGGATCGGGTTGAACGGCAGATTTCAATTCAGTGGGCCTGGAAGAGGGACAGAGATGCTGCATTTCCAATGAGCTCACAGGTGAGGCTCATGTTGCTGGTGGGAGTCTTCCCTTTGTGTAGCAAGGATGGAGAGGTTCTGTCTGAAGGCCAGAGTGGCCAGAGCAGAGAAGACGAGGATGAGGGACAGTGATGAGGCCAAAGAGGTTGATGGAGGCTGGACCCCGCCTGGCTGCTCAGAACATCTTCAGGGATCCAGTCTAAGAGACAGGGAAACCATGAAGATCTCCATTTTCTTTGTTCACTTCGAAGAATCTTCCTTGGAGTTTCATTTTCCCTTGGAGACAGCACTTTGCAATATCTAAAGTGTAAGTGAGAGCAAAGGTGTTTATGGACTTCGGGCTTCTAAGAGCCAATAAAACACAGCTCTTTCATCACAGACAGCCCATTAACAACCCATGTTTATTGGTAAAAATCCTCTGAACTTAATACGCCTTTGTCAGCAAAAGCAATTGATCTTGGCCAGTTAATTTGGCTGCTTTTACAGACACAGGACTTGCTGCTCTTTTAAGAGTATCCTACCACTCTGTGGGCTATGCTCTCTCCCGCAAGCAAATTTCCAAGAACACCGAGCCCCTTGGGTTCTTAAAATACAGTTCTCTCACTCCTTCTTTTTGGTAAAAAGAACACAAACATCTCTCGTTGGCACCTTGGTCTTCGGTGTTGCAACATTGAAGGCAGGTTTTACAGAAATGTCTGTACCAACTTCCACCATCCTGTTTCCTGCAAAGTTGGCTGAACAAAAGCACACGAAGCTATTTGCTGTACAGTGAAGCAGGTAGGAAGCCAAGGTTCACTTTAACTAATACTCAGTATACTTTATAAACTGTTCTTTGCTTCAGCATTAGCAAAGAATGAATATAGTGCTTATTCACACTGAACACATTCCATAAAGAATGCACTCTAGTGTGACTCAGACCGCAATATGGAACAGCTAACGGGACTCAAGCTGTCACTCCCCTGATGAGTATCAGGACTCTGGAAAAGTGATTCTCTGTAGTGGGTAAACAGGGGTGATGCAGTTTCACAAGTGATAAGAAAGCACCGCGTTTTCTAAAGGAGTCATGATGATATTCACACCTAAATATGTTAGGTCTGCTTCTGGAACGGGTAAGAGCAAAAGTTGTGAAATCCTCTCCAGATAATCCTCAAACATTATCATGTTCTCAACTGTCTGGAATGCCAGAGAGATAGCGCAGCCGAAACAAGGATGTACAATCATGTGTGAGGCATTTGTTTCATTATCTTAGGAATCCATCACAATAAGACGAGTGTCTTTCTGGTGGTCTGCCTCTCCGTCACCACAGCGCAAAAGCATCAGTAGACAGATTTTCACAAATTCAGAGTGTAACTAAGTGAGCTGGACCTCAAATACAAGCCACGTGGCACATGCAGGCCATTTGGGAGTGGGGACACCGTGAAGAGTTTGCAGTTCATTCATTGGAGCTGGATGATATCCCTGAGGGATGCTTCACAGACACAACTCCGCAGGGCGTGTCCCCAAGGCAGAGAGTAAGCTAGTGATACGGGGATATCTAACCAGAGTCACTCTTCCAGGCAAGAATAGGCTGGCCCGCTTGGAAGGGCAGAAGTCACAGGACAGAGGAGGAAACATTACTCTTTCTTAGTGTACTACATCAAAAAGACAGCAATAGAAAAAGAGAAGGGTGCTAACATTGCTGAGTGCCTGCCAGTGGTGCTAAGCACAGAGGAGGAGGGAGGGAAAGACGGGAGGGAAGCTGTCACATGTGAAAACCATGGAGCCTCAGGAATACAACATAGAAAACAGTTCTTCTCCTTGGGAAAATCAGGGGCTCAGGGAGCTGCAGTGGTGTGGTGATATCAGACTTGGAAAGGCCAAGCATTCACCAGGTGAGCAAGAAGAAGAAAGGAGTTACAGACAGGTAGCAGCATGAGCAAAGGGGTGGGGGCAAAAGAGTAATGCTTGGGAAAAAGCTAGAGGTTTAGCATTTCAAATATGCATGTATGCATATGCATTGCACATATATGCAAACATATTCACAAATAAATGTATAGGCGTTTATGTGCCTATGTAGGAACACATATGGACACGTATAAATGTTGTAGCTGACTCTGTTGCTGCCCTACCCACATCCTCTCATCCTCACCATTTGGGGGCACATGCCCACACTTCTAACTGCCAGTACAGTTAGTCCATGATGATACTTCGACTTAAGCAATATGCATTCAGTAGAATATGTACTCTGAGTGCCCATACAGCTATTCTGCTTTTCACCTTAAGTATAGTTTTCAATAAGTTTAATGAGCTATTCAGTACTTCATTACAAAATAGGCTTCGTGCTAGATGATTTTGCCCAACTGTATGCTAACATAAATGTTCAGAGCATGCTGAAGGCAGACTAGGCTAAGCTACCATGCCTCAGTAAGTTAGGTGTGTTAAATGCATTTTTAAGCTAAGATACCTTCAACTATGATGCATTTATGGGAACATAACACCACCATAAGTTGAGAAATATCTGTTTTTGTGTTTCTGCCTCTTGCTGCTTAAAGGGCACTTTGCCACTTGAGGGACAGGCTGGAAATGCTACCCAATCCAGACCCTCTGGGAGCAGCCCTCAACCAAAGCCTGGTTGGAGTTGGTGTGTGGGTATTTCAGTTCTCTCACTCCTTCAGTGAAAACGTTCTGAGGCATGAATTTTATACTGGCTTCCAGACTTTCCCCAGCAAGACTAAGCTCTGGCCACACACAACGGAAGCTCATTTGGTGTCAGTCTATTTGTACTCTTATAACAAAATACCTGAGAGTGGGTAACTTATAAAGAACAGGAATTTATTTCTAACAGTTCCAAATGCCAGAAAGTCCAAGATGAAGGTGCTGGTAGGTTTTGTGTCTGGCGAGGGCTGCTCTCTCTGCTTCCAAGATGGCACCTTGTTGCTGCCACCTCCGAAGAGGTGGCAGGAGTGACAGAGGGGCAAGAGTTCTTGCCAGACCTAGAGCCTATTCCTTTCTCATATCCTTATATTGTCATTTCCCGTATTCCCGTATTCTTTCTAGTTTTCTGCAGTGCATCCTCACATGGCAGGAGTGACAGACGGGCAAGAGACATGAACTTCCTCCTTGAGCCCTTATTTGAGGACACTTGGCCCTTCATGAGGGCAGAGACTTCATGGCTTAATCAGCCCGTAAATGTCTCACCTCATAATACCACCATAATGAGGACTAAGTTTCCACCCATGAATTTGGGGACCATTCAGACCACAGCACTTGGTGACATTCCCTCAAGCGGCTGCTTCTTCATCCTTGCCTCCCCTCCACACTCTTCTGCCAGAGTCTCCTGTGTCTCCCAAATAAACCACTTACATGTATACACTTGTCTCAAGGTCTGTTTCTGGGGCATCCAATCTTAGACGTGCAAATGTATATGTTTATATTCGTATTTATAGGCATTTTTACATATTTATAAATATATATGTGTATGGATACATGCAATTATAGATATAGAGATATACATACAAATATATAGTCACACAAATACTATATACATGCTTAAATAATGTTTATATTTCTGTATATATACATCTTTCTATTTTTACCAAAGCACAACAGGTTATCATGCACAGTCCCCTAACATTCTCAACAGCCCTCCGGTAGCCTCCTCGGTGGGGCATTTGGCCTTGCACAGGTCCTGTCTAAAGCCCTTCTCCAGCTTTGCCCTCTCATGCAGCAAGCCAGCGCCGCACACACGGACGTACCTCACACGCCAAAGCTTCCAAGCTGGCTGCCATGGCAACCCTGGGAAACTCCACGCCTCCTCATTACAGAGCCAGACCATACATTTGGAATATTCCATTCCAAAGCGAAGATCTCCACAGTTACCACCCTCAAGAGAAGGCCATTTGCGCCACGACATTACTTTTTTGTTTTTTTGTTTAAGTGTACTCCATCAAAAGACAGCAAAAATGAAAGAATATTAAAAACCAGATTATTTTACTAACAAGCTACCAAAAAGCAAGATTACATCTCAAATGTTTGTGTTCATAAAAGAAAAAGTGCCCTTATGACACTCCCCATACCCAAGCTGACACACAGATGTCCTATCTTCAAGCAAGAACTCCATCGTCTCTCACATTTTTTCTATTAATCTAAAAACTGGCATCAGGAACATAATCAAAGTCATTAGTTGCCCTTTGAGTGCTGAGGGTGGCACTGCAGAAAACTAGAAAGAATACGGGAATACAGGAAATGAAAATATAAGGATATGAGAAAGGAATAGACTCTAGGTCTGGCAAGAACTCACTAGGGAGGAAAACCTGGTGTTTCATTCATCACACGTTGTGTTTAAAAACATAGGAATGAGAATGCCTGCAGTACATTTAGGCTTATGACCCCTGTACACATCAGCTCTAAGCTCACTTCCAGTTCCAGCATGGATAACTCTGGCTGGCTGTCACTCGTACAGCTGCAGGGACTTTCCACCCTCCTTACCACCTTCTAAATTTCCTCTCCAAGGAGGCTCAGCTGCCTGACCTTGGCACACCTTTACTGGGAAAGGCAATTCATTCAGGTACACATTTACAATTTCCTATTGAAATATGCCTTGATTTTCCTCAATCTACTCCCAAAAGCATGAGATTAATTCTAAAAACTATCAGGAAACTTTATAGCTTCCAGTATGGAAGAAATAAAATCAAGAAATAGATAATATTTAATGGCAAATAGAAATCATTTACATAAAAAAATTAAAGCTATTTAAGCTGGGCTCACACAGTGGCTTACACTTGGAATCCCAGCATTTTGGGAGGCCAAGGCAGGTGGATAACTTGAGGTCAGGAGTTCAAGACCAGCCTGGTCAATATGGTGAAACCCCATCTCTACTAAAAACACAAAAATTAGCCTGGCATGGTTGCTCCAGCCTATAATCCCACCTACTCAGGAGGCTGAGGCAAGAGAATTGCTTGAACCTGGGAGGCAGAGGCTGTAGTGAGCTGAGATCATGCCACTGCACTCTAGCCTGGGAGACAGAGCAAGACTCCATATTAAAAAATTAAAAAAAAAAAAAACAGCTATTTAGTCATAGCAGGAGAGGAATAACATGGAGGTTAAGTTGGAATATGCAAGTTCATGCTCATTTTCATTAGTACATTACTCTGTGTTTTTTATTATTATATGCATGATGTATATTACATATGTTTTATATCTAGATATATAGAGATATACATATATACTCTCTTCCTCCCTTCCTTTTTTTCCCTCCTTCTCCCCCATAGAAAAACCATCACATTTGGTCATATATCTTCTAAGCTGTATTCTCTAGCTTGGGTGTATTTGTGCTGCAGGAAGGAGGAAAAATTTTTGAAAAAGCATGTAAAGAAACAACAAATGCTGTGATTTATGCTGATCCACATATGATTCTGCTTTGGTGAAATTGGGATGCTAGAGTTCCCCATGTATTTTCCTTTGAATACATTCTGAGAGGCATACTGAGTCATGAGTGACTTGGAAAATGTATGTTCTTTATTATAACATATTAAAAGCTTCAAACATAGATGGCTGTACTAACTCCCTACTGTAAATAACTTGCAGCAGCTGGTTAAGACTAGATTCCCTGTCACTGTCACCACCACTGATTTCACCCTAAATTTAACATATATTAATTTAAAAGATCCCCTTAAAGTTGTAACATGGGCCAAGTTCTTTTTTATATCTAAGCATGCGGAGAGATCATTAGTATATGGATCAGAATTCAGCAATGCTTAGAAAAACAAGCCTGTGACTTGGTCTCAATGATTCCTCCTCTGCTCTGAACCCCCAATTTCAAGAGATTTCCTCCTACCCACTCTGCAACCTGTAAATGATCAGTCCTCAGATGAGTCTCTCGCCCCTCAGGATGCCGGGAAGCAAGTTGTGTTTGTCCCCAGGACTTCTCCTTTGGCCGCGCTAAAGAACCGAGCCTCAGCGAGAAGCTCCTCTGCCCCTGAGGAACAGAAAATCCATGCTTTCCCCCAAAAAAGGAGACACATGGAGGAAAATCAGCCTCTCTTCCTCATGCTACAGAGCAGAGGTTCTCAACTGGGAGTGAGTTTGCCCTCCATGGGGCATTGGGTGGTCGGCGGACATTGTGGGCAGTAGAGCTGGAGGGTTTTACGGGCATCCAGTGAGTGGAGCCAGGAGACATTGCTAAACATACTCAATGCACAGGACAGGCTCATGAGGAAGAATTCCCTAGCCCGGAATGTCAGTAGCACCGTGCCAGGTGGATGAGCTTTTCCCTGGGCTCCACATCAGGAGAGACTGACTTTTACCCAGAGAAGAGAAGAGGAAGAGGCTGTAGAGACTGGGGGTGCTCTTGGTGGGTGCAAGCAGTGATTAGTCCAAAGGACACCCTGGGAACACCCAGAGCCGGACTTACAGTGCAGGAGCACTTGGTACATTTGCTTCCTTCCGGCTGAAACTCCTCTCCTTCTTGATGCTGAACACCCTCAAACACACACCCTGGAAAACAGAGAAGAGTTTAGAATTAGGGCAGCAGCCATCATCGTTCAGCCCGACACGATCCTTCTATGCACAGCTCATCCATCACCCACCTACACGCAGCGAAGTGTCCTCTTCAACCAGCGGACGAGACTGCTAAATCGTGAAAAGAAAAAACGGAGGCAAAAGATGGGCATGGAACCCAAAATCCCAACGATGCTGGGAAACAAGTAAGACAGTGGAACCCAGGTCAGCCCAAGGGGAGCAGTGCACCCCAGAGAGCCAAGCAGCGGTCCAGGAGCTGCATGGTGACCACGCTGCACCCTGCCACAGGGACCAAACCCAGAGGGGCCAGAGAAGGCAGATGGAAGGCCAAGGGAGAGAAGTCAACCATGAGCTCGGAGCAGATGACACCAGGGGCCCCACTCAATTAGAATGGCACAGCCTCTACCAGGTCCTCTGTACCCCAATCTCACTCCGTATCCCCAGCAATCCTGCAAAGTAGAGACTTGCACCATTCTTTTCACGGACAAGGAAAACATGGCTCAGTAAGGGGAAAGTAAGTCACCCAGCTGGCAAGTGGCAGAGCTGGAATTCAAAATCAGTTCTGACTCATCTGCTGCACTGTTCAGAGGGCAAGGTCCAAAGGCAAGAAGGGCATAGGCAGGACACAAGGTATCACACAGGTTTGCAGCCCCGCCCTCTCTGTTAAAGGGACTGTGCCCCCTCCATGTTTGAGCTAATTATAGGGCCAGAACCCAGGAGCTGTTCCCTGTTCAAAAAGGCGCCCGGGACACTGCTAAATTCCAAAGAGAGGTCGTAAATGGTATGACACACGAGCCAGACAGGAACCCCATGTCACACAGCCATGGGACAACGATAAGTTAACAGCAAAGCCACTTTCCTAAGGACTGACCTCACAAGGTACTAGGCCAGGACAGCTGAGGTCACTTTCTCCATGGAAGACAGTGCTGGGAGCAGAGCTAGCAGTGGGCAAAACTTAGCCCAAGCAGGACCTCGTGAAACTGTTCCACGCCCCTGAGAATGAATGTTTAAGGCCTGCCAGCTAAAGCCATCTCCAGAACGCACCAAACTCTTGGAGCAGCTGGTTCCCGACAAAGAAGAATGGGCATTATGCCCACCTGATCTGGCCACTGACCTTATTCATCCTAAAGCTAGATACATAGCCCTTTGTTAAATGGAAGACAGGCAGACAAGCCTACTGAGCCTGAAGTTGCATCACCAAGTGAAACTGTAGTTTAAAAACTGCCCAGGCATAAGATCTCTATGCCATCGGCAAGCAGAGTTAGCAATCAACCAGCTCCTTGCTATTCTTCATGATGCCACAAGGCTTGGTAAGTGTGGGGCCCTCCTAGTGGCTGTATCTCACCACTGTTACTGTGGGAGATGCCTGGTCGTCTCTCTTTAAGGTGTACTTCCAACAAGACAGGCTTAATTATTTCATACATGTTTGCACCACGAATTTTGTCATACAGATTGCCAGATTAACTACAACAATCTATCCTTGACGACTTAAAGGAATTTTACAGGAAAATTCTATGCAAGCTGTTTCCATCACGACCCCACCATTCTGAGCAAAGAGCCAGGCGAAAAGGAAGGAGCAGTCCACTAAGAATGTCCTAAAATCTGCTTCGGGAAGAAACTGAACATAGACTACGTGTTTGTCATGACGCAGAATACCACTCCCTGATCAATGCCAGTCTTTCTGAATGACCAAGGAGAATCCCCAAGGCTACTCTTGATTCTCCATATCTAGATTTGCCTGAAGCCTCCCTCACAAGACAAAGGATAACCTTGTGGATACAGTTCCTTCTGGATCTTCTAATTTGCAATCTGAAGGTTGGCCTTTGGAATTAAGGAGAGGGAATGAAATTGATTCATGACCCCGTAACTGGGGACACAGAGCCTGCCCAGGTGTCAGGGGACTGGTGGGCGGCAGTGGCATGCCAATTCTTAAAGATTTACCTACCAGGGCACCTGCACCTAAGCTTCTCAATTCTCACAATGTGTGTGGTCATGGGAGGTAGTGCCCTTTGGTGGCCAGAAAAGAGGAGGGGCCAGGCCCTGACCCCACCTTTGGCCCTTACTCACTCACGGACCTCAGGCAGGCACTTATTCTCAGTGGGCCTAATTTCTTCTTGGGTAAACAGTGGATGGTTGTGAGGACTTATCACTGCAATGTGAGCAGTCATGGAGTTCAGCCCTTTACTTCCTAGAAACTCAACCAAAAAGAGAGTGGAAGAAGCAAGGGCTCAAATATGATAACTTCAGCTGCTGAAATCCATCACTCCGCCGTTTGTGTACCCACAGTTTCAAAGGCGGACTGAAAAAATGACTACCTCCTGAGTGAGGAGCATGTTCTACAGGGTAAGAGGTCTTGAGCTTTACGTGTTCATTGCATTATTGTTGGTCCATGGTTATCAGTAGGGGTGGCTGTGAGTTGATTCTGTCTCAGTAAAGCAACAGTCTACTCAACACAACTGAACTCATATCTAAGAGCTATAATTTTTTTTATTTTCTTTTTTCTTTTTTTTTGATACACAGTCTCGCTTTTGTCGCCAGGCTGGAATGCGGTGGCTCCATCTCGGCTCACTGCAACTTCCACCTCCCAGGTTCAAGCAATTCTTCTGCCTCAGCCTCCCCAGTAGCTGGGATTACAGGCACGCGCCACCACACCCAGCTAATTTTTGTATTTTTAGTATACATGGGGTTTCACCATGTTGGCCAGGATGGTCTCGATCTCTTGATCTTTTGATCCATCCGCCTCGGCCTCCCAAAGTGCTGGGATTACAGCCATGAGCCACTGTGCCTGGCTAATATTTTTAAAAACTATATGGTATATAAAATACGTTCTGTTATCAATGTCAGGGTTGGGTGTATATAGAAATTATCTGGGAGATTTGGGACTCCAGAGTTCCTCAGAGATTCTGATGGAATTGGTCTGGGATGCAGTATGAGCATCAAGATTGATTTTGTATTTTTAAGGATTTCCAGGTGATTCTAGACTGCAGCCTGGACAACTACTCATCTCATTTAATAAAGATCCTGTAGGTATTTAAGGATATGGTTAGGCAATAGAAACCTTTCAGCACATTCAGAGGGAAAAGTACTCAGGCAAACTCTGCTTGATACATAGAAAACAACTGGATAATGGAAAAAATGATTTTACTTTCAACCAGTTTTTGGCTTTCACATCAGCTCATGAAGAATACAAGCTTTACAGAAATCCCAGTGTGAAAAAGAAGCTGAATAAAGATGGCCTGGGGAGCTGAGGAGGGTTAGCCATAGTAGAAACTGGCTGTCCTTGTCATTCAAGGGTGAGAAAAGGCTGAACTCTGAAAGGGACAATGCCTTTGAGACTGTGTGGAGGAAAAGTGGCAGGTGCCTGAGAATGGAGCAGAAGCTCATCTCTGCAGAGCTCCAGTGGTGCCTTAGCCACTTCGCAGGAAGTTTCCAAGAACAGAAGGCCCTTTGGAGATTAACCTCAAAAGTAGAGCAGTGGCTGTTATCACCATCCTTGAGGAAAAGCACTCAGAGAAAAAAAAAACCCAAAACGTGGAACACCTGTCGGAGACTACTGGCCAGTGGCTTAAGAGATCAGAAGAAATCTCTCACCTCAAAATCCCCAGGCTTGTGTGTAAGGGCAGGAAAAGATGCAGGAGGCCTTTGTAATCCCGTTCAGAAAAGTAAAAGGAAAAAGTAAAAAGAAAGATCCTTTTGCTGTCAGCTAGGAAGCAGGGCCCTCTATAAAAGACAGAGGGTCTACCTTGTTGAACCACACAGAAAACTGAGACCAGGAAAACCCTAAGCTAAATTCACTTTGGGACGCAGCTCTCAGTTTTCAGAAAACATCTGGTTGCCTCATCACCACGGCGAGCTCTGGCCAGGGTTTTTCAATATGAGGCAGTAAAAAGACATTTCTGGAAGCCAGAGAAAGCCACAGCCTTTTCTTCCAAAATAAGCATTACCTGTGGCCCTGTGGAGTGGAAAGCAGGCCTTGGAGCCTGGAGAACCCCCATGCCAGGACCTCCAGCACATCGCATTCATGCTGGGCACACCAAGGAGGCCAAGCGGATATTTCTATGCAAAGGAGCTCGCTCTCTAAACCCATTATGTACACAGATGTAAAGTGGGGAAAATTTCCAACAAGAGGGGTTGTGAGATTCAGGCGTTCCCGAGAGAACACACACGGATTTCCAGCCTTGCCTTCCTGAGAACGTTACCTGGACACGTCGGGCAGCACATTCCCAGATGCTCCGAAGGGTTTTGACAGTGCACCACACAGCGTACCTCAGACTCTGTGACAACACCCTCCTGAAACACAGAACGGCACAAGCAAGGTTAGCCCGGAATTCCCACGGAGTTACTACTTTTGGAAAGTGACCTAAGTAGCAGAAGTGTCCAAGCACAAAAACCGCAAGGCTCAGTGGGTGTCGAGGCCAGAGGTACTAACGAGGTGAGAGGGGTGAGATCCCGGCTCACCCCAGTCGATGCTCCATAACTCACAGTGCTAATCTGTCACCTCTTCTTTTCCCTGTACTTGCTTTCTCTTTGGCCCTAATTTCTTTCTTTCTTTTAAATCCAGTTTTTAAGCCCTTCTTGCTGTCAGTAAGCACCCGGCAGAGCCTAGATGCTCATTCGCAGCTGTTTTAGGGTTTCCACACTTCCTGTATTTTCTGTCATTGTTATTCATGTCAAGCCATTAATGGTGAGGCAGAGTATAAGCACCATAACCCAGACTAGCACCTGGAGATCCTAAACCCTTATCAACCTTCTAGAAATAATTTTAGACCAGCTCTGCAATCTCAGAAATGTCACTGTGCCTCACACAGATCCTGGATCTGTTTTCCTCAAACATCAAAGGAAGAGATTAGACAAAACTATTTTTAAGTTCATATTACATACATCAAAATAGAGACTTTAGGGCTTAGGAATAAAATCAAGTGAGTCATTTGCAAACTGATATTGGGACTCTCATATCACCTTAATGTCAATTGAAACATTTTTAAAATTAATTTTCAGGGTTGACCTTTGAATGGCTTTCTCCAGATTCTCTACCCATTTTATAAATGGATTTGTGTGTCTGTTTGTCTGGTTTTCGTTGTTCTTTTGTGTTGGTTGTTTTTTGTTTTATTGTGTTTTGTTGTTTGTGTTTCTGGGCTCTGCTGAGTGCCTACCGGCCAGAGATGCTAGCCAATCAGAGTTACAGGATTAACAATGGATAATGGCGTAATGTGTTACTCAGTCAACAAAATAGTGGCACAGGATGAAAATAAAATGTAACAAACTGACAACTAGGTCATCTTCTTCATGGTGTCTGTGACCACATATCTCAGCCCAACAAGGAGGGCTACATCCTAAATGTCTTCCTATCATGTCAGGCGTGAGGTTTCCACTTGCTGGAGAATTTATTACAGCCTACATCACATGGGAAAGAAAGAAACAACTAAAGTATCAGCAATACACAACACCTCAAAAAGATCCATGCCTTAGTTACGTAACTGAAGCAATGCAAAAAGCTATGCATGGACCCAAATCAATTTTCCTTCAGTATCTGCAATCCAGATGGAGGATTCAGGTTAGTTCCCAGCATGAATTTCCTGTCTGTGATCTTCACATTTTCCTCTTCCCATACGAAATTAAAGGCAGGAAAATAAAGGTAAATGTCTCGTCATCAGAGCTCCCTTGTTAGGAAGATAGACGAAATAAGGTAGAATTCAATTCAAATGGAACTAGGCCAGATCATTAGACTTCCTGTCATCTGTCTGGGACCTGTTGTACCCGGTCCATGCAGGCACTCTAGCAGAAGCATTTTTAATGAAGATGAGGATAGTACTATTTTAATGAAGATGAAGAGAGCTGAAGATAGTACTATTTCGGATCAGCACGGGAGTTTTGACCTGCTCCATTTCCGACCTGGGCCGGTTCACGCCTCCTTAGGCAACCTGGTGGTCCCCCGCTCCCGGGAGGTCACCATATTGATGCTGAACTTAGTGCGGACACCCGATCGGCATAGCGCACTACAGCCCAGAACTCCTGGACTCAAGAGATCCTCCAGCCTCAGCCTCCCGAATAGCTGGGACTACAGACACGCACCACCGTGTCTGGCAATTTACAATAGCAAAGACCTGGAATCAACCCAAATGCCCATTGATGATAGACTGGACTGGGAAAATGTGGCGCATATACACCATGGAATATTATGCAGCAATCAAAAATGATGAGTTCATGTCCTTTGTAGGGACATGGATGAATCTGGAGAACATCATTCTCAGCAAATTGACACAAGAACAGAAAAGGAAACACTGTATATACTCACTCATAGGCGGGTGATGAACAATGAGAACACATGGACACAGGGAAGGGAGTACCACACACTGA
>CM052658.1:114187483-114198143 GCA_028533165.1 Leontopithecus rosalia
GGTCTATTGGGGGAAATAGGGGAGGGACAGCGGAGGGGGGAGCAGGGGAGGGATGGCATGGGGAGAAATGCCAAATATGGGTGAGGGGGCAGAAGGCAGCAAAACACACTGCCACGTGTGTACCTATGCAACTATCTTGCATGTTCTGCACATGTACCCCAAAACCTAAAATGCAATAAAAATTAAAAAAAAAAAAAAAAAAGAACAGAAGCAGGATCACCCACATGTGATAATGCAGAAATAAAAGGGCCTGGCTCTCTATTTCAATGACTGGTTTCTGGCAAGCTAATCAATCTCCATTCACATCAATTTTTCTTGTGCAAGACACAGAGAAAAGACTCACTCCTTCCATAAGAACTTTTAGATAATGCTGTGGTTTAAAAAAAAATCCCTCTTAATACATTCAAACAGAATAATAAAGGACTTAGAAAAAATTCAGTAGATGTTTAATTCCCAAAGAATTATGAATGATTGAAAAGGGCTCAGTCATACTCTGCTCTCTGGTTCCTACAAATCAAATTACTAAAGCACACAGCTGATTGGAAACACATTAGGGAAACGCTTTCATTATATATTTTTTAATTTCCTTTGCGTGAAGTGTTACAGAGATAAAATGTTCAACCACAGGAACCCCTAGCACACTACAAATACTTGCGCCAAACCGAGAATGAATACAGTAAATTTTCAACAATGAAAACCAATATAAAACAATTTGGGCTAGCATAAATCTTACTGAACAAACGTACTTACAAGAAACGTGCCATGTGCATGTCTGATCCACTAACACAGACTCATTCAGATAATAAATAATGTGTTCTGAGAGATGGAGGCGGGGAAATCAGAGAACCAAATCCAATTCATGTTAAGTCCAAGTAAACATGAAATGCCTGCCAAGTCTGCCAGTGGAGTTTCCGAATATGTTATATATTTTCATCATCTGAATTAAAAAACTGAAATAAAGGGTGATTTTTTTGCTGCTAATAGTTCAGGCAAAGATCTTGCCTTTCTGGCTTTGGAGGAGGAAGGGTACTGCAAAGACCATGCTGGCCACGGTTAAGAGACTGTTCCCAAGCAGTGCCAGGTCATGTGCAAAGGGCTCCCAGGAGGAGCACCAGGCTGCTGGATTATTCCACTCTTTATGGGATAAAAGGTATTGGAATAAATGGTCCATAGTGCAAAGAACTCAACAGTGTTTTCTGCTTCAAATAACTGTCAGTGAGAAGCGTTGTTCCCCCACCATATTTTACCACATAAAGATTGGACAATAATACTGGAAAATCAGATGAAGGTCATGTTGTGAAGTGCCCCATTGCTTAACCACCCTTGTTTACACATCATTCTATCACATCTGGGTACATGTAACAGATCTTCCCAAATGAGGGATTAATCTGAGTGACTGAATAGACTCCAAATCATCTGTGAAAACCTCTTTAGTAAATGTAATCCACACCCTTTCCTTCTTCACCTACCCTCATTACCATCAGCTACTTATGGAAACTTCAGTATACCGAGCATTAGAGTGGATTTCATATGTAAGGACTCTCAGAAAAAAGATAATTAAAGAAAGGACATTCTCATCGCTCTTTGGTTTTACATTCTAAGATAAACAGGTTATTTTAATTCAAGAAACTAACTTAAGCTAAATGAATGATGTCTTATTTTCTGTTAGACAAATTTCTTTACAGTCAATTCTATTTGCTACCAACTTTACGCTGCTAATGGCATAAACAGACAATATCTTGCCCCATTTTTATTTACATTGCAGGGAGACGGAATATACTAACATCTCTTATTGGTCATGTTAGAAAGAGATGCAGACAAATTTTCCATCATACATCCAGGCATTGCTTCCCAAACTCCCTTTAGTGAAAGACCAGTTTTGTTTTTGTTTTTGTTTTTTAATCCCGGGTAGAGCTTTACTTTTATAAAATGTAATAAAAGCGACTTACAAGAAAAAAAATGAATTTCAAAGAGATGAAATATAAGCCCAACTTTTATTATTACATGTAATAGGCATAGAATACACCGCCAAATTACATTAAATGTTTCTGTTTACTGTCCCTTCCTATACTCATAGTAGATCAGCACCATAGACCACATTCTGGGAGACATTCTGTGTTTAATTCCATTGGGAGGTTTATTACAGAAGCAGGAGGAACAACCCAATGAAATAATATAAATACATTAAAGTGTTGATGTTTAGGATAGAAGCAAACTTACAGATATTACAGTTTATCTTCTTCTTTTTACAGATGAGAAAATTTGCACAAAAGGGCTGAAGGGCTTACTCCAAATTAGAATAAATTAGACATGAAACTAACACTAGAATCCAGGTGCTGTGTGAAATTTACATTTTTAGATCTAGGTCTAAATTGCCAGTATTATTTTAGTATTTTCTATTCAGCATAATACCCTTTGCATTGAGGACTTCAGGGCCCAGGAATAAAATCAGCATTTGTCTATATAAAATAAATCATAGCAGATCTAGTAATTAAACAAAAGAGTAAGTGGCTGGAATAGTTAGATGACTGGTCAGGTAAATATGTAGCAACCAGTAAAGTAGCTTTTCTTTTTAAATATTTTAAAAGAAACTCCCTACAAGGAATTTATAAACATTCATTAGTTTCCTCCTAGTGATAAAAAGAATTTGAGATTTTACAATCTTCAATAAACCCAACAGTATCGTAGCAGGAAAACGTCGTGGTTTTCTGATAAAATCACTACAATATCTTTAAACCAGCAGTTCTCAAGTGAGGGTGATTTTGCCTTTTACCCTAACCCCTACCCAGGGGACTGTGGGCAATATCAGGAGATATCGTTGGTTATCACAACTGGGATATACGGAGTGCTACAGGCATCTAACGGGTAGAGGTCCAGGATGATTCTAAACACCCTGCAATGCACACCGAGTATTAACAAGCTCAAAATTTCAATTGTGCCAAGGCTGAAAAACCTTGATTTAAACCATCACATAAAACTCAATGGTTCCTCCTCACATCTAAAATAATACAGAAATGAGCCTAACTTTCTTTTGTATACGCCTTGGCTTTTTTATATTAATTATTTTCAGGCTGCGGAAGAACAGTAGAGTGTTTGTCCGAACATTCATATTCTTTAGAGAAGCTTGGCTTAGCCAACTAGTCAACTCAGAAAACAGGAAGAACGTAAATTAATTGAATCCACAGTTAAGCAATAAAACTCATTTTTCCTATTAGTTGTGACCTTTTTCAGTGGCCACATTATCCCAAGGGAGAAAGAATACCACACATTTTCATCATTCTGTTGTTAAAATAGCTGTTAAAAATCATCAGGACCATAAAAAATGGCATTGGCCTTCTAATGAGCCTTAGCTGTACCTCGTTTCTCCCATCTAGTCTCAATCCTCTCATTTTTTCACATTAACATCAATCTAACGGCAAGGAACTGGATCATAACGTTACCAATAACCTACCCCAGTACCCAAAGCCTTCACAACATGGCCCCAACCAACCTTTCCAGTTCTTTCCCTTCGTCCCTTGAGCTCTGTGTCATTGCCTGGGGTTACGTTCACAGTAAACTCGCGTGCTTCTGAATGCATGTTCAAGTTCATCAACCAAGGCTATCTGGCTTCTGACCCCACCATCCCTCCACTAAAACTTCACTCTCTTGTACTGCAGCTGCCCTCTAAGGGCCCAAGCAAAAGGCACTCAGTCGTTATCATCTGGAGCCTCTCTCTATGGAGGGCTGACAGTGCTTTCCTTCTTCAACCCACCCCACACCTTCCAGATGCTCTCTCCCAGTTATGTCTCCAACCTCTCTACTCCAGCCTCAGCTACTCTGCTGGTTATTTCTCATCTTCCTGAACTATTGCAACAGGCTCACTGACTGTGTCTCCTGGTTGTGGTAGGGACCTTTTTAAGCCGTCCTCCTATACAGCTGCCACTGTGTGCTCTTTCTGGTCTGCTCATGTCATTCACAATGACCAAGTGGTACACAGCCTGGCTGAGGCCTAGACCAGGCACCAACCCCTAGCCCTTTTATTCTAGACAAATTGGATCAGAGTTTCCAAAAGTAGGGAGCAGAAGAGGAATCTAACATGTAGCCAAGACTGAAAACCATGGACCTTTACTAGAAACATCAAAGAGTTCCCAGGCCTGGCCTTGACTCACCTCTTCATCCTCCTTTCTGCTGTTCACAAACATATTCCCTCCATTGCAGACAAGCTCTACTTAGAATTCTCCCAAACATGGCCAGAAGATCTCATCCTGTGATTTTGCACATGCTGGTCCCTTCTTAAAAAGCCTGGATCTGATCCATTTTCTCCATCTCTACTGCCACACAAGGATACCTAGGTCACCCAAGCTTTCTTTCCTTACCTAACTCATCCTTCAAGACTCAGCTTAAGATCATAGTGTCTGGGAAGCCTTCCCTGAGACTGCCCCACTCAGGGTATGCTCCTGTGTTTTCTCCACGCACAATGTGAATTCCAGGTCCCTTTGTTTGTGGGAAGGACTTGACAAATGTTTAATTTCATTAGTAATAAATAGTCACCACCAACATATAGCTATTCCTACAAACTACAAAAAGAGAACATAGAAAGGGTGACATTCACCGGACCTCCTGCTTTCTCTTGGGTGTGTGGGCCATTAACTCCTCCTCCAGAAACAGGAAAGCTTTCTTGGCGCTACTCAGATTACTTACTTCTAGTAGAGCCTTTTCTTTCCAACATCTCCTTTGGTCCCCAACTACTGGTTTATTCTTGACTATTTTTTAAGTAAGTATACAAACAGTCATATTTATTTAAATTAAACCAAACTGGGAGTCTGTGAAGTCATTTCATGCCACATGGCACAAGGAAACAGAGCAGACAGGTCCGCCATGATTTGCTGCTTCCAGGCCACTGGATAGGGCATCCCTGTCCACCTGGACTTGGCCAGTGAGCCCCAATTACCCCAGCCCAATACACGTTTTAATGAACCACTTTTCAGACACTGTTCTCCAGAAACATATGGAAGTATAATCAAAAGGGATACACATAAAATCTGACTATCCATTCTAGGGCTTAAACTGTGTCCTTAAGAGTTCATTTTAAACAGGCTTTTATTACTCTTCAAGGCTCTACCTACCATGAATCCTGCAGGCAATTGTGCTTATTTTTGGCTAATGGGAATTTTATAGCCAAACCATTTCCCCAGTCCCAAGAGAAAGAATCAGACTCATGAACTGAGTTCTTAAATAGGAGTGTGTGCTCCCTCACCACAACATTTTTTCATTGCTTTTTTAGATTTGTTTCCAATTAGGAATTCAGTATGTGATTGAAATGAAACAATTGACAATGGAAAAAATGATAGAAAGCTATTTCACTTAATTTTTGATGATTTTATGAATAAACCCCAAAAATGCAGAAATTTTAGATGAGTACAGTGAATCACTTGCAAATTCAACTCACTTCACCAGAATAAAGGAAGAAAAACAAACTTCCACATGACTTGCTTGGATTTCTAATATTTGTGTTTACTGGAGACTGTAAAGTGATGAAATTGTGGCTCAATCTCTTCCACTGACCATAAGGTAATAAAACACACAATATGAAGCACAAACCAATTGGGATTCTAGTCAATAAAACATGCTTTTGAACTTTTAACGTAATTAATACAATAAAGGAAACATGCAATGCACTGGGGAGAAAAATCCTTGCTGCCACTTCACACATCAACCACCATTCTTGCATTTGCTCTCTTCTTAGCACAAACACTTCTAAACATGGGAGGGCCTCTTGCTCAGGGCTGAATCCTATTGCAGAAACCATCCTACCCTCAGCACCCCACTGCCAAGCACTCAGCCCTCACTGCCTCTTCACAGACAAAGAAGAACTAAGTTGAGCTCATGCTGAACAAAAATGGAGAAAGAAGGAAGATAGTCTTACACCAGGAGAGACAGTCCTGTGAGGTTATAAGCCAGGAAAATGTCACTGACGGCCACTTCCAAAAGTCCCAAACCCAATTTAAAAAATGTTAAACAAATAATTTTCCAACAGGAAAAAGGAAAGAAAATTTAAGTAATGGCATAATTATTATAGGTGAGGCATCGAACTTCGAGTTTTCACATATGACTTAATTTTATTCTCATAAAAGCACTTGTATTAGTCTGTTCTTACACTGCTAATAAAGACTGGATAATGTGTAAATAAAAGAAATTAAATGGACTCACAGTTCCACATGACTGGGGAGGCCTCACGACTATGGCAGAAGAGGAAGAAAAAGCAAAATGACTTCTCACATGGCAGCAAGAGAGAGAGAGCAAATGCAGGGGAAGTCCCCTTCATAAAACCACCGTATCTTGTGTACCATGAGTGCAGTATGGGGAAAACTGCCCCCATGATTCAATTATCTCCACCTGGCCCCACCTTTGACAAATGCGGATTATCACAATTCAAAGTGAGATTTGGGTGGGGACACAGAGCCAAACCATATTAGCACTATAGAGAAATAATGAGACCTCGTAGCACACAGGTAGCATGTCTAACTCCACAACAGATAACATTTTACCCCAGTATTTAAAAATGGGGAAACCAAGCTTCAGAAAAGCACAGTTACTCTGGGAACAAACGGCCACTCTTCTGCCTTACTCTAAAAGCCATGTTCCATTCACTATTTGGGTTCTGCTAGACAGAAAGAGTTCAGGAAGTGGCAGCCTCAGTAGTAAAAATTATGTCCCTGGAAAAGATGGCAGGCTGCCTTTCAATGATACTTTAAAAGGAGGTTCTGGTGGTGATGGAAAGCCAGTGTTTAAGGTTAAATGCAGATTCTGTGGCTGGAGTGGCAAGAGCTGATTTTTGGGGATTTATGTTTGAACTCTGTTCTAAATGTATTTGCATTCGGCTACCAATTATGCTAAGCGTTGGGCCTTTCAACTTTAGGAAGCGACAATGAGGCTCAAAGCAGCAAATTCACATGTCTAAGGGTGAATTCATGCATTTTTCATAATAGGAAGATGCTTCACAGTTTGGGAGGCATAATAGCAGCCTAAGAAAATCAGATTTATTTAAAGACAACAAACAACCAACAACCTCATAAGATAAATTATGGTGGCTATAGACAAAAAGTCAAGAATGGAACCCTCAGTTTCCTCAAAGACATCAGTGACAGTGTAAAGAATAAATGAGTTATATACAGTACACATATGAAACACCATCTGAGTCACTAATGCATTATCCTGCAAGGTTTTCATACTTTGTACTTAATGTAAACTTTCTGGTTGATTGAATAGGGTGGTCAGGGCTTATCAGGAAATACTGTCAAAACTACTCCACCATCACTCTTTATCTTTTATTTTTCTTTTCTTTTCTTTTTTTAAATTTTTTTTTAGTTTTTATTTTTTGAAAGAAAAAAGGAGAGAAGGAGAGGAAGAAAGAGAAAGAAAAAGAGGAAGAGAGAACAGGAATATTGCTTAATTCTGAGAATGGTTATTAATAATGGCTGATCAATATTTTGTGTATTGAAAGTGAAGAATGTATATTTTGTGTATTTAAAGTGGAGAGCACTATACATATTTATTAAGTTTACTTGTTCCGGATCTGAATTCAAGTCCTGGATATCCTTATTAATTTTCTGTCTCTTTGAGTCTAAATCTCTTTATGGGTCTTATGTATCTGGGTGTTAGGATCATTATCTTTTATTTTTATTTCTGTAATAATTATAGATTTATGGAAAGGTGCAAACAAATATACAAGGAGGTTCTACGCACCCTTTGCCCAACCTCCTCCAATGTTAACATCTTGTATAAACTACAAGACAATAGCAAAGCAAGGGAATTGACAATGGCATAATCCACAAGGCTTATTCAGATTTTTACCAGTTTTACATGCACTCATTTGTGTCTGTCTGGGTGTGTGTGTCTTTCTGCACAGCTTTATTACATGTACATTCTTGTAACCATGTAACATACAGAATTGTTTTGTCAGCACAAGACTCCCTCAAGCTATTCATTTATGGCAACACTCAGTCTGCTTCTTGACTCTGTCTCTAAACTCCTGGGTGTTAGGGACAACCACTAGTCAGCTCTCCATTTCTATAATTTCATTATTCAAGAATATAAAAGGAATCACTTAGCATGTAGTCTTTTGAGGTTGTCTCTTTTCTCTCTGAATCATTCTTCTGGGCTCCATCCAAGTTGTCACATGGATCAATTGTTTGTTTCTCTTTATTGCTGAGTAGTGTTCCTTGGTATGGATATACCACAGTTGGTTTAACCACTCACCTACTGTAGGACCTCTGGGTTGTTTCCAGTTTTTACCTTTTGCAAATAAACCTGTGATGAACTTGTTCATCATAACAGGACTTTGAGTGAACTAAAGTTTCTGTTTCACTGGCATAAATGCTCAAGAGAGCAATTACTGGGTCATGTGGTAAGTATATGTCTAGTTCTTTACAAAACTGCCATACCGACTTCGGAGGTGGCTGAACAATCATGTGACAATCTCAGCATCAATGTATGAGAGATTTTCCACATCTTCACCAGCATTTGGTGTGATTACTCTGCAGCTGACCCTTGACCAACACTCTTGAAGTCAAAAATTCACATATAACTTTTGACTCCCCCAAAACATAACTACTAATAGCCTACTGCTGACCAGAAGCCTTACCAATAATGTAGTCAATTAACATATATTTTGTATGTTATGTGTATCATACACTGTATTCTTACAATTAATAAGCTAGAGAAAAAAAATGTTATTGATAAAGTCATAAAAGAGAGAAAACATATTTACTATTCATTAAGTAGAAATGGACAATTGTGAATGTCTTCATCGTCATCACATTAACATAGGTGGAGGGAGAGGAAGGGTTGGTCTTGCTGTCTCAGGGGTGGAGGAGGTGAAGGAGGGGGAAGGGGAGATGGCAGAGGCAGGGACACTTGGGTGTAGCTTTTATTGTAAAAGATCAGTGTGTGAGTGGACTCACAGAGTTCAAACACGTGTTGTCCAAGGGTTCGATGTTTAGCTATTTAGCCATATTGATGGGTGAGTTAATATTTCATTGTATATTTAACTTAATATTTCATTGCAATTTTAAGCATTTTCCTGATGTTAAACATCTTTCTATGTGCCTCATTGCCACCTGTATATACTCTGATGAAATGTCTTTTCATATCTTTTGCCCATTTCTAATTAGATTTTTTGTTGCCCTCACAAAGCTTCCATAGAACAAACGGTTGTTATATTGATGAGGTCCAATCTATCAATTTTTTGTTTTGATGGACAGTGCTTTTGGTGTCGTCTAAAAACTCTTCCCAGCTCTAGGTCACAAATATTCTCCTACATACTTCTTCTACAAGTTTTACAGTTTTTCACTTCACATTTAAGCCTTGATTAATTTTGCCCTAATTCTTATATGATGTATAAAGTTTAGGTGAGGGTTTTTTTTTATTGTCTTTTGTTTTTGTTCTGTTTTGTTTTTGTCTATGAACAGCTCTCATTGCTCCAGTGCCATGTGTTTAAAAAGCTAGCCTTCATCCATCAAAGTGCTTTGGCATTTTGCTAAAAACCAGGTGGATATATCTCCATCTTATCACAGGTTCTCCATTCTATTCCACTGATCTCTGTATCCATCCCTCTGTCCAAGCCATGCTGTCTTTATTACTGAAGCTGTGCTATACACTTTGAAATTGGGTAGACCGATTCCTCTCACTGTATTCTTGTGTTACAAGATTGTTTCAGCTATTCTACGTCCTTTGCCTTTTTATGCAAACTTTGGAATAAGCTTGTCTATGTCCACAAAATGCCTCTGCTAGGTACTTTTAAAATCATTAAAAAATTACTTATATGGAACTATCCGGCTTGATCTACGCCTCAATGAGAAGCCTCTTCCACTGTGGGGTGAAGCCTGCCCATGTTTGCCAAGTGCGCCTTTGGGAAGCGTTTTTCCAAGAGTAGGCCAAGCACTAAGGGCATCCTTAGGGGGTCCCTGAAAACACAGATCCCTGCACCCATCTTTTTCTTATCTGTCACCTCTGCTGCCCAGGTAGGGGCTCTCTGATCAAAAGTCTGAGCTGACACTCATTTGCTTGGGATGATTTTACAATTGGGCAGCCAACAGAAGAGACGTCTGATTCAACAGCACAATGTCATACAGAGTCTTCCGGGAGTCTATGTGGCTGCCTCTGATTCAGGTCATGAGGTCAGAGGGTTCTCTGTTACATTTGAAACATGAGTAGATTAGAGCATTAAAGAGGAAAATTCACCCATTCTGAAAACAGGACAGCATTGATAAAGGCCTTAACCTATGGGCAGGAGCTGTGGAAGAGACTGCCATGTATCTGTCAAGAAAGGCAGGTACCGACGCACATGACCACACCAGGAATTGAGAAGAAACTTCCACACCATAGGCCTGCACCTCATCCAAGCTGGAGCTGAAGGAGGCACTCATGGAAGCTGTACTGGAATATCCCACACTCCCTAATCTCAGAGCAACCACAGATTTCTGAATTTTACTTTATCAACAGAGGCTTATCCTTTTAAATTATATTTCTTTTGTAGTGATTCTTGTTAAAGAGAAGAGAAATACCGAACAGCTGGATTGTAGTCAGTGGTGTGCTGCTTCTATTTAACAGCCAGCTGTCAAACACGAAAAAAGCCCTGACTTTGAAATTCGTTCTGACTTTCAAGATACGAATATTCCCA
>CM052658.1:114198243-114215899 GCA_028533165.1 Leontopithecus rosalia
AGAGTTTAGGGTATTTTGTTAGCATTAGAAGTCATACTGTTAATTCCATATACTTATATAAAAATACTTAAGCATACTAACAGTCACATATTTTCAGTATTATGTCTGGGTCTCCTTCTCCTAAACTTGGTATATACAACACATCGTTTAACAAGGAGAACATTCATTCCTGGGGCTTCCAAGCCTGCTGAACATTAGAACCAGCTAGGAGGCTAATTCAGAATACAGACGCTCAGTGAAATCAACACAAGTGTCTATCAACAAATGAGTGGATAATCAAAATGCAGTATATTCGTACAATGGGCTAGTATCTAGCCTTTTGAGGAATAAAACTCTAATACCTGCTATAACACATATAAACCTTGAAGACCTCATGCTAAGTGACAGAAGCCAGACATAAAAGGACAAATACTGTCTGACTCCACTTACATGTGGTACCTAGAATAGGTAACCTTATAGAAACAGAAAGTGGATTGCAGGTTACGAAGGGTTCAGTGGGAGGAAAGAAAGAGGAGATATTGTCTAATGAGTACAGTTTCCCTTTGAGATGATGAAAAAGTTCTAGAAATAGATAGTGGTAGTGGTTGTCCAATAATGCCAATGTACTTAATGCCATCCAACGGTATACTTTAAAATGATCAGAATAGTAAATTTTATGTTGTGTGTAGTTTGCCATAAAAAAGGACAGAGTTGTCTTGGCCTCCCTCGTGGGGGATGATGATTCATTTGGTCTGGAAAGGGGCTCAGGCATCTGAGTATTTTACAAGCAGCCCTGGAAATTCCCAGACACAAGCAGGTTCAGGACCCACCAATCTAGTCCAGCCCCTGCATGATACAGAGGGGAAAACAAAGGTTCTGAAAGAAATGTCCTGGCCGAGATCAAGTAACTAGAAGTGGCAGAGTCAGGAATTGATTCTCCATCAAATTCCAAGTCCCGTCTTCTTTTCACTTCATTCTTCAAATAACTGAGGGTCTTTCATACACAACTGAGGGTCTATTACACAACCCTCAGTCTGTGAGGCATAGAAGTTCCCTGACTAGAGGTCTGAAAATATTAAATGGGCTTTTGCCTTCAGCTCCTCTGTGTGGCCTTGTTCCTGAAGGTGTGAAGATGTTTGCCTTGCTTCTGCATTCACAGCCTCATCAAGGTGGCCACGCCACAGTCCCCGGGACCTTAGAAACTCACAATGTGCATTAGAAACTCACAATGCACGTTTGGGGAATGCTTGGACACTCTTGGACAGCCAAAGGACTGCCTCATGTGTTCAGCATAAGCCAGTCAATGCCCAAGCATGTCTGAGGTAAACATCTTCAGGCCTCGAACCACCAAGCTACTAGAAACATAATTAGCTGGCTCTGGCATAAATAAGCTCCTACTGAGAGAAAGAGGCACTCAAGTTCATGAACGTACCAATGTACTTTGTTCACTTTCATTATCACATCAGTCTTGTTAAACATCAATCTCTCTAGCAGACAGATTTCTAAGTCAACACACATTAGCTCTAAGAAGAGTTTCCTCTCCAAAAGAAATCTAGAACATTTAATTCTTAGAAAAAAAAGAAAAGAATCAACTTCTGAAGAAACTGCAAGAGTATTCCCTGATCAAAGTACAGTAGGAACGTTTACCATTCAGCGTGATGATCATTTTAAAAACAACAATCAATGCCTATACACTCACGCATCTTCAGCAATAGATGCAGGTCACATAGATGGACATGTCTTCAGTTTCAGAGTTGCCAAATTTAAGCAGCAAATGAAAGAGAACCTAGGCAGACTGCAGGGACTTCGGTGTCAAATCATTCTCTCCCAGGGATTCTGATGATGCACCCTAACTTTCTGCCTAGAATACCTCACTTTACTTCTCTCAGCTTTATGGCCCTCCATGAAACAATGTCATTAGAAGCCTCACAGGAGCTAAGAATGTTTTGGTTCCAAAACGTTTGAGATGATAAGCATCACTGTGACTTTATTCTCACAGTGAAATATACCATAAGACAGGAAGGGGAAAAGCCATCTTAAAGTGCTGAGCAGTTTTGAGGGAAGGTGTTCTCTTTCTGGGTCCACAGTGGGTGTAGTTTTAAGGGCAAGAAACTCCTAGTGCCATGCCCCTGCCCCCCATCTCTCTCCGTCTAGGAGACTTTACGTTTAAATTTTGCGGGCATGGAAGACACTAAGAGTCAATCACTCCCGTGGCAGTTCTAAGGAACTCCTTTCATTGGCCCGGGGTCTTAGAGAAGGTGGGGGCTCCTCTAAAAGTCCCCTCTTCCACACCCCTTTGGACTCTATGTTTGGGTCCCCTTCCAGGAACACTCTTGCTCATGGAAGCTGCTTTCCTCTCTCCTGGATTCCCCTCTGGAGCCCCCTTCCACACTCTCTCGTGGAAGCCTGTCTTCCCTCCTAACCTCCATCTCTCTCTCTTCCCTTCCACTCAGCATGGAAGCTGCTTTCCGCTCCTGATTCCGTCTTTCTGGATTCTCTCACTCAGTGTGAGACTTAACTGTCTCTTTCTCTCTCCTTCTCCTTTTTCTCTCTCTAAATAAATCACATTCTACAAACACTTTTGAGTCCGACATTTACTGTGCACTGCACGGTGGTCCCCGCTCTCATTCTTCAGAGGACAGGAGACCAAGAACCTGGAGAGGCCACCCTGAACCCCAATATTACATTTTGGCGAGCCAGCCAGGAGAGGGGTACACCAGAAAAGAGGTACAACCAGAAGAGGGGTACAACCAGGGAAGAAGACTTCAAAACCATGAGTAAAACCAGCCCCATTCTGTCCTGTCTCGTAACACTGGAGCAGCAGTGCCAAGCTGTGGTGGCGGCGGCCCAGCCAGAATTAAAAGCGCAGTTCTTTTCACCTCCAAGCTCTCTCTCTGCTCTCCCTTTCCTTCGGATAATATCTCTGGGACCAAAACCTGCAGGAGCCTGTGGGGTGAAACAGTGAGCACCCCTGCTTTCCACTCCTTGCCGGAGGAAACAGCCCAGCCCAGGGACAGAACTCAGTGCCCAGAGGTCAGCCAGAGAAAAGCAGAGGGGAGGGGCGAGGTACAGCCCGAGCCTGCAGGGGACCAGGGAGCACGGTGGCCTGGTGCACGGTTCTGGCAGGCCTCTCCTGTGTTCCCCAGTCCCAGGCAGCAGAATAAAAAAGCTCCCCAGGACGTTCGCCTGGTGGCCACAGGCCCCTATGTGGACAGCGGCTAGGGGAGTGGCCCAACCACACACATCGTTCTGGCGGGGTCAACATGGCTAGGAAAGCTGAGGGTGTGGGGGAACTCACATTTTATATTATGGGCAACCAACCTATGAATTGTAACATTATACATCTTTTTTCGGGTAGAGAAAAAGAGGGGGTAAAGAAATCCCTCTTGTTTTTTTCTTGTCTTGAAAAACATACTAGCATCCCCCACTCAACTTTCTGGGGCCAGGTGGATAAAATTAGTCAAACTGCATAGGTTAAAATATCCATGCAGGAATTTCAGACTCTAACAACTTCCATCAAGAAGCACATGAGAAAGTCTCTTAAGCTCAAAATCCTGGGAAAAAAAAAAACAAAAACCAAAAAGCAGTGGCACAGGAACTAGAAGTGAGTAGCTCAGTGGTGGGGAGGTAATGCAATCTCCAAAGATGTTTTAAGTGACAGGTTAGAGTCTCAACATTAAAAAAGCTAAGAGTAAAGGTAAACACTTCTATTTGGTTAGAAATGAAACATGTACACACACACACACACACAGAGAGAGAGAGAGACAGAGAGAGACAGACAGACAGAGAGACAGAGAGAGAGACAGAGAGAGTATGGAGAGGCTGGCTCTGGAAGGATCCCCAAGCACCTGGTACAAAGGTTGTCTTCAGGACAGGACACAAAGTATCTGGGGACAAGGGTGGGGGGAACCTTACTTTTACTATAGATACTTTTGGATGCTTTTAAGTATGCAATTGCGTGATCTGTTTAAAATGTTGTATGCAGCCAGGCACACACATACTCTCACAGGGGCAAAGTTCATCTCAATGAACACTGCTGCAGTAATAAGCAAGCAGTCATGAGTACCAGAGAGGAAAAAAAATTAAGTTGAGGGTTCCTAGAAAAAAGACAATTAGGAAGAAAAGCCACTAGTTCCTAAGCTAGATGTGGTCAGTCACCTCCACAAGCTTCTCTGCCCACATGTTTCCTTTGAAATTGTTGGTCCACCCAGACTATAATCAGTTCTGGAGGGAGAAGGGGGCTGTGGCTGGGTGAAGAACTGCTGAGTTAATCTCTCTCTCTCTCTTTCTGTCTCTCTCTCTCTCTCTCATCTCTAGAGCCAACACAACTCATCTCTCCTCCTTCTGCTTATCTCACAGGCAGTATGATACTGTATTAGTCCATCCTCATATTGCTATAAAGAAATACCTACGACTGGGTAGATTATGAAGAAGAGTTTTAATTGGCTTACAGTTCCGCAAGCTGTACAGAAAGCATGGCTGGGAAGGCAAAGTGGGAGCAAGCACCATTTTCACCTGGTCATCAGGAGAGAGAGCAAAGGGGGAAGTGCCACACACATTTAAATGACCAGATCTCCTGAGAACTCACTCACTATCATGAGAACAGTAAGCAGGAGATCCACCCCCACGATCCAGTCACTTCCTACCAGGCACCTCCTCCAACACCAAAGATCATAATTCAACATTAAATTGGGGTGGGGACACAGAGTCATACCATATTACATGCCAAGCAAGAAGAATGGGACAGTGGGAATCAGAAGACCCCCTCTGCCTCTCAGCAATTGTGCCATCTCTCTCAACGTGTAAGATTTCCCATCTGCTAAATCAGAAGAGTAATCACCACCACCTCAGGGCTGAATACAAATCTATCTATGAAAGCCTAAGATTGGTGGATTGTGTTTTCTTCTAAAGTATTCTCTAAAACTCTTTCACAATGTAGTTTGCATGACTGCCAGACCTTTCAGGGGAAGGCAACTCAGTTCTTATTTGGGGCACAAAACCTGGGGCAAACAGCATCCAGGTTGATCAGATATAATAACTACCAGAGAATTTGGCCATGTCTAAAAGAAAGGAAAGCAGAGGTTGAGGAAAGAACCACTCTTCTGTTTCAGCGGCAGACAATGTATGTTTACAGTTGCCAAGAGAAGTTTGGTTAAAAGTAAGCAACCAGAATGGCACGTGGCTAACTCAGTCTTTCCATCTCAAAACATTTCAACAATAAACAATTCACTCTGTCGCCACAGAAAGCGTGATTATTTTCATATAAGAGTTTTTGAAATGTTTATTTCTACATATGGTAAGTGGCTGCCTCCCTCCAAACAACCACATAGCAATATTCTGAAAGGCATGATCGTCTTCCAGGTCATTCTCAAAACAGCACGGAGAGGGTCCCTCATTCGTGACCTTTTACTGTACAAAAGGCAGCCTATAATTAATTATGCTTAATCTATTACCGCTATTCATAGTCCCCCTTTACACTGGTCAGTAATTGGTCTATAGAAATGAGCTCAATTCTTTTACATTTCCCAATGCATGTTTTGCTCTTTAATTCTTATTTAACAAAACCTAGGGCAGTTGGCCTCATTTTCCTCACTTTGGAAATCGATGTGCAAATATTTATATTTTGCCTTTTTCTTTTCATTTCATGAGACACCATAGTATTTTTAAATCAAACATAAAAGTTAAACTATTAACAAATGCAACACATGGGATCATACCCCATAGAAAAACAAGACAAAACACAGAAAAATTGAAGACAAGAAAAGGTTATGGAAAATAAACCCCACTTGACAAATGAAAAGACTGGGTTTTTTTTTCAATCCTTCATCAAACTCTTGTGGACAATTAATATTTCATGCTCTATATGAGGAAAGAAAAAGGAATTTGACCTACAAGTGTCTGAAACACACCTTATTCATTTATGATGTGCTAATAACAAACATATATTCAGATAACAAATACATTATTATTCAGAAAAGAGCCCCACATTAAAGGGTGATTTTCGGTCCAAGCAAATACAGAAAAGCTGCCAGAACCATCTGTTTGACTCCCGATGATCTCATTTGTTTTCATCAAATAATATTGAGGTTTTTCAAATTAGATTAATCTTCTGCTCAGTTGTTAGGCAATTTGGATAAAAATGTGTAACCATTATTAGTATAAAAATAATCTCAAAAGCACAGAGAAATTCATTATCATTTACTTACTTTTTTGTTTTAAAGAATATTCTAGCTTCACAAAAGCTAAGGACAATTTGGTAAGCAGCACTATTCCACAAACACCTGGCCCATGGATTAGTAAATAATTGTTAAATTAATGAACAAATGGAACACATGAGCAATGAAATTAAACAAAACAGGAACACAAATCCATGCACACAGAAAACCTTTCTAAGAATACTTTTGAAATATGGACTTTCCTATTTCTGTCCTCAAATAGATATACTCTCCTACCATTACCTCTTCAGTATCAGCATCTTCTTCGTAGGAAAAGAAGTCAAAGTCATGATAGGCTGTTACATTTTTGTCTGACCCTTCTACCCCTCCTCAAATTATCAACAAACAAACAAAAACTTATTACAGATTTGTTTTAATTCAGATTTGTTTAATTCAAGGAAGCCTCAAAACTGATACCTTAACAAGTTCCCCAGGTGATTCTGAGTGGCAGGCAATGACTAAGACCTACGTCATGCCTTTGTGTGTGCCAGAATCTTCACCTGGGAACCTTATGCAGAGCAGCCCTCTTTTGAATGTGATTAACTTTTACTTGTTCATAAATACGCATTGCTCTTCTGCAAAGCATTCCCTGGTACATCCCCAATTCCTTCCCTGTTATCTATCTTCCTTCTCTTCTGATACGGTTTGGCTGTGTCCCTACCCAGATCTTATCTTGAATTATAATCCCCACAATCCCCGCATGCTGTGGGAAGGACCCAGTGGGAGGTAATTGAATCATGGGGGTGGTTTCCCTCATGCTGTTCTCATAATCGTGAGTGAGTTCTCATGAGATCTGATGGTTTTATAAGTGTCTGGCATTTTCCCTGCTGGGTCTCTATCTCTCTCCTACTGCCCTGTGAAGAGGTGCCTTCCACCACAATTGTAAGTTTCCTGAGGCCTCCCTAGCGATGCGGAACTGTGAGTTAACTAAACCACTTTCCCTTATAAGTTACCCAGGCTTGGGTATTTCCTTAGAGCTATGTGGATATGGACTAACATACCTTCCCTCTGCACTTGGACATGACTTCCCAGAGAACTTCTCAACCAGATGGTACTTCTGTGTGTCCCCTCCATGAACCATCCCCCAACTCCAGTTCATGGAAAAATGGTCTTCCATGAAACTGCTCTCTGATGCCAAAAAGCCTGGGAACCACTGTGTTAAATGCTCTGAAAAATGAGGCTCCATTTATTTGCTAAGGAGACTCCACTGAATATTACATTATATATATATTTGTATTAAAAATTATTATAATTTTATTTCTAACTTATATATAAATTATACTATATATTATGTATAAATTATATTATATATAATATATATAAATTCTTTGACCCTAAGACAATTGTGCTTAGATATTATTTATTTTTAAAGTAAAGCATTATCAGCAAACTTCTCCATTACTATGATTCCTCACTAAATCACTCGCATTGAGCAAGAACAGTCAAAAGCTTCAGCATGAATATGCAGGTGCTTGTTGGAGGACTTATCAGAAGTGCAGCTGCTACTGCTGTCTCAGAATTTCTGCTACACACTGATTTGTTGTTGTTGTTTTCTTCTACATGAATGCAGAATGCAAAAGAGTTACAGAGTGGTTTACTGGGATTTCTCGGAGGCCAAACCCAGATTGGGTTAACACTCAGATCTGAGGGGCCTCAGAGAGTGTCCTCGTGAGAGCCTCCCTCCAGTTCATTCCTTTACTATACAAGGCTCTTTGGTTTTAGCTTCTCACCTTCACTCATACTCAAAGCTAAAATCCAAGGTACAACCGAATTGCCCAAAACTGTGGTCAGAAACAACCCAGTGGAGGTTGGTGCATCTGACAACAGAATCCTACGCATCTATTAAGGACAATATGTCCAACAACAGAAGTTATGCCCTAATGTTAAGTGGGAAAAAATATAAATAATGCAATATGAGTAGTAAAATATCAACCCTGTAAACACTTTTACATGGGAAAATACAGACATAAATATATCAAATGATAACAATTGTTACCTCCGGATGGTGAGATATTTTTTTCCTGCTTTTCCACGGTTTAAACTAATTTTTGAGGATTCTCCTATGAGCATACATTACAATTCCAACCAAAAACACAAAACTTTCCAAAATACTAGGAGTCTCCAGTACGTGAGAGTGAACAGGACCGTGTCCCTTAAAACCCCTAAGACAAGCACTGTATTATGCAGTAGAAAGAGAAAGAATGAAGGGTGCTTCTTTAACACCCACCCCATGGTCCCTGAAAAGTCAGACTCATTGCATTAGATCATTTTCAACACTGCTACACAGAACTGCCCAAGACTGGGTAATTTATAAAGGAAAGAGGCCTAATTGGCTCACCGCTCAGCATGGGTGGGGAGGCCTCAGGAAACTTACGATCATGGCAGAAGGTGAAGAGGAAGCAAGCACCTTCTTCACAAGGCAGCAGGAAGAAGTGCCAAGCAAATTGGGAAGAGCCTCTTTTTTTTTTGAGACGGAGTTTCGCTCTTGTTACCCAGGCTGGAGTGCAATGGCACGATCTCGGCTCACCGCAACCTCCACCTCCTGGGTTCAGGCAATTCTCCCGCCCCAGCCTCCTGAGTAGCTGGGATTACAGGCACGTGCCACCACGCCCAGCTAATTTTTGTATTTTTAGTAGAGACGGGGTTTCACCATGTTGACCAGGATGGTCTTCATCTCTTGACCTCAAGATCCACCTGCCTCGGCCTCCCAAAGTGGGAAGAGCCTCTTATAAAACCATCAGATCTTGTGAACAGCATAGGGGATTCAATTACCTCCCCCGGTCTCTCCCTTGACATATGGGGATTATGGGGATTCAGGAAGAGATTTGGTGGGGGACAGAGAGCCAAACCATATCACCCATTCAGGAATCCCTCTCATGAAGATCCACCTCAGGGAAGGACAGGATTCTTGACCTCCCACCAAATGCCTTGGGATTTCCATTAGGAAGAGAACTCAGGACACTGTACTTGCTGGCCTATTCTTGGGTCCAGTTTGGTTAGAAGAGGTTTATCATCTTAAGCCCAAAAAGAATGTTCAGGAAATGTGTTTGTCTTGGGTATCTCTTTCCCTTAAAAGATCAGGATAAGAGGAGGAATGGGTGTTGATAAAGGAACTAGCAGATCAAGAAAGAAAGGAGGCTACACCACAGCATGAGAAGGCTCCTTCCACACGACCAATCATGGAGCAGCAAACAGAGAGTCTGTCAAGCATGGCAAGGGCACCAATTATACTTCTGTGACCTGAGAGATGGTGACGTGCAATACGGTGAATGCATCTTTCCATCTTAGTCCCTCCAACACAATTTTCCTCGATTTTTGTTTTTGTCTTTTTTTTTGAGATGGAGTTTCACTCTGTCACCCAGTGGCAAGATCGTGCAGTGGCATGATCTTGGCTCACTGCAACCTCTGCCTCCTGGGTTCAGTGATTCTCCTGCCTCCACCTCCCCAGTAGCTGCGATTTTAAGTACCCACCACGACACCTGGCTAATTTTTGTATTTTTAGTAGAGCCAGGGTTTCATTATGTTGCCCAGGCTGGTCTCAAACTTCTGACTTAAAGTGATCTGCCCACCTTGGCCTCCCAAAGTGCTAGGATTACAGGCATGAGCCACAATGCCTGATCCTCTTGTCCTGATTTAACAAATGAGGTGATGAGATCAAGGGAGGGTCCATGTCTCCCTCTGCTCACATGGAAATGTAGTAGATGAGTTTCCTAAAGCTTAAGACAATAGACATTTATTGTCTCACAGTTTTGGAGGCTAGAAGTCCAAGATCAAGGTGTCCAGGGCATGCTGCCTCTGAAGGCACTTGGGAAGAATTACTGCTTACCATTCCTAGATCCTGGAGGCCCTGGTCGCTCTAGGTTGGTGGCAGTATCACTCCAGCTTCTGCTATGCTTTGTGTGTCTCTGTCTCTGTTTCTTCCTCTTCTTATAAAGACACCAGTCACATTGAATTTGGAGCCACTCAAATTCAGTATGACTTCATTTTAATTAAGTGTATCTGCAAAGGGCCTAGTTCCAAACAAGGTCACATGCTAAGATTCCAAGTGGATGTGAAATTTTGGGGAAAACTCTGCCACCCAGTACACTTGGATTCTGATTCAACAGGGTGACTCCAGAGCCCACACCCTGAACACTGGGCTGATGCTGCCTCCTGAGTTACCCCACGCAGTGAAGCACTGTTGACATATCGACAGTGTGAATCCCCAGGGAGCTGACCATCTACATGAAACACAGAGGGGAAAAAATCACACCACTGCAGTATCCATGTGGGCTTCTGGAGGTCATAGAAATCTAAAGGGGAGCATGGTAGATAAGGGCTGCGCACCTTGAACACAGGCAGCACCCAGACAGGTTGGGGGAAAGACCTGGGCTAAGGCCAACAGAGAAGTGAGACCAGGAACAGCACATTCCAGACAGAGCATGGGGCTGGAGGGCAATGGCAAATGAGGCTGGAGTGAGGAGACATTAGAGATGCTTCTAAGACAGGCGAAGGGACTTAGTTCTACTTTAGAAGGAAAGGAAAATTTTAATGAGGACCAAAATGATAAAATACAGACTTAAAGACTTCTAAGGCAGAGGTGGGTAGGGTGAGTGTGGAGCCTGGAAAAACTGAGTGTTGAAACTTGTCGACAAAATATGTGCATGTGTGTATGTACAAATATGTGCATGTGTGTGTGTACAAATATGTTCATGTGTGTGTACAAATATGTGCATGTGTGTACAAATATGTTCATGTGTGTGTACAAATATGTGCATGTGTGTACAAATATGTTCATGTGTGTGTACAAATATGTTCATGTGTGTACAAATATGTGCATGTGTGTACAAATATGTTCATGTGTGTACAAATATGTTCATGTGTGTGCAAATATGTGCATGTGTGTTACAAATATGTGCATGTGTGTGTACAAATATGTGCGTGTGTGTGTGTACAAATATGCAGGGCATGGTAATTGCCTCTTCTCTACAACATTCTAACAACCTGCCTTAGACAATAGAGCAAATATGCCGACGCTCACATAGTTTCATGTCTCTCCCAGGAGAGCACCCTTCCTTCTAGCCCCAGACACACACACACACACACACACACACACACCACACACTCTCCTCCCCACTCACGTGCACCCCAGCCAAGAGCTGAGTGAAAAGAAAGGTGAGAAATAAAAACGCCTGGAGCAACAGCCAGGAGAGAAGACGGACAAGACATCGATCACCTTTGCACTGCTCACAGCAGGCTCCCCTCTGCTTGACGGCCAGGGCGCAGTCTCGGGACAGCACGGGGCACTTCTCTCTCTTACATGTCACTTCCTTGTTCTAGGTAAAAAGAGACAGATGACATTTGAAATAAGCATCACACAGAATTCCCCAAATCCTAACACATGGTAGAGGTTTTCCCAGCCTGCCTCTTATGTTGACTTTACTTGGCAAGAAAACACTGTGAGAGCGAATAGGATTTTGCTGTCTCTGAAACAGAAATTCCCACCCAGGACAGCAGGACTTTGGAGATCAGAGTCGGATGAGAGGAGATGAAAAGTCCCTTCTTTAAAAAGCCAGCTTCACCTAGATAACCGATTGCCGAGGGAGAAGTTGTCTCCCACTCTGTTCTAAGGTTTCTTTTTAGTACACACTACAGAAACATAATATTTATGTAAACCATATTTTGCCTGCTTGGTTACCTGAGCCAGGACAGCATCGTGAGAACAAAAATATTTTCACATGGCTGTCCAACAATCCTTAATAGTAGAGTGTATTAAAATGCAGCAATCTAAAGTTCCAACTCAAATAGTGACAAAATTGAGTATTGAATCGGCTCGGTAAAAGAAAAAATAATATTCTACATTCCAAGCAGAGACAGGGTCCTCGGTGTTTTATAGCTGTGGGACGGCCACATTCTATTAGCACTGACGTTAATGAAAGTGTGGCGAACATTTGCATCTTTGGTTTTTCCCTGAAAGGTTAGCTGTTGAAATGTCTTAGAGAAGATACAGATGTGACTGCATGTGCCTGCTTGTATGTGGATTGTATGCACCTCAACCAAAAATACTGTCTCGAAAGTCCAACAAAATGTGAGCTTTACCGAGTGGAGACCACATGCTAGGTGCTTTCATTGTCACTCAAATTCTGTGAGGTCCGTACCATTGTCCCCGTTTCACAAACAAGAAAACCGCTGCTCAGAGAAGGCAGCTGGCTTTTCCAAGATTACCCAGATTTCCAGTGGGAGAGATGGAATTCAAGACGAAGACGTAAATGCCTGCACACCTATGCCGTCCCGGGTGACAGCAAGCACTACCAGCGCCTCATTTGTAGGCAGGTTGGAGAGGAGCAACTGGCCAGCTCCTCTCAACTTGAAACGAGTCGACAATTGTCTTGGGATATGTATTAATAAAAAGAAATCCAGACTCAACCCGGACAACAAATTTGAGACACTCCTCAAGTATAATCAGTACGTTTCAATGTCATGAGACTGAGGGAGATCTTACAGTTTTTCCTCAGAACCAAGGAGATACATGCAAGCCTGCAGGGATGTGTGTGTGTGTGTGTGCACGTGCACATGTGTGTGTCCCTGAATGAGTTGTGTGTATACATGTATGTGTGTGTGCCTGTGAGCTTGTGTGCATGCACATGCACATGTGTGTCTCTGAATGTTTTGTGTGTACATGTATGTGTGTGCCTGCAAGCTTGCATGTGCACATGTGTTTGTGTGTGTGCACGTGCACATGTGTGTCCCTGAGTGTTTTGTGTGTACATGTGTGTATGTGCGTGTGCCTGCAAGCTTGTATGTGTGCACGTGTGTGTGCACGTGTACATGTGTGTCCCTGAATGTTTATGTGTGTACATGTATGTGCGTGTGCCTGCGAGCTTGTGTGTATGCACGTGTTTGAGTGTGTGCACATGCACATGTGTGTCCCTGAATGTTTTGTGTGTGTACATGTATGTATGTGTGTGTGTGCCTGCAAGCTTGCGTGTGCACATGCACATGTGTCCCTGAGTGTTTTGTGTGTGTACATGTGTGTATGTGCGTGTGCCTGCAAGCTTATGTGTGTGCACGTGTGTGTGTGTGTGTGTGTGTGTGTATTGGAGTCTGGGAGCCCACACCAAGCTCAAGCACCACTGTCCAACCCCAAGGTAGTTCCAAAATAAAACTTGTCACCTTCTATGCCGCCCTGAAATTCCCTGCGAGTTCCAGAGCCCCCCAAGACGCTTCCAGGGTCTAATTCTAAAATAAATCTAGGTTGCCATCTCCTCTCCTCTCAAAGATCAGAACATCTGCGAGTCCCAGGACCCCACTGCCTCTGACTCATAGTCATAGCTGCCCGAGAGCGAGTTCTATGGGAGGGTTGGGCCTGGCCTTGCCTACAGCTGTTTCCACATCAGTCCTGTTACTTCCCTACCCCATGGCTTTTGCAAGGCCAACTGAGCACAGAAACAATCAGCCATGACCAGTGTTGCTCAAACTTGTCCACTGAGTAGCAAACACAGAAAATGACTGTCATTTCAGTTAAGGAACACTGGGATGAACGTGCTGAATATTCCTGAACAGTCCCAGGACTTGTCCAACACCCAGAGAAAGGAGATCAATCCGCAGTCACCTGCACCCCACACCTGCAGGGTTGCTGCTGCTGTTTGGTTTTTTCTGGTTCTCCTTATGATGAGAGGGTGACCTGAGTCATCCGTCATCCAGTCTCTCTCTCTCTCTCTTTCTTTCCTTTTTGGGGATCTGTAAATGGTGCGTGCCCTCAAGGGACTAACCTTATTTACTCCTAAAATCCTGTGAGATAGGAGCCTTCATCCTTAGCCGCAAATTAGTAACCCTGTGGCGTTCTTAACAAACACTGGTGTGGTCTCCCAACCCCTGAAGCTCAGATCTGGTTCATCTAAGGACCAGGCATGGGTATTTGTTTAAGTTCCCAGGTAATTCCAACGAACGTTGGGTTGAAAACCACTGCTGTTGGGAGGGTATTTCTGTGGCTACTGGGGCTGAGCTGGGATAGGAGCTGTCCACAGTCCCTTTGTGAACAGCAGACCTACAATCTGAAGCCAAGCATGCTGGCCCCACGTCCCCAGAACTCCTTCCCTCACCCCGTCTTCTCCATGGTGATGGTGGCATCAAGGCTAACTATAAGTTACGGTCCTTAGATTTATTTTTATAGTTTTTTTCTTAAGGTACAAAAGTCATACATTGTTATGCAACCATTGAAATGAAAGAGACATATGTTTTAAAAGTTAATCATCTCCCCCACTCCCACGTAAGCCCTCAAGGATGTTTTTTTCCACTCAGACACGTATTTAATAACTGAAGAAATCCAAAAGAATTAGCATCAGATCTTGACGTTGTGAGTGAAGTGTGGATTGGCTTGACTGGGCTCAGCCACTGAGCTGCCTCAATGGCCAAGGAACAGGATGTGACTATGCGGACTCCTATGTTGTCTTAATCTAACTGTATGTATTATGTATTTAGTTTCAACAAAGCATTTGTACCAATGGCTCTGGAGCTTGAAGGAAGACCAAAGGAATGTGTAGTGATTCTGAGTACGACCTAGACCTACGCAGCAGCGCTATGGGGGAGAAGATTGACAAAGTCCTATCTTCCAGTACTTTGGATGGGTCGCGAGTGGCAGTCCCATCCAAACAGATCCCTAGGGCTAGAAGGCTGGACCCTGCCCTCTCTGTCTCTGAACTGTGATGGGGTCTTGCTCCCTCCGGGGTATATATGCTGTTTGGCGCTGTTGACAGTAACTTTGTTTTGAAAAGCTATATTTTGATCCTGACTCTCCCACCCCAGGACAATTGTGAAAGGAACTTCATTAACAGAGCTTCTGTTACCAGAACTTTTTGGCTTTATGCATTCGGCAAACCTGGCTGCAGCCTTAGCCAAGGGCCACTCCCAAGTGCATCTCCTCTCTGAAGGGAAGAATCTTCAGATACAGAGAGTTCAAAGCTCTAGGGGCAGATCAAAGGGATCTGATAAATGAGAAGGTGTACATTCGCTTAAATATAGGAACTCTTTGCTGACTTAGAAACCTGGGAGCCGGTCAGAATCCATCACAGGATCCCAAGAATCATAATAAATAGCTTGTAACTACAGTCCAGCATAAAAGTTATTCCAACCAGATGGTCTGTAGATTCACATCTGGAAATTTTTTTTGTATACACACAGAAAGCAAACCTAAACCTTAGCTGTAGGTTTAGGGGGTTTCTCCCCTTCTGATTACACGGAATTTTTAAAATATCCTATCAACGGTCGCACTGGTACAGAACTGCCATATCTGATCACTGCCCTGGTGTCCGATTGGCATGGATATGGAGTATGTCTTTGGAATCCCAGGCCTTCCAAGAAAAAAATTGAAAAGCCCAGGGAATTGCTGGTGAGAGGTTGGTTTCGTCCATTTCCTTAATTGAGTCCAGCAGCTATAGAGTAAATTCAAACACAGGTTAATTAAGAGCACTCCATTCGCTTTCCCAATTTTTCCAAGAGACAAAAACACTTGTCCTGGAGCCAGTGGCTCTGGTGAGAAGTGGGACACGCAAAGCCAAGCCTTCAGGACGCCCTCATGCCCACATGCACTACGTGTCATTCACCGCCGTGGCTTGAGGTCGTGGCTCATTCCGTCCACATCTTCATTCAAGACACATTTTCTAATACTAGCTCACACTTACTGAACTCCTTCTAGGTGTGTTCAGGCTCTCTGCTAAGAATCTTACGTGCATTTTTTACACCATAAATTCCTCATGATCGCCATGTTACAGAGGAAGGATCAAGGTTAGGAATCTCGCCCAGGGTCGCCCAAGAGACAGATCTGGAATACAAATAGAGATCTGTCATTAAATGCACTTTGCTACTTCCCAGGGTTTCCGAATACAGAAGAGAACAAAACAAGGTTCCTGCCCCGAGGCCCCAGGGGAGATTGGTGCCTTCCTGGTGGCTCCAGACAGGAACTCTCTAAGGAGAGCAGAGCGACTCCAGGAGCCTGTGGCACGGCCAACCACGGGAAGGTCTGCAGACACCAGCTGTTTTCTGGTAACAAGGAAAGTCGTTCCAATTTGGATATCAACGGGGATGTGCCTATCATGCCTCCAAAACTCAGACTGGCGTCTTCAGACAGTTTTCCCCAAATTCCAGCTTGGGTTTAAGTCTCCTCAGACCTAAACAAGAGAAATGGTGGTGAAAATGCACTCAAGGAAAAGGTCAGAACCTAACCGATGAGTAAGAGCGATAAACCGCACGGCAACTTTCACCCTCAGCCTCCCGGGCGTCCCTCTCTCCAGGGCTGCCAGCCTTGCCAGGCAGTGGTCTGCCTGTTGTCGAAGGTGTCTGTCTACACTACTGCCTCCTTTAGGGAAAATCGTTAACCCATTCTCCAACACTGATCAAATACATCAAAACCCAAAACATGGCCCCTAGAGGCGCATTAAATGAAGTGCCAACATGAAAAACTAAAAGGGGGCATAGGGGTAAAACAGTTTTTGAAAGTCAACATGACCGGCAACAAAGCTCTGTAAGGATGTGAGCCAAACCACAGCTCCAGCCGCAAGCCAAGTTCAAACAGGATCCCGGCGACCAGCTTGCTGTGCCTGAGATCTGCCACGCGATGGCAGCACACAGTGCCCCGGTGTCCTGAATTGCAGGCCTGAGACTGCCAGCGCCTGGGGAGCATTTCCCAGTGTCTGGCGTGGAGGGAAATGAGCTCTCCCGTGAGCACAGCGCCGAGGGGTACCGAGAAGGCAGCAGGGCACCACTGTGAAACGTCCTTGTGTGCCTTCCTCAACCACAGAACCATGCTTTTGAGATGCTTCTGTTCTATTCCAAGCCCCAATGTCTTGAATGTATTTTTTTTTCAGAGATTCCTCCAGAACCAATCCTATTATGGAATACGAAAAGTATTCCCTGACCTTTCATTTATAATAACAAATGATAGAATCAAAATGTGGAGAGGAAAACACAGCAGCTAATAAGATGAGGGTAAGATCCTTTATTTTTAGACTGTGAAACACCATCACAAATCCCTTGAAACGAGAGTGGACATGAGAATACCTTGTGCCTGCCTGCTGCTCGTCCATTTGACTACCATGCTACAAAGGTGGCAGATCAGCACGAGACCCTTCTCCTAGATGATGGCATTATTTTCCCTCCATCCCTGTCTCTGATGACAGGAAAGCCTTCCTGGGAGGCACACGGCTGTCATTTCACAAACTAGCAAATTCAAAGTGACAGATCCTTTTTCAGAAAATCAAGAAGGCTTACAATAGCAAAGACCTGGAACCAACCCAAATGCCCATCGATGATAGACTGGACTGGGAAAATGTGGCACATATATACCATGGAATATTATGCAGCAATCAAAAATGATGAGTTCGTGTCCTTTGTAGGGACATGGATGAATCTGGAGAACATCATTCTCAGCAAATTGACACAAGAACAGAAAAGGAAACACCGTATATACTCACTCATAGGCGGGTGAT
>CM052658.1:114215999-114228803 GCA_028533165.1 Leontopithecus rosalia
CAGCGGAGGGATGGCATGGGGAGAAATGCCAAATATGGAGAAGGGGCAGAAGGCAGCAAAACACACTGCCACGTGTGTACCTATGCAACTATCTTGCATGTTCTGCACATGTACCCCAAAACCTAAAATGCAATAAAAATAAAAATTAAAAAAAAAATCAAGAAGGCTGTGAGGCTGTGATATGTTTTTCTGCCCGAGTGAACAAGACTCAGTAAGTCAATGAAGCACACCGGCCAGGTAGCGTGACTGCAGGGAACGGAGCAAGAGTCCCCTGTTATGTCACTGCAGTAGTCGGTAGTCTTTTCTGGAGAGGAGCTCACAGATTTTTCTGCCTTCAAGAATTCCCCACCAAAATACAAATGCCCCTGGGGGTAGACCCACATTCTTCCCAAATAGCCGATTTCCCACGTTATCAGCTCCTAGGACAGATGCCCAGCCTGGCGATTTTGAGAGGAAATATCGCTGAGCATGGAGCCTCCAAAGGTGAAAAACAAACCCTTGGTACACGTGTCACTATACTCGGTGCTGTGGGAGACAGACAGAAATCACGCAGCAAGGGTCCCAGTCTCCAGAAACCTACAAGCTCTTGGGGAAATAAGACAACAACCAGCAGATCACACAAACACTGCGGTGTAACCTCTGGCACAGCAAGAAGCACAAAAGAGAATTTCACCTTGATCTGAAAGCCGTCATCCTTGGTGAACACAAACAGGACCCTTTCACACTTACTCAAATGTTTATTATCAGAAAATTTACACAATAGTGTTCCACGTGGAGAGTCTCAGGATGGCTCAAAGAGGAATTTGTTGTTAGGCATATGGATGTCTTATTTCAGGTGCCTCAGGGAGGAGGGAGCAGGGGAAGCTGATCCCACATCAACGTGTATATGATCACTGGAAGTTCTAGTCTCACTGTGTATGAACTCAAAGAGGTCAGCTTCTCCATGAAGTATTCCCATTGTAACACAATTCCAGATCCCAAAGAGCCAAAGGGAACTTTTGAACACAGGTCATAATTTCTCCCAGGCAATATTATACCACTTCTCATAAACAGAAGAATACTTCATGTTTACATAGCACCTTTCTTCTGCAGAGCTCTGTAGACACTATTTCATTAATCCTCACAGGTTTCTTAAGATTTGCAGATGGAGAAATGGCATACAATGAAGCTAACTGTCTCAGATCTCTCCAAGAAGCAGCAAGCAGCAGACCTGGGAACACAACCCAGTTTCCAGCCTGGCTTATGGGACCAGCTGGGAAGGTTAGTTTGTAAGGCATAGCACTAAAATGTATAGGAGTATCTTCAGATTAGGTTAGCTCCAATAGGACTGTTGAGATTTTAGGAATAGCCTAGGTAAGTATGTAGGTAAGCTAGTCTGCAGATTCTTCTGGACAGACCACCGGGGTCAAACAGACGAGGGCTCCTGCCACGTTTCTGCCCTGGTATGAGATAACCTATGAGAGGTGCCATGGAAGGGATCAGCCAGGATTTGGGCAAGCACACCTGACTTGAAGCCTTCAAGTTTCTAGAATGAAGAGATGGAAACAAAAGCTAAGAAAAGAAGTGTGTTGGCAGCAACCAAAGACCCAAAGGGAACAGATTTCATTGCTTTTCTTTGTGGCAGGATCTTACTCCATCACCCAGGCTGAAACGCAGTGGCACAGCCATGGCTCACCACAGCCTCAAACTCCCAAACTCAAACAATCTCTCGTCTCAGCCTCCAGAAGCAGCTGGGACTACAGGCATGCACCATCACAGCTGGCTAATTTATTTATTTATTTATTTATTTATTTTGTAGAGACAAGGCCTCACTATGTTTCCCAGGCTGGTCTCAAATTCCTGGGCTCAAGTGATCCTCCCATCTTGGCCTCCCAAAATGCTGGGATTACAGCTGTGAGCCACTGCACCCAATGAGATTTCATTGCTTATCAGCAGTTCTGATCATTGGAAATGGTAAAATAAAGTGGTGACCTCTCTACAACCTTCAGTCAGGGGAAATCCTTAACAAGTGAGCATGAACTCACAGAGAGGACAGAATGCAAGCTTGTACCTGCTCCAGCCCGTCTCCTTTGGACAAAATCTGTTCTCAATATCTTGGAAAAAAATAACAGAGCATGGGAAGGGGGGCCTGAGATAGCCCAGTGGTTGCCAATGGCAGTATTAAATTTGATTGATGATTTATTGTTTTAATTAAGCTTTTCCTTGCTCATTCTTCACGTACTGATAGGAAAATTGACTTCCCCATAACTCTTACACAGAAATATCTGGAAGAAAAAAATAAAAGGCAGGTTGATCAGCCACGAAGCCTAAGCATACAAGCTCAAGGCACTGGGTCACGTCTCTCAACTCAACAGAACTTAAAAAAAATAGAGAGAAAGACAAAATGAATAAAAATTTTTCTTGTTTTTTTTTGTTGTTGTTTTTTGTTTTTTTGAGACGGAGTTTCACTCTTGTTACCCAGGCTGGAGTGCAATGGCGCGATCTCGGCTCACCGCAACCTCCGCCTCCTGGGTTCAGGCAATTCTCCTGCCTCAGCCTCCTGAGTAGCTGGGATTACAGGCACGCGCCACCATGCCCAGCTAATTTTTGTTTTTTTTAGTAGAGACGGGGTTTCACCATGTTGGCCAGGATGGTCTCAATCTCTTGACCTCGTGATCCACCCGCCTCGGCCTCCCAAAGTGCTGGGATTACAGGTTTGAGCCGCCACGCCCTGCCAAATAAAAATCTTTCTAAGGTGAAGAAGATGAAGCTGAAAGAGAAAAGGACCCAAACTCCGCAGCTGAAAGAAGTGGTTTCCCCCAAGACCCCCTTCCCAGCTGAGTTTAGTCCAAGAGATGGGAGGTGTCAACTGTGGGCTTTGCATACTATGCCTCAAGCCTTTAAGGTAAAGTAGCATTTCCAGAACCTTCTGCAACCCCAACCTCCACTGCTTTTGCAAATCCCTTCCATAGTCAGGGCCACAAACAAAGCTGATCCATCTCTAACCAAACAATGAAGTCACATACCGTTTTTTGCAGGTAGGTTGCTGAACCATTAAGAATAATAACACTCGACATTTACAGAAAACCTATTACATCCCCCACCATGCTGAATGTGTTTCGTGTACTTTGTCATTTAACCCTTGGAAAAAGCCTGAAGAAGGCACTGATTTACCTCCCACCCCACCTTATAGGTAAGTAAACTGAGGCACAGAAAGGTTAAATGGCTCCCACCGAGGTTTATATAGCCAGGGCAGAGGACTCTGATATCAAAGCCTATGATTTCATCACTATGCTATACAGCTTGGTTTAGAGGCTAAACGAGTCACCTTTCTCTTGCAGCTAAGAATTTAAATGTTTGCCTTTGTTAAGCACCCCATTCTCAGACCTTTATAAACCTCGGTGCTTTATGGTTTCATTTTGAACACACGAATAAAATAGTGCCTTTTAGGAAAGACAGATTATCTCTGACTTAAAAACTCAAAACAAGTCCCAGTCTCTGAGTGCCTGGTCATTTGCAAGGCTGACCAAAACCTGGATTCAAAACTGCCAAGTCCTCCCATTTCTTCTTTGACTCGAGCAGGAGGGCGTAGTCTCCTGGGAGGCTTGCAGTATCCCACGGCCGTAACTTTGTAGACTTAATGTTAAAATGTCTTGCAAGAACATCACGCAATTCATTGCACTCCATCTGGGAGTGTTATTCTTTTTCCCTCCTGTCTAGGCTCAACGAGTCTTTACCCCAGAGACCCAGGACCTGGCAAACACCGCCTCCTCTGGCCCAGTTCACAGTGCAAACTCTGAACAAAGCTGCCCTTGAAGCCCGACCATTTAAAAAGACTTTATGAAGCCCACTGGGGCCCCCCGATTATTTTGCAACAAGTCATATCCCATGAAGAAATTCACTTCTCTGCAACACAAAACAGAGGGAGATTAAAGAAAAAGGCAGGGGGGTGGAGGAAAGAAGTAAGACCCCTGCAGTTCTGTCTGGCCAGAATCGTGTCTTTTAGTGCCCACATCCTCTACAAAGACGATGTTCCGATGATGCATGGCCCCATACATCACTAAATGACAGTGTTCTCCTGATCCTACACCTCGAAAATATGACACGCGCCAGCAGAGGCAACAGGGGATTAATAAGGAGGCCCTTCTGATATTTACGTTACCTAACATTGCCGTTTTTTTTAAGGGGCTTTAGTTTGTTGGAGGGATTTTTTTGGGTCCTATTTGGCTTAAGGGTTTAGGCCGGCTTTTTTCTTTTTCTGGCTTTTTCAAGAAACTCACGGAACAAAGAAACACAGGCCATTAGACTGTCCCGCCCGCTCAAGCAGAGGTCTGATTTAAAACAGGGCAGTGTCAAACGGCTCCTCGTTCTGTTTAATCATATTTTGAAATAGAACCAAAACATTAGAGATGGCAGAACACAAAACAACAACCACCAAATAAAAATAGTAGCCCAAAGAAAGTAGCACTGCCTGTTTCTTATTAGACTGCACATCATATAAGCAAAGGGCCTGCTGGCAACGGCCCATTCGCGTAACTGCATGGAGCAGACGGGACACGCGGAGCCAGGGCCTAAGCCCCGTGGGCCCTGCCGCAGATGCGGCTCTGCCACCGTGCTCAGTTCCCAGAAGCAAACCAGAAAACCAACAGGTAGGTTGCATCCCACTCCGCCAGCGGACAGAAGCCAGGCGTGTGAACTGAGGGGGGTCATGGTGGCAGACTGCCTTTATGTGGCTCAAATGCCTCAGCTAACCCTTCTCTCTTCCTAACAGAAGGGACCCCAACAGCTGGGATGTGAGACGGGTCGGTGCTGCGGAGAACACTTCCAAAGACTCCTGGGAAGAATTTGCAGGCCAGGGTGAGACAGAGGAAGCCCTACAAAGCGGTGTGGCTTCACGCACAGGAGGCCGGGCTGCCTCCTCAGCACCTCTGGTTATTTTACACTGCTGGGTGCCCTTCAGCACATGGTGAATAATAAATCTGCTTCTTCCTCTGCCCAAAAGGAAAACACAAAAGAAAGGGGCGATGAAATTCTGTGAATATTTTTGTGCCTTTCTGGTGAGTTCTTTTGAACTAGATAGAAGATGATAAACCACATCTTGGGGGTCCAACTCCACCTACCCTGTAGGATCCGGGGCTCAGAAGGCATTAGTGGGGCTTTCCAGCCTCGGGGGGACAGTACAGAATCTTCTGGCCAGGTTGGCGGGGGTTTTGGAGGCAGGTGGGAATGGGGGTTAAGAGTTAAAAGTGGTAATAAAATTAGGTAGCTCCATAGGAAAGCTCGAGACCTGACATTAAAGAAAGTGATACCTGGAGATGTTATTTTGACAGCCCCTTTCTTGACTTACTGCAATATAGGAAGTTGGGCTGTCTGGCATCAAAAGACATATGACTCAATGGGCCTTTGAAATACACACAGAAATGACTCTCTGTCAACGGTAGAAGAATGAGCACACACAAAACACAGAAACCGAATGTCTTAGATTCCCTTGGCAATTGGTGGCGGCAAAACCACTTCTTTGCGAGGCCAGCTCTGGAAGGTTGTCGTCACACATGTCTCATTCCTGGTTCACGTACCTACGGTGAACTCACCAGTCCTCAGGTGTCCCTCATTCCTGTGGGTCAACAACAAGCCACGGAGCCAACGAAACAGATTTTTCATGGATTGTCCCGTGGAAGCCCATGTGCTGTTGGGAGTTACAAAAATACCTGATCTTGACAAGTAAATGGAGCTGACATCCCAGGGAATAGGCAGGGAGGAGGAGCCGCTCACAGCCCATCTGTCACCTTGACAAAGTAACTTTCTGGTCACCAGTGAGACACCTTTAAAGACATCTGCACAATTGACCCCAACCACCGGCAATCACAGAGACTTTCAAAGGTACCCCGGGACAAAAAGCTGATCAGCTTCAGAGCTGGATCCTACAGTCCTCCCTCCAGGTAACAGTAGGAGTGGAGTGACAGTTGCTGGAAAGATCTCTGCTCCCAGGCGATCTTTACATCGGTACCAGCTATAGAAGGTGTCTTGTTAGCTCAAGTAATGACAGGTAGGGAAGCAAAGGAATAGGAGTTCTCTAGCTGGCTAGAAGTTCACAGAACTGAAAACGTCAGCCTCGGTCAGCATCCCCCATATGACGGCAATTCTGTGAGCTATGGTGGGTCTGGCTCATTCACCAAGACCATTAGCACTGTGTTCTCTTCACCAAAGTTTTCCCAAGGGCCACATGCAGATGTCAGAAAAAAAAAATGGAGAAGCCACAGATTTATTTCCTCTATTTAGAATGTAATTTTAATCCACTAGTGTCCATTTGTAAACTCATTAAACCATCAAAGAATGCCAACTTTGCAAATAATCCATTTCTGAGATTAAGGTGTTATAAAAAGAATGAGAGAGCCAATCACCCACAAACGTCATCAACATAAGCTTGTTGCTGAAGGGATTCACAACATGTGCCCATTTTTAAAAGGAAAATATCAACCATGATTAGAACCCTTAATCATTAATTTGAACAAGGGTTCCATCACCAAACAGCTTCCAGAAGCTTTCACACATCTAAAATAAGGCAAAAGTGTCTGCAGAAAAGCAAACAGCCATGAGAAACCTGTGACACTGGGGCTCTAAACTTGGATTTTCCTGCAGGTCACACCTTTGCACTGCAGATTTCAGTTCTATCTGACCAAAAATCAACCAATCTGTTCAACTAATATTTTTGAGCCCGTGCTGCAGGCCAGGCACTTTGCCAGGTTTTGATGGGAACAGAAAATATGAATCAGACACATCTTCTGCCCTAGAAGAGCTTACAGTCCAAGAGGGAGAGACTAAAGCATAAACACAGCACAGGCACCTCCCATGTTGCAACATGAGAGGCAAGAAGTGCTGGTTACCAGCTCAGAGAAGGGCAGAGGCGAGCCGGGAACTGTCAGTTTCGACCAAATTCCACTGCTACAAACTCCTTGAAATCATCAGAGTCTGTTGGTTCTTTAGACACTACGTGGGCCACTGAAATGAGCCTTTTAAACATTCTGGTATACACTTATCTCACTGAGACAGAATTTGACCTACATCTGTCAGCATTCTGGGACCTGACAATCCACACATGAATCTCCCTCCATGATGACATTCCAATGCGCTCCAACTGAAGGGTATCAACGTCACTTGGTGTTTTGAGCAGTTGAAGGGTTCATTTCACATATATCACCAGAAAATACAGGGTGCTTATCTTGTGCCATGATTTTCTTGCTCTATGAAATTGTAATATTTAACACACTTTGCTTGCCTTTCATCTATGTTTTAGCTAAAATATAAAACACAACATACTGGATTTTAACTTAAATTCTAAAACCAATAATTATCATGCCACCAAGTCCACCGTGAGAGGTAATATCTATTTTTAAAGGTTCTCTATAATGTTATTCTAGAGTGATACTACTCATCGCACAGTTTGTTATGATTACATTAGTGTTTGTTGGAGATGGCTTTTCATCTCTCAGTAGATTTGTTTAGTTTTCCCACCATCAAACATGGTACCCAAAATAGTGTAAGCAATGAAAAGGCCAAGTCATCAGGACAGAAAAAGCAAAGTTCAGAGTAGAAAGAAAAGTTCATCATTTATTTTGGGGAAGAGAAATAGTTAGATCTTCAAGTTACCAAATCAAAAAATTAAACCTAAATGGCGTGGATGAATTCGCCCAACAAATATGCACTGAACGGGCCCAGCATTGTCCCGGGTACTGATGATACACACGAACGTGGGAGGACCGTGCTGATGTTCTAGCAGGGAGACTGCAGGCAGCAGGAACACCCCCACGAATGACCTCATGGGCACTGGGGAGGGCTCCGAGAAAATGAAGCGGGACAAGGGAACAGAATGACAAGGTGTGAAGCCGTTGGGGAGAGTGGTCAGAAAAAGACCCTCTAATAAGGAGATATTTGCTCCTACACCACGGTGAAGGAAGGAGAAAATGTAAACATATTGGATATGTGTGCACCAGGCACAGGAAACAGCAAAGTCCCAGTGGAGAGGGGGCTGGGTCCCCTGCCAGAGTGGGGATGAGCACAGTGTGCAGCTGGAGCGCAGTGCCAGGGGAGGGTGCTTTGGGAACGAGGCCAAGATGGTATCTGTAGCCTCACCGTGCAGTGCCGTGAGGCTGTGGTTATTCTTTAAACTGGTTTAGGGGTGAGATGAGAAGCCACGGGAAGATTTTGCTCAAAGAAGTCAAATAATCTGTGTACTTTCAAATGGTCACTGGTTGATAACATATCGTCCAAAGTCAAGAGCAGTAACAGGTAGTTAGAAATAATCCAATATATTTTCAAGATTTTACTGACAAGAGTTGCTAATGAATTGAACATGGGATGCAAGAGAAAGAGGAATCCAGGACCCCAGGACCCCATGGTTGATGGACGGCCTGAAAAAATGAAGCTATGCAGCTGGCGTCACCGGCTGGAGCATAGGAGGTTTGAGGAGTGGTGACAAAGCAGATCCATTCGGGCTGTTTTCAGTTTGAGACGCCTGCTCAGCATCCACGTGGAGATGCCAGTAGACATGGACAACTGCAGCTGGACGGGAGATGGGGGTGCAGGAACACAAATGTGGAAACCATCAGCATACAGGTGGTTTTAGTCCAGGGATCTGTATAAAATTGCTTAGGGTATGAATGTAAATAGAGAATACATCTTGGCTGAATCTTGGGACCCTCCAATATTTAAAGTTTGAGAAGACACAGAAGATACACCAAAAAGAAAAGTAAGCCAATAAAACAGAATTCTTACAAGTCCATCACACAAATGCTGAGAGAGCACCATATGTGTGAGTTCTTACCCACATAGACACAGAAACACACATGTGTACGGACTACTATAAGTGGCCCTGGTTGAGATCATTATGATAATTCAGTGACCACCAGAGGCCACCTTCTATCAGCACCTGCCCCTGGGCCAGGTATTTTAGTGACCGAGATACCCCAGGATGGGAGGGTTGCTACCCACTATTTGAGGCTCACGGGAGAGGCTGCCTAGAGTGCCTAGTGGCCACTGCTGGCCACTCCTGACTCCCACTAATTATCACCCCTTCCAACCTGCGTCTCAGAGGGAGTCTGATTTGACTTCTGTTTAGGAAAATTCTGTTGGCTAATTTCAGAGAAAAGGTCTAGGACCAATGTCCCCAAACAAGAGGGCACAGAGCCACTAGAGCTGAGTGACCAAAGGCTGGGTGAGGATTACAGGTGGGTTGTGGGGGGCATTAAACACTTGGCAGTAATAGAGAGAAAGGGAAAGGGTAAATCTCTCAATTTAAGTTTTTCTTCTCTGTTATACTGAGTCCAGAAGCCAAAACCCGAGAGTGAACAGAGTCCACGGTCAGAGCCTCCCCCTTTTAACTGCTTATGCCAACAACTGAGATACTCGTCTACAGCAGGGTGACTAGGATCCAGGGATCTAGGGAAGAGTCTACAGATAGAGGCAGGCCTTGGCCCAGAAGCAATCTTGGCCACAACCATCTTGGGACTCCCTCTGGAAGCGAGCGAGAGGCAGAGGTCAGTGGAGAAACTGAAGCTAGCCATGTATTGCAACTTTGGGGTTAGTACTCCTCACTGTTCTTTCAACATAATATTTCCTTCCCACATATTAGGAGGCTGTTAAAGTTCCCCCTGGGCATCATCTTCACCAGGCTAAATTATATCAGCACATCATCATTAGTAAAAAAAATATTTACTAACCCCACCTGAACCCTTGACACTGCTCCAAGCGAGCCTGTTAGCTAACCCCAGCAATCCTCCTCTCAAATCACGACTGGGTCTCCACCAGCTCTCCAGCAGATCATCCAGCTTTGCCCAGAGAGCAGCTCCATGTGGCACACTGAGGGGTGTCCAAGGGATAGAATACAGTCATGGGTTCTTAGTTTCTGTTTCTGGTTGGACCAGGAAAGCTCCTTCCTCATCCCTCTTTTCTGCCTATCACTAGAGACAGAAATTTAAAACCATGACATCAGGTTTCTAAAAGCCTAACACACACACACACACACACACACACACACACACACACACACACACACCAGAACAACAACAACAACAAACTCAGGTGAGTTGGACAAGCTCTTCCCTACAAATGTCTGGCCGCCGTGTTGTATGGAGGAGGGACAGCCAGCCCGCTGTAATGCCTGTTTGTACATTTCAGTATCAGGCTGAACTCAAGAATTAAAAGCCGAGGCTGAGGAAAACTAGACACAAAACTCAGGTAATAGTGACATCATGGAATTTCTGCACTAATGACAAAGAAAGAAAATAACATGGTAAAAAATAATAAGGATGGAGATGAATCCCTGGAACAATGGAACGCCAGGCTAATTAAAAAAAAAAACAGTTTAAAGGATTCCCATTTAAAGTATGGAAAATCGTCCAGCAACGTGACCAGAATTCTGTGAAGGTGACAGGAATCAGAGCCTGGTCGACTTTACAGTGTCCCTCAGCAGGGAAAGAAGGGTGTGGGCAGAAACAGGGCAGCAAAGGGAGAGAAAAACTGCTAAAACCTCCCAGAATGGCTTTGTTCTGGACAAGGAAGGTACCTGCTGGCTGTAAGTTGCCAGCAGAAGGAAACAGCTTCCTGCAGAGGTTTTGGGGAGTCAAGGCGGTTGAAGTGGGGTGGGGAGCTGGATCCCCCTTCACCTGGCCCTCAACTCTGTGTTATTTGCGTCTGGTTCCTCCAGATGTGGCTGGATCCCACCAGGTCAGTCATAAAACCCTGCGTTTTGTGTCAAATTGCTCCATTTAGTTGGCTCATGCTGAAGAAGCAACAAGCATAAGGTCACATCAGCTTCGTCCTGCAGCTGCTACCCATCCCAGAAAGACCACAGGAAACAGAGTGTATCCCCATGGGAATCCACCCCATGAAGACACCAGCGGGTCAGCCTGTCCCACCCAAGGGCAGGACGCTACCTAAATGGACCACAACGACTGCTAAAAACATAATCTCCAGGGAAGCTATTTGCTGGGTCTCTCTCACTGACCCCGCAGGGCATTCTCTCAACCCTTGTGGTTAGGTGGCATCCTCTGAAACAGAGCTCTGTGGAGTCTGCCTGGGATGGGACAGGATTCTGGTACTCAAATTGTAGTCCCAACTCTCGCTGATCGCAGTGGGACTTTCACCTTGCTTTTCCTTTCTAAGACTTAATGAGCTCAACTATGAAACAGGTTTCTTTCCTTTTTTTGAGACGGAGTTTCGCTCTTGTTACCCAGGCTGGAGTGCAATGGCACCATCTCAGCTCACTGCAACCTCCGCCTCCTGGGTTCAGGCAATTCTCCTGCCTCAGCCTCCTGAGTAGCTGGGATTACAGGCACGCGCCACCGTGCCCAGCTAATTTTTTGTATTTTTAGTAGAAACGGGGTTTCACCATGTTGACCAGGATGGTCTCGATCTCTTGACCTTGTGATCCACCCACCGGTTTCTGAAGAACAGCAGCCCGACCTCACCAAGTGTCTTTGAGAAAAATGAAGTTTGTACTATCCCCAGCTTAGAAATACATTTGTTCACAAAATAGCTATTAAGACTTAAAGTCTACAAGGCACTGTTCAAATGTTTTGATCATGACAAGAATTATATGCTATTCCCAAGCTGAAGAGCTTCAAGTCCAGTAGGGGAGATAGTCACGTAACTAATTCATAAAAACACAAAAGAGGTAAGAGAAAGGGTTATAATAAAAAGTAACCGATATGAAGTCTTCAGGGAACAAGTGAGTTAATTCTGATTGGGTGACTAAAGGAGGTTTGATAAAGATACATGAATAGGAAAAGAAGACTTCAATAAAGACAGTTACTGTGCAAGACAATTGTATAGAAGTTCCACGAAAAGCAACATTATGTAAACGATAGTCTATCTCTTACAGTCTTACCCCAGTAACAGAATTTCAACTGTACCTAAGATTTAAATATAAACATACCTGTTTATGTTTATATTCATATTAATATATCCCTCTCTTTCTATTATACATCAGGTGGAAAGAGTGTTTCAAAAATTGGCCCCTACGTAAAAGTCACTGGAAGGGTTTATTAAAAATGGAGCTTCCTGGCCAGGCACAGTGGCTCAGCCTGTAATCCCAGCACTTTGGGAGGCCAAGGTAGGCAGATCACGAGGTCAGGAGTTTGAGACCAGCCTGACCAACCTGGTGAAACCCCGTCTCTACTAAAAATACAAAAATTAGCTAGGCATGGTGGTGCACATCTATAATCCAAGCCACTCAGGAGGCTGAGGCAGGGGAATCCCTTGAACCCAGAAGGTGCAGGTTGCAGTGAGCTGAGGTCACACCACTGCACTTCAGCTTGGATGACAGAGCAAGACTCCATATGAAAAAAAAAAATACAGCTTCCCTGGTCTGTACAGGAGCTGGCCAGACCTATTCCATCAAGATCTTTGGGCCAGGACACAGGAAATCTGCATATTTTAGCAAACTCCCTGGTGATTCTTACACACACTAAAATCTGAGACCCACCACTGTTGGGGCCCTGGTGGGAGAACAGAAGAAACTGAGGCAAAAGTCTAACCACTGGCTTGTTAATGATCTAAAACTGTGTGAGAGAGGACAAGAAGCCAAACTGAAGTGTGTGAGGGAGGAAGGGGCAGAGGCCCAGGGAGGGTACATTAAGCAACAGAATTGTGTGCCCCTTGTCACTAGTGTTCAGGGTCCATTGTATCCGTCTCCAGCACACACACACGATTGGCTTCATCACACATTCATTCACACTTTCATCTAAGATTCTATGATAGAGGGTAGTTTCCAAACTAAAACCATTATCCAAATGTTATATAAATAAATGTATATATATTTATCTATAA
>CM052658.1:114229303-114247817 GCA_028533165.1 Leontopithecus rosalia
GGTGAGCCGAGATCGCGCCATTGCACTCCAGCCTGGGTAACAAGAGCGAAACTCCGTCTTAAAAAAAAAAAAAAGTTTCTCTTGTAGGTCTATATTTCATTTCAGAAATTCTTATTCACATTACTTAATCTCCCCCAAGTGGTTACTCATTAGACTTATCATTAACTATTAAACTAAAATAAATGGATGCAAATTAGTTTCTTAGTCTGCTAACCACTGAGAGTGTTAACTAAGCAGCTGACAGCCAAGGGTCATTCTCTATGAAGGATGGAATTGTCCTTTCTGACTCATGCTTTCAAATTGGAAATGAAGACTGTACTTGAGAGTTTAGGGTATAACAGGGAAAGAAACCCAAGAAGTAAATCCAGAATTACATCCTGTCCTCGTGTTTGTTTGGGGGGCTCTTTCCCTGTGTTGCGTACCCTATTCCTGAACTTCATACTTAAATCTTATCTCATCATTTTCCTGCTGAGCATAGATGAGAGAACCAACGCAGAAAGTTTGGTGGTTTTGAGGATGTGGTTATAACAATCATTACTGGAGACAGACATTACAAACTGTAATTTTCAATGCCTATCTGAAATTTACTTCTAAGGATGTAAATTTATAAGGATGATGTCAAAAATAAGGGTCTCCAGTTAGATGACATGGAAATTGCCAAAGTCCATAAAACTCGGAAATTAACTGGACTCAACTCACAAACTATGTACAGTCATGTGCAGTTTTGAAATGACTAAAGACAATTTGTAAGATCTCTGTGTAATTTGCTTATCAGAGAGAGCAATTGAGTTCATATTGCCTGATCTCCACACTTACCAAGCAGACACACATTATGCAAGGGTTGTCCGTGATAAATGGAATCTGGAGGACTTCTCCTTCATTTTCACATTTTGCAACAGAACCTGAAATTCAGGGGAAAAAAATGTTTCATTTAAAATTAGCTTAGTACCATGATCTCAACATGTTAAATTTTCACACGAATCCTTTTTGAAACCTCTACCCGAACTTCAGAAATTCTTAATATGGTTTAAATTATTAAATTCACCAAAGAAAATCCCCTGCCCCCAAACTCCAATTTTAATAATTTTATTTAAACAGGTTTAAAAAAGAAAAGACTATGATATACAGATACATTATCTGTTCTCAGATGGTTTGAGCACAATTCCAAGTATTTCACTGGATTTTTAATAGCACTCCTCCCACACAGCCCCATATGAAAAATAAAATAAAGTAACTTAAATTGGCCATTAGTGCAGATTTTAAATTGACCAAAAGTCAGAACTGTGTCAATGAACAGGCCTTCCTATGGATCTGTCTTGCATTGTCTTAGGTTGAAATCACTTTATGAAACGCAATCCTCTTTTCCCCTCTCTTAGAAATTGACTCGATATTTTCTTTTCTGCACCAGGTGTCAGTAAAGTATGTCCTTCAGAATAGCAGCTGAGGTCTTCACCTGCCTGAAGACATATCATTATTATATCCGGCTCTTGGCGCCCTTTTTAAATAATCCTTTCTTTAAATTCATGGTCTTGAGAGCCAGTGCTTTAAAAAGCACTCCTAGCACGGTAGATGTATGGAACCCATAGATGAGGAAGGAGGATGTGGGGAAAACTGCAGGATTTTGTTTTCCTGAGTTCTACAGAGGGAGAGAAAGATTAAAAGTTGAGGAAAACATTCAAAATAAATAAAATAATTTTCGAAATTCACATGGAAGAATGTCTATTATCACTACAGTGAAAGCAACAGCCTCTCAGCCTGCAACCTCTTCACCTACTCCCAGTCTTCCCCGTCTTCCCAGCCCTTCCGGGGCTTCACTTCATCCCCCCTGGACCAAGCGCAGGGCAAGCAGGAAGGTAAGCGCTCCCACCCTCTCATCCCCGGGGCAAGCCGGCACCATCTCTCCGAGGTACCAAACTGGCGTCCCCGAGGGCCGGTCCCCCGCCCCTCCCCTACCTGTCAAGAAGGAGGAAGCCAGAGACGTGGGGACCCCGGAGCAATTGAGCAGCAGCAGGACGCAGCAGGTAATCCCAGGCGAGCGCCGGCAGGGACGCGCAGCCAGAGCGCGGGCGCCGGAGAACCAGAGCATCGTCACCTGGAGGGAATCCCGGGCGACTGCAGGTCCCGCGCCGCCGCCTCTGCTCCGCGGCCGCCGCTCGCAGTTGAAAAGGGCTCTCAGCCGGCGTGTCGGGAGACAGTCCGAGAGGGAGGGAGGCGGGCGCCGGGAGCTGGGGGGCGGAGGGGAGGGGGGTGAGGGAGGGCGCCGGGGTAGGCGAGGGGTGGGGGGCTCCCGGGGAGGAGGGTCCTGCGGCCAGGCTGCTCCGATGCGGCTTTTCTTTTTTTTTTTGAGGGAGTTGCTTGCAGTGGCTTAGCAGCCCACTGCCCCTCCACGGAGGGGGCCCGGGAGGAGGGGGTGTCGCGCGGCCGGAGATAGACCCGGAGGAGCCGCGGCGCTGCCGACTGCGCCCTGCCGCTCAGCCGCCGCCCGGGCTGCAGCTACGGCCACGGGGCTGTGGCTGTCGCTGTGGCTGTCGCCGTCGCTGTCGCCGTCGCTGCGGCAGCGTCCTCCCCTCCCGCTCTCCCCACCTCCTGCCGGCCCCGCCGGGTCTCGGCGATCCCGGCGCGCGCGCTCAGCCGCGAGAGACCGGGGCGCACCGGGCACCCGCCGGAACCCGCTGGGGGCGCCGGGGCGCGGGAGGGGCTGCGCGATCGCTACAGCGGGCACCCCAGCCCCAGCAGCGAGGCCGCAGCCCGGGGGCGCAGACCCGAGCCGTGGAGGCGCGTCTCCACCGCCCGGCGCGCGGCGCCTCCTCCCTTTCTGGGAGCCCGGGGGATGCGGCAGCCCTGGCGCTCCGGCCGCCTCGCCACCCCGCTCGCCCCTGGTGCCCGGCTGCGGGAGGGCAGAAGGGCTCCCTCAACTTTTCACGCCCTGCTTTGCTTCCCGGCGGGGGCGCGACGGGGAACCCGGGGGCTGGGCGGGCAGCGGGGCGCGGGGCCTGAGAGATCCGGGTTTGCGCTCCTCTGCCCGCCCGTCCCGATCTGGGGATGACCGAAGCCGAAAGGACACCCCGGGCCCACCAAAAATCGTACACAGGCAAACGCCTTTCGCCCTTAAAAGAAGAACAGTCGCGCCGAGACGCCTCCCTTCCGATCTCCGGCGGGCCGGGGCGGGAGGCGGCGTTGGACCAGCCGCTCATTCAGCCGCAGAAGCGGGGCACCCCCGCCCCTCCGCCAATCTCTGGCTGCGGCCGCGGCGCGGCGGCCTCTGCAGTCCCAGCTCGGGGCCCCTCAGCCCGGCTGCGCCCTCTCGCCTCCGCAGCACTGGGCCCCGGGGAGTCCGCTTCCGTGATCCCCCTGCTGAATCGCCGCCTCCTGCCCACGCAGTGGCACCCTCGGTCCAAAAGGCGTGCAGCCGCGGAGAGAGTTTTTGTAACCAGAGTACGAAGCGCGGGTGGGAGTGAGGGACGCTTGGCACGCGTTGGCACCTGACGATCAGCTAGCTGTCCTTGAGCTCACGGTGGACCACCGACCTCCTCAGTCCAAAATTGAAATCGGGTCCCCGCGGAACGGACCTGAGGCTCTCCAGGCAAAGTGGGTTGTTTCCCTTGTGGAAACCATAGCTTAGAAAATAAATGAGTCTGTTTGCTGACAGGTTAATCTAGCTTCACCGTAACCCTCCCCTGCCTTGTTGACTGTTTATTTTATTCGATTTTTCCGAGTGATTTGGAGGCTAAACTTAATTAGTGCAGCATTCATCGAGACACGGAGGAGCTGATCCGAGCACGTTGCTCTGACGTGGGAAAAATAAGAGAAGGGAAAGCTGTCATTAGCTTAGCATGCGCCATTTCCCTCTCAAAATAGATTATTTCTGTAGATTTTAAATTAAAAGAGAAGAAGGGTGATGTGTGTTTCCTTTCCCCCTCCCCCCTACCCAAATAAAGCCAGGGCCAGTCAGCTTCTCGGAAACCAGTGTGTTTAATGTATTTACTAATCATTAAGATAATACACAAAAAGAAAAAAAATCCTAAATCCAGCCTTACTTCCCAGGGACTCATTACAAAATAAAATAAATAAAATTAGAATTAAAAATCAAATAAACAAAAACCTTTATTGCTGCAGATAAGTACAATCAGTTGTAACCACTAACTCCTCTATCTAAAAAGACTGTCCCTGGATGAGGCTTTTAGATAAAATTGTTTATCATAATTTAATTATGGGAAGCTGAATACTAAGGAAGCTGGGAGACCTTTTGTTGCCTTAGCTGTAGATTTGGATAAGTGTACGCCATGAATTTGCAAGACATTTGAAGAGTGTGCCTGAATTACTTTGATATGCCTTCCCTCCCTGGCACCATCGATACATCCTCAGAATTCGCATGACAAATTTCTTTACGACAGAATCTAGCTCTGTGTGGCATTACCGTAATGCGCAGCACGGTGCGTTAGAGTACCCTGGAACTCTCCCTGTAGGTGCAAATCCCAAAACCACCTTAAAAACATTTTCATCTGCCTAAAAGTTTGCGAATGGGAAAGATGCACAGAAGCCTTTGGCAACTCTGTCTCCTCTTCCTGTTTGTTACAATCCTCTGCCACCAGCAATTTCCCTTGCTGCCTTCTTGGCAAATGGGCCCTACTTCCGAAAGAGCAGCCTTCTCTCCAAGGCCTTATCAGGATGTTTTCCCCTGTATCTACTGCTGCCACCGCCCCGTCAATTGACAGTCTATCAGCTGCCAACTGGTCTCTGTCTACACAAAACAGAGATGTTCTGGGGTCAAAAACAAAAGAGAATGCCTGCACTGAAAGGCACATAGATCTGCCTTCACAGTTTAACTACATGGTGGTACTATCCAAATCCCAAAATGACCTTGGCTGAAATCAAAATGAGGGAAAAAAAGTGTGTGTTTGGGCCTGCTTATGACATCTTTCAAGAGGAAGGAGGTGACGGGGCACAAAGACCAATATTTAACTCTGGGCCTGTCCCAGTCTGAGTTAGACAAAACTCTGTCTCATCTCTTTCTCTGGAAAATAAACCACGAAACCTAATCAGATTAGAAGGGGCCAGGTCTTCAGTAAGAGCAGCTTTCTTCATCTCTTCTCAAAACCATGATGCTAAATTCTCACTGAAAAATCCAACTGAATGTACAGCTTAGTCTCATGGATTCAAGTCTGAAAGATACTTCCAGAGAAATCACATCAATCCAGCTTCCTAAAAATGGAAATAAATAGACCTTTCCTAAAGGAAACAGAGTAAAGACATTGTGACACCTACCATTAGGGCAGGGTGCAAGGTATTCCATAAACTTGAGAAACTTACACCTTAAAAAGGACACAGGACTAGGCATTTACACTCGATAAAGATAAAGGATTATGCTACCAAGGATCTTATAGTCTAGCAAGGTGGATACACTGTGTTGATAATGTAAAAATAAGTAAATGTAAGAAGAGAAGATAATACGTCATGGAAGTTTCCAAGAGGAGATCAAGCTTCGTGAAGGAGGTGGCATAGGAAACTGAGTTTTGAATCAAGGGGGAGGCTCTAGTGAGGGAAGGGCAGTCTGCGCACCTCAGGGATTAGCAGCGGAGAAACTCAGGGTTTACAAAGAGAACAGGGAACAGCTACCCACTGAGCTGGAGCTGTTGGGAGTCTGGGAGATAAGGAGAAATGTACAGGCGATACTTCGAGGATTCCCTCCCAGGTGACCTACAGGAAAGCTACCCTAGAGTAAGTGTCTAACTTTTCTTTGCGACAACCAGACTGCATTTCTTTCAAGTGGAAATGTTTTTCTGCAGGTGTATTCAGCAATCTGAACGTGTGGTCAGTATAACACTAGAGAGCACCCTTTCCACCGTCGTGAGTTTGAAGGTGATGGCGTGGATTCTACACATGCATCATTATTTCTCAACCTCTTTAGCAATGGCTATAGGATTGCTCTTGGGTTGAAAGTAGAAATGCTACTTTTAACTATTTATTTAGAGCACTGGAGATCTTAGAAATCAAATAAACCGATTCCCCGCTCTTTCACTTTAAAAGTAAGAAATCTAAAAGCTAAGAGGTGAATGACTTGCCCAGGGTCACACAACTAGTTAATGGCATAGTCCGTTTAAACAGGGTTCATCTGGCTCACTGATCATGATGTTTTCCACTATAAATGTTTTGCCTTCTTGGATTATGAGTCATAAGAATTGTAGGAAAGGACCACTGAATATTTTAGATATGATGCAAATTAAAATTCTGGAGTTGGTGAAATAAGTGCTCAAATATTTATTGAACTAAACTGGTACCAAGAATACAAGTTGTAACACCATAAAAAGCAGACCACAACTTAGCTCACTGGTTAAACTGAATTTATTCTGAGGTCACTCGGCTAAAATGTTGAAGAACTGCACTCTCTTCAGGGCTTTGCTACAGATTAGCTTAGTTTCAGAGAGGGGTAGGCACCAATGAGACTGGTGAGATGGACTCTAGATTCTGCCTAGAATTTTAATGTCATTCCAAAAAATGAGAGACTCAGAAATGACATTTTTTTGGAGGGGATAGGAGGCAGTGGGGACAATGATAAAAGCTTTACACCCATGATATTGTATAATTTATATAAATGATCATTATTAAAATTAAATTATTAAATCATTAGCCTGATCTTTTCTTACTTAATCATTTTTCTTCATTCTTTGTAGCCTTAAGATTATTTTCATACAATTGTACTCATTACAGAGTTTATCTAGTTCTAAAGCAGGGCGTTTTGGTGAGGATGATAGGAAACTGACATTTTTAAAAACAGTCGCATCAAAATAACAAAATCACTAGGTTTTTAAGGAAATTAATATTGTAATAAATAAAGCCCCCTTCAAAATCCCCCTTCACTCTTTCCCTGGCCCTGACCATCCCAATCCCTGCTTAAAGGACAATGGTGTGCTGCACGCAATGGAGTAACGTTTGCTGTTTCACAAAGCACTCACTCATTTAAATGCCCACGAGCCAAACTAACTGGTCTCAAGGGTCACAATTCTCTAGTTATACAATTAAAATAAAATGAAGTTGCAGAGTTAAAACAAAGATTTTGACAATTTCCATAACAACATCCAAAATATTTCTGAGTGCTGATTCATCTTCAGGGACCTGCTGAATACATCAGTCATTTCAATATTGGAAGTTATAAAAATCAGACATAAATATGACTTCATTGCCAGGGAGGCACTGGTGTTGCCAATTCATAGATACTGATCTTTGAAAAAGAGTTCTCTTCTCCACATTTCATCCAGAAGTCACTCCCCAAAACAAGCTTATCTAATCAACAGCTTCACTGGCACCAAAGCTGCAGCCCCATCTACCGGAAGTAAGGGATGGCCAAGGAGATCTCAGGACCAACCCAGGATACCAGAATATTAAGCTGAGGCCTCAAGCCTATTCTTCCCCAGGTTTCACTGGCTCTCCTACTTTAAGTTCTCCTGCTTCAAGACTTTAAGTTGATCTCATTGGAGTAAACATCAACAGAGGAGAGAAAAATTACTGTTACTGCAGAATTATTTTTCAAGATTATCTATAGACTTAGAAACAGTTCAACTTTACTTACGTGGGGACGTATACTACCAGATTGCTATTTAACAGGTTTGGCTGCTCTGGCAGAAACTCCCGCTGTCTGCCAACATCTATTCTTTCCTGCTTTCTCAAGGTAGAACCCCCCATTTGTGCAATGCACATGGCTCTCAGCGATAAAGAGCACTTTCCTTAGTCTTTCTTACAGGTAGTAGTGATCCCATGACTAAGTTTTAGCCAATGGAATAGAAATGGAGAAGCGTCATTAAAGGCAGAACGTGCTCTTTCTTCTCTTCCTCCCATCTGATGGCTGGAATACAGACATGATAATGTAAGTAAGCCTCCAGCAAAATCTTGCCCCCTGCGCATACCTTGGGAACAATGCCTCTGGGAAATGGCAGAGCAAGAAACCAGATTAGATTCTGACACCGTGGAGTGCAATGGGAGCCTGAGCTGATGCCTCTGGCTTTCCTGAATGTGAGGGGTTACTTTGTGTGTGTGTGTGTGTGTGTGTGTGTGTGTGTGTGTGTGTGTGTTTACTTGTAGCTAAACCTGAAATCTTCTGAAATAGCAAATACCAAAGACAAGGAATAAGTACTCAGTAGATAGCTTCATGTGTTAATTAATTAACATATTTTTGTATTTATTAATGTTTCAAGCACTTTCAGAGGCAAGAAAAAGATCTAACCAAGATATAAGTACCTTATGTAATTTACATCTATCTTACAAAATTTAGGGGAACTTCCAGTGTTCTTTATTTTTATAAAAACAACTTTTAGATATCTGTACAACTGTGTTCATAGTAGAATTATTCACAGTAAGTGAAATGTGGGAGCGACCCGTGACCCATCAAGGAATGAATGAGTAAACAATATGTGTGCGTATATACTACGAAATATTATTCAGCCTTAAAAAGGAAGAAAACTCTGACACATGCTGCAACATGGACGAAACTTAGGACATTATGCTAACTGAAATAAACCAATCACAAAGAGACAAATACTGTGAGATTCCACTTATACGAGGCACCTAGAGCAGCAAATTCAGAGACAAAAAGAAGAATGGTCATTGCCAGCAACTGGAGGGAAGGAGGAATGAGGAGCTGTTTAACAGAGTTTTAGTTTTGCGAGATGAAAAGACTTATAGAGATTTGTTGCACACTCATGTGAAGATATTTAACAGTACTAATTGTACACTTGAAAACAGTTAAGATGGTAAATATTATGTGACACACATTTTATCATAATTAACTTTTTAAAAACATGTTTAAATAAAAAACCTTTATATTTTCTTCTTTGCTACCAAGTTAACATATTATCATTTGGCCAAAATGTTGGAAATGCAGATTAGCAAAAACAAAACATCCTCCTGTTTTATAACCTTATTATTGTGTGTGGCTTTGTGCTGAGTGGTTTCCATACACGCCTCATCTCACCAATATGTCTATGAGGTAGGTACAATCATCAGCCCAACCAAACATGCCAGCAAAATTAAACACAAAAGGTAAGAAATTGTCCAAGGTCACACAGTGGGGAATTGGTTGAGGTAGAATCAGAAACCAGGTAGGCTAATTCCAGAGCTCATGCTTTTATTGGTTAAGCTATGGAGAAATGTTCTGTCTTTGACAGTATCATTTTTAACAACTGCATATTCTACGCTATGAAGGTGCTAGAATCCTCTTTAGCCTCCCACCCACGTCACTTTCAACTTTTTACTACTATAAAAGATGCTTTAGTGAACATCTTTCTAATATTTATATTTATTTCCTTAAGAATAAATTCACTAATTAGCAGATCAAAGGCATGTATTTTTTGTAATTCTTAATTAAAGATTGTTTTCTCTCTTGGACTTAATATTTTTGATGCTAAACTTATATAATGTAGCATAAAAAAAAGAGAGTTAACCATTAGGACCTCTAAGCTGTTTTTTAGTTATCTTAATAGATGTTTGTAGATAAAAGAATGTACAATTAAAGTAAGTCTTATTAAAAATAAAACACATCCCATTGACTTTTCTAGGTTTCATTGATTGTGTATTATAAATATTTATTTAGAGAAATCCCAAAACAAACCACAGTAACTTATTTGACCACTAACAGCTTTGTGGTTTAATATCAAGTGTCTGGGAGCTGGAAGGCCATCATCAGTTCCTCCTGTGCCTTACCTCAATCTTTTCCTAAAAGCAGTCTCCTTCAGCTTGAATTCTGAGTAGCTTTTCCTTCCCTGAGCCATGCTTTAAGTATCTCCCATTAGAAAAACATCACATTAATGAACAACTACAGAATACCTCAGAAGGCAGCAAAATAATCAATTCAAATGCCCAATATTTAACTTATGAAAACTATCTCATCAACCCTGGCTTACTTTATTGCAGCTTACCACCAGTCGGATTAGTGAATGGTCATTAAGGAATGAATAAAACTAATTTCACTAATGTGGGATGCATTCAAAGAGAATTCTTTGGAACTAATCCAGTGACTTAATATCTATCTAGTCCTACATCTGCCACTTGACGTTCTAATGATTTGAGGCCAGTTAATTAACTTTGTGAGCCTCAATTTTCCCATATTCTAGGATGAAATAGTATCACCTCTGTTTGCTTCTCAGGGATGAATATGAAATTATTTTATACATTGCTATATTTTAGAAGGAAACAAAACTAGAGACTTTCAGATATTAAAGAACCCTCAAAAAGCATCTAATCCAACTGCTCTATTTACACACAATCCTACTAAAGTTCAAATAGATTAAGAACTTGCCCAAAGCTGTGGTTTATATAAATTTTTTTCCAGAAGAACGAACACCTTCTTCGGGAAATATTCCTCAAAGTTTTAGTGAGCTCTGCCAGTCACTATATTCCCCATTTCCAAACACACTTCCAGCAAACACAGACGCCATATTTCATCCTGGGCCAATCACAGCCTCTCATCTCTCTGACCACATTTATTGTTCCATGATGTGGAATGTGACCTCAGCCCTCCGCCTGGCTTTTCAAAATTTGAATTGAAGAGAAAGTACCTTTTCCTCTCTGCCTGAAGTCTGCCACATGGGTGACTCTGAGTAAGTGTTGCTCAGCATTGATATTATTGACAATAAAAAGATTGCAAAATCATACAGCCAACACTTCGGTACTATAGCACCTGTTTTAAGCAATGCCTTCACCTAAAGGACTAAAGGTACATGTAGACATTTTTCAGGCACGAGCGGGAACTTCAGAGGAAGAAAGAGATCAGGAAAGGCTGGCCTTGTTGGATCTCTGAGATCACACAGCATCGATGTCAGCAGCCTCCTTCTCCATGCTGGAGCCTGCCCTTATCTTCACAGGCCATGTGGGTCTTTGCTAGGCAGACACAGTCATCAATCCTAAGGCCATTCAATTCAATGAACTGAATTCCCATTTATTGAAAACTAGTGCATGCATGCAGGTACTTTATTCCCACGGCCAAGTTTGTTCGCATTAAACTTCCACAGATTCCACTTCTTTAATTTGAGACGTTATATTCTCTGAAACAATGGGGCAGCCATTTATGTTTATAAAATGTCCTTTAACCACTTAAATGTATATATTTTATGTGCGTAAATACAAAGGAGTTGGGGAGAACCCAACACCTTGGCTGAATATTTTATTTGATGGAGGAAAAAAACAATTTCAAGGAAGGATCTCATTTTATTGCATTTCTCATCCCCAGTGAGGTTTATGATGGAAATAATGGCTGGGCATCAGCTACTGCAGTGCAAACAGATGCAAGTAAATGAGCCCCAGACAGAAGGAACAAGTAAATCACAGCCTATTTGTGGGTTACCCTATTCTTCACTGCTGCCAATAGCTATTGTTCTTTGGGCATCATAATAAGTGTTTATTCTGTATCATCTGTGAATGTGTTACTTTTTGCCCTTGAACATCTGGAGACTGATGAGTGTAAGTATTAATAAGCCCCCAAGATCCAGGTGATATGGGATTGCCAGTCATGGTTTTTAAGTGGGCGGTAGGGTCTCCTCCTCTATTCTTCTGTGCAGTTAATTCCCTCGGGGGGGAAAAGGGTGGGCTTGAAAAACCTGAAAAGGTGGAAAGTTTAATTTTGACAACTTCTTGTTAATGTAGTCATTACTTTCCCTTATAGTTTGGAAGGTAATTCTCATGGTGACTAAATTACCCTTCGATTAAAGGCGAAATGCCTTCAGGTCACAGTTTCCAAAGGCAACACTTGGTAATCCAGCCTAACTGAAAGAAGATAATATTCTGGTAGCTGTAATGTCCTAATAGTTTTTTTTTTAAAAAAAAAAAAAAAGAAAGGTTGTTTTATTTTAACATTTATTTTAAGTTCAAGGGTACATGTGCAGGTTTGTTACATAGGTGAACTTATGTCATGGGGGTTGCTGTACAGATTATTCCGTCACCCAGGTATTAAGCCTGGTTCTCATTATTTATTTCCCTCCTCCCACCCTCCAACCTCCAATGGGCCCCATTGTGTGTTGTTCCCATCTAGTCGTCTATGTGTTCTCATCATTTAGCTCCCACTTACAAGTGAAAACATGTGGTATTTGCTTTTCTGTCCCTCTGTTACTGTGCTAAGGATAATGGCCTCCAGCTCCATTCAGGTCCTTACAAAGGACATGATCTCATTCTTGTTTATGGCTGCACAGTATTCCATGGTGTATACATGCCACATTTTCTTTATCTAGCCTATCATTGATGGGCATTTAGGTTGATTCCCTGTCTTTGCCATCAAGAATAGTGTTCCAATGAACATATGCAGGTGGAATATATAGTTTACTGATTTTCAAAGATTAGAAAACAATAAAATAGAGTTAATAATACTTTCTAATTTAATTGCTTGCATAGTTAGTTAATATGCAAAGCAATTACAATTTGTTTTGAAAATTCAAAAAATCTTTAAGATCTTCTAGCTCCTTGAAACTCAAAGTGTGGTTCCTGAAGCAGCAGCGTCTACATCCCTGGGGAGACTGCAGAATCTCAGACCTCATTTCAGACTGGCTGAATCCAAATCTACATTTTAACCCAAGATTCCTGGGTTATTTACTTTAAACCTTGAGAAGCACTACCACTGCCACCGGATGTCAATTCCGGTGTACCAGCGTGCCCAGATGTCAATCAATTACTAGGGAGTCTGAGCTAGTAAAAGCCAGAAAGGGCACCTTGTTTGGTATTTTGATCTCCAACACTAATTTATTCGTAGGCTTGAATAAATAAAATATAATATACTAATGGACAAAGATGTAGGCCCTGGCATAGGAGAAGCTGACTCACTTATGTATGTGAGTATTTCTGCTAAAACATCTTCATTAGAAGTGTCTCAGCTTTTAAAGCAATAGGTCAATGTAAGTGGCATTTGCCACGTGCAAAGATCATATTTAGTCAACTCAAGTATGTGTGCTTTTATATTCAGGAAAGATAGAAAAATTATTTAAGTCAGGTCTGACACACACAGGCCTCAGAATTTGAGTGGCGCAGGCTCTAAACGATTGTGTATTGGATTCTTTAACCTCCCCTGCAGCGTGGATGACAATATTGATGATATCTATTATGTGGACTAAATGCAATAACATATGCCAAACCTTAACCCACCACCCAGCACATGGTGGCATGTCAACGTGCACTTCTCTTCTGGCTGTGGAACTTTGTCTTATTTTCTTTCTTTATTCCTTCCTTTTAGAAATAATGTTTAGAAATGTGTTCCAGAACTGTCGTGTCTAGGGGCAGATGCATTCAAAGTGAGAGCAAGGAGCTAATGGCATGGCTGGTGAGGAGCCTGTGAGTTCTGCTCCTCCTGCCCAGCACCCAGACTCCCGGGAGACAGGAGGGCGGCGCGCTCTGCCTCGCAGACCCTGTAGGTGGCAGCACTGGGACCGCGAAGCACAGAGCCGGTTGCAGCAACTCAGGCTGCATCCCTGATGGGTAAGCCTGGGTCATCTGCCTGAACGTGCAAAGTTCGCTCCCACGCAGATAGAAACTGTGCTTTCCAATCCTGGAAGGACAGCCTCTCCCCTTCCCTTCCGGCTTAATCTCTCTGCATTTTTCAGCCTTCGTATGACGGGTCTCCCAGCTGTCGCCCAAACTGGAGTGCAGTGGGGCAGTCTTAGCTCACTGCAGCCTGGAACTCCTGGGCTCAAGTCATCCTCCCAGCTCAGCCTCCCACAGCACTGGCATTGCAAGCCTGAGCCGCAGTACTGGGCCACCGATTTCTTTGGATTCACACCCAAGTGTTGTAGAATGCTCTTTTGATAGCTGCTCCTTCTTCCCACCCCAGAGTACTCCTACCCTACCCCGCTGCAGCCTGGCAGGTCAAGGCAGGTACACAAATAATTGCTGGCAACAATAATTAGAAACCTATATACAGTCAATGTCTTGCACAGTTCCAAGCACTCTGGGTACCTTCACTCACTGAGTCTTTAAAACCAGACCATGAGCAGGTAGTATGTCAGTAACTTGCCCAAACTCAAACAGTAAGCCAGGTTCCAACGCAGGCAGCCTGATTCTTGAAGTGCCTCTCAAGGGAAGATTATAAAAGAGGATCGGGGATAGGAAGCCATCATATAATTACCTACAAATTGAAGAGATCGTGAAGAAAAAAATATATCTCTACCTTTCTGGAGAGTTCCTTAAATGCAGACAATAACTCTGCTGGCCCACAAATAATCAAGCTAATGAGTTCTGCAATGGAGTCATGTGGGCTTTCGTCAAGGCAGTAAAAAGGTAGAAGGCTTTGGGTCTGGAAACAAGCAGGGGTCTCATTCAGAAATGCATGTAGAAAAAAAAAAAGCGTCCCCAGCCATGAGAAAAGCCGCATCCGCTCAGATTAACATCAAGGCCTGATCTAGGTGTCAGCTCTGTCATCTACCTCATTACACTGCCAGAGGAAGCTGGCTTTCCTTTCTTCCGCCTCCACCCCCACCCCGGGAGATCTAAAACAGGTATAGCGAAGGTAAATACATTTTTATGGGCTTTGCCAATCTAACAGATTTGATTCAGATTTTTATTTTTGTGCTTACTTTAGGGCATAACCAACAGTGAACTAGGTGGAGCTCTTTGCACGATGCCCAACACACAGTGAGAGCTCCACCTGGGTTTTTGTAGTAAGACTTCTAAGTGTTTCCCTTTCCAGCTTGTATGTGGTCCCATCAGAGAAACTCCATTCTGCCTCCTGTTAGATTAACCACTCTGAAGTAGAGCACATGGTGTAACTCCCTTGCTCACAAACCCTCTGTGGCTCCCATTGCCTAGAAAAGAGCATTTAAACTCTGTAAGCTGATAGAATTGGCCTCACCTCTCTGTCCCATCGCCTTCCCCCAGCCTATGCTTCAGCCAAGCTAAATCACCTGCAGCTGCCCCATGTCTGCCCCAGGACTTTCTGCTCTTATGATTCACTTTTGCTGTTCCTCTGCCTAGCCTTGAGATGGCCGATGCTGTGACCAATAGCCACACGTGAATGCATACATTAAAATTAAATTTTAAATTCTCTCCTCCACCACACTAGTCACATTTTAAGTGCTCAGTAGCTGCACTTTGGATAGTGAAGATTTTTGCATATTTCCATCATGGCAGAAAATGTAGTGAGACTGTCCTGGTCTCTAGGAGACGTCTAAATTTTAATTACCCTGATGGAACAGTCCAAATGTCACTAATGCCACAACACTACTTCTGTGCCTCTTGAGCTGCAAGTTACTGTTCCCAAAGCAACAGAGGCCCTGCCAGCAATGACTCACTCACCTAACTGCCTACCACGAAGGCACCCACTGTCCCAGGCCACATGTCTCTCCAAGTTAAGCAGCCACGCGGGATATGGGTAGATATAGAGGCTAGAAGGTCCAGGAATTAGGAATTCAATTTTCTTGGTCTCACATTAGTTTGGAGCACCCAAGGCACCATTGTAGGCATTTGACATACATTATCTCATTTGGCCCCCTCAACTCTATAAAGTAGACATTCTTATCCATCCCTACCTTACATACAAAAAAACTGAAATACACTGTGGTGAAGTAACTTGCCCAAGATCACCCACCAAGAAATAATCAAATCAAATGCAGAAGCCAGATCTCTGTGACTCAAAGTTGGGGCTTGTTCCATAAGCAGGCAGCCTGCCACCAAGCCTGCTGCATGAGGTTGCCTTCGTGGCTTTGGAGCTAATCACATGATTTCTGGCAGAGCTTGGAAGTGGGAGTGTGGAGCTGAGGAGGGGTGGATACACTGAACAAAGGACGAGAGTGTTGTGAGTAGAACTTCCTGAGCCTTTCATTCATGCAAACGTGTCACCTTGTTGTCATCTGACTTCTTAACTCTATAAGTTCCCAGAAGAACAAGTCGTGTGTGTGTCTCTGTGTGTGTGAGGATGTATAGTGTTAGTACAGATATGTGGGGTACAGGGAAAAGTGTTAGGGGACATGAAACATAAAATAAAAGTATTAAACAAAGGTCTTTTAATATTTCTACGTCGATGTGTCAAAACATTTTGCAGTATTAGGTAGAGTCATATGAATCTGCCATATGTGTAAAAAAAAGCTGAATATTAGCAATTTCCAATGATTCAATCCAATAGGTTTTAGTATGACAACATGATTGTTTTGGGGTCTAGACCTGAATTTAACACAATTCAAGAACGTAGGCTTTAAAACCCCTGTCAGACATGTCTCAGGCACCAACGTGGGACCCTCTGCCTGCAACCCTCATCTGAACTTGGAAACAGGGCAACCAGGTGAGCCTCTGAGCCTTCAACTCTACAGGGGCCCTGCATAATCTAAGCAGAGATGTACAATCCCCTCAAGGAGACTGAGAGGCGGAGACCTGAGGAGAGAACATTAACATGTTTAAAGAAAGAACACAAAGATGAGAAGAGAAGCAGGGTCTTGGTCGATCCTAGAAGTTTGAAAAAGGAGAATCGCAGCCTGCGCCAGGCCAAAAGCTGGCCCCACGCTCTGGGCTGCAGGGCGAGCTCACCTGGCAGAGCTAGACAAACCGGGCTAGGGGGCTATTAAGGTAGCTCAACTTAGCCTGATTCCGTAACCACAGATAACTCAGCTTCTCTTGTGGATTTTTCTTTGGGGAAAGGAATTCCTGCGCTTGGCTAGTCTTCCCTAAAAAACGCAGCAATTTTGTTAAGGTTGTACAGAAACAAGGCGATTCCTGTCCCAGTTTCCCACTGGGGAGCAAGTCGTCTTCTTCCCCTGGCAGTGGTAGAATGAGAAGGGTCGAAATGAGAGCTGGTTCTCCTTTTGTGAGGACCCGGTGTAGAACCCGAGAAACCAAACGTGGTTAGCTGAGCACAGAATTCTTAGGTCAATACCAGGCTCTAGCACTCTGTGACATTTTTCTTCCTATTAAACTGATGCCCACAGTTTATTGAACACATTTAAGCAATCACCACAAGTGAAGCTACCTTGAAATGTTAACAGCCCATATCAAAGACAAAAAGGAAAGTGAAGAAAAGTTTACTCTTGTAACTATAGATGGTCACATGTCTTCTCATACAAATGGGTTAATTCTGACCTACCCAAAACAACTCACTTTAAGATTTAAGTGTAGACCGGACGCAGTGGCTCACGGCCTGTAATCCTAGCACTTTAGGAGGCTGAGGCGGGCAGTCACGAGGTCAAGAGGTGGAGACCATCCTGGTCAACATGGTGAAACTCTGTCTCTGCTAAAAATACAAAAATTAGCCAGGTGTGGTGGCACGCGCCAGTAAGCCCAGCTACTCGGAAGGCTGAGGCGAAAGAATCGCTTGAACCCAGCGGGCAGAGGCTGTGGTGAGCTGAGATCGCGCCACTGCCCTCCAGCCTGGTGACAGAGCAAGACTCCATCTCAAAAAAAAAAAAGATTTAAGGGTAGATAGTTTTTTAAATAATGTATGAGATTTATTTTAGTTATCTTTACAAAAAGACTTTGAACTTTGCAAGAATGATCTCCTTGGGCTCAAATCTGTTTGCTTTGTGATAAATTGCCATTGAAATGTTGAACTAATGTTTCAACATTTTAATTTAACACTTTTAAAACCTCGGTGGCCAAATCATCTCATCTTCGGAATTTTCTAAAAATCTGGAAACCTTAGGGTTTAAATAATGTGTTTCTGTTACGTATTTCTTACACTCAACTGTGATTTTTGCAATTACATTTTTAAAAATATTCATGGGAGAGCCTAGAAGCAGACTTAATCATCCAAACCGTATTCAGAGCCAAAGAACAGATCATTTTTTAATTTAAGATGTTGAGACAGACCTGTTATGAAAATACGCAAAAGGCTTCTCTTTGTTTTTCAGGAAAATGTAAATAAAGGGGCCCAGTGGCTTATGTTTTTTATAATGCCTAACTCCAAAAAATTCAAAACGCAAGAGGATGTTTGAAGTCTGGTTAATATTCAAAAATAACCTCTGAACAGTGCCGTCTTTCTTTGAAAGATGAAGAAAATAAATCCCAAGGAAGGGAGTTGCCTCCGCAGTAATTTCTTAGTGTGGTCTAGCAGGTATCGCCATCATTAACTAGATTACCTGATGGCATCTGGTCCCCAGGCTCTGCCTCCATCCTGGGCCATGCCTCAGCCTCCTCCTCCAAAGATTGCTGCTGATGCTGACGGTGAGACCATGGGTAACAGTCAGCGGACCAGATATGAAGCAGGCAGCCCTGCTTCCCTCTGCTCCTCTCCTCGAATGTGTCTGGCCTCAGCACTCAGACTGTCTGCACAGTAAGACTGTGACGTACTGTCCCAAGAGGTAGGGACAATAATTCAGATAACTGTAATCTTTCTGCATTAACACTGAAGTTGTCTCGCAATCCCACTCCAAACAAATATGGGTTATTTTGAAGCCTGAGTACTAATGGACTTCGGACACCTTAACTTTTCCAGCCCCATGGCAATGTAAAGAGATAATGTGGATAAAGTTCATCAAATAAGCAAATCTGCCAAGCTGTGTTTTTAATGGACGCAAGTGCGTGCGCGTGTGTGTGTGGTGTGTGTGGTGTGTGTGTGGTGTGTGTG
>CM052658.1:114248317-114263912 GCA_028533165.1 Leontopithecus rosalia
GGTGTGTGTGCGTGTGTGGTGTGTGTGTGGTGTGTGGTGTGTGTGGTGTGTGTGTGGTGTGTGTGGTGTGTGTGGTGTGTGTGATGTGTGTGGTGTGTCTGTGTGGGTGTGGTGTGGTGCGTGTGTGTGTGTGTGTACACAGTTGTAGGAAATGAGCAGGACCAGTGTTTTGGTGGTGTGATCTGTGCAGTCACAGGGCCCCCACCTTGGTTTACCGCTCTACCACTGCTGTGTTGATGTTCTTAATAACTGAACAAGGGGCCACCACAACATTTTCTTTTTGCACCAGGCCCTGCAAATGATATAGCCAGCTCTGAAAATGAGAGTCTCCCCTCGGTTCTTGGGACCTTCTAAACCAACAGGTAGAAGACCCAGGCCTTATTATTCCTGCATCCTTCGACTTCAGCTGGATTTTTTTTTTTTGAGACGGAGTTTCGCTCTTTTCACCCAGGCTGGAGTGCAATCACGCAATCTCGGCTCACCGCAACCTCCGCCTCCTGGGTTCAAGCAATTCTCCTGCCTCAGCCTCCCGAGTAGCTGGGACTACAGGCAGGCGCCACCGTGCCCAGCTAATTTTTGATATTTAGGAGAAACAGGGTTTCACCATGTTGACCAGGATGGTCTCGATCTCTTGACCTCCTGATCCACCCACCTCGGCCTCCTAAAGTGCTGGGATTACAGGCTTGAGCCACTGCACCCGCCCTCAGGTGAATTTTTACTCAAAGCATTTATTACTGGCATGTTCTCAAACTAGAAAAGGGTAGCACAGTGGCAATGTTGTCAGACAAAACTGTTGATGATACAGTGATTGTACAGGAGTTATTTGCATTAAGATAAAATATTAGCAAGGCCAGGAACCCTGGCTCACGCCTAAATCCCAGCACTTCAGGAGGCCAAGGGGGACAGATCGCTTGAGGTTAGGAGTTTCTAAGCCTGGGCTGCATGGCTAAACCCTATCTCTATTGAAAATCCAAAAACTTAGCCAGGCATGGTTGTGCACACCTGTAGTCCCAGCTACTCAGGAGGCCGAGGCAGGAGAATTACCGGAGCCTGGGAAGTTGAGGCTGCAGTGAGCTGTGATTGCGCCACTGCCCTCCAGCCTGGGCAGTGGAAGTGAGATGCTATCTCCCTCCCCTTCCCCCCGGAAAGACAGAACATTAGCAGACAGCTAAGATAGTTGTTTCTGTGGTCTGAGGTCAATTCCCTTTTACTTGAGGCTCTACTATATGCCAGGTATTGTTTTCGGTGCTGAAAACACAACAATAAACAAAAGAGACAACAATCCTTGCTCTAATGGGGCTTATCTTCTACTCCGGAGAAATACACAATAAGTTAAGCCTTATAAATAAATCACGTGATCATCTGCAGAAATACAGAGCAGAGAAGAGGCAGTGGAAACGATTTTAAATAGGATGATTGGGGAAGAACTCAATGAGAAGATGGCATTTGAGCCAAGCCTAGAAGGAAGTAAAGGCACATGTACACTGGCTGAGAAACAGTGCAGAGGTTCTAAGGCAGGTATGTGCTATTTGAGGAAGAGCGAAAACAAGAGAGGAAGAAAGAGGGGAAGACGCTGAAGGTATGCATGTACTAGGAGCCCCATCTTGCACAGACTCGTAGGCCACAGTTAAAAACGCGTAAGCCAAGTTTTGTAATGAGAGTTTATAAAAACCCTTAGAAGGGAAGTGATTGAAGGGCTTGGAGCCTGGGATTGATGACCTGGCAAGATTTAACAAGATTATTCTGGCGGCTGCCTGCAGAGGTACAAGGCAGCTAGGATGAAATCAGGAGACCAGACGGAAGAGTCCCAGGTGACTGGCTGGGGAGGTGGTTCAGAAATGGCTAGATTTGGGGTTTATTTGGGAGGTAGAGCCAATCAAATTTGCTGAAAGACAACCACAAACAATAGCAACCTTAACAAAAATAATAAGATCTTTGACCATGTCCTTCAATTAGCGTAGCTTCTCACAGGCTTGGCTGTGGATGCTATCTCAGCCCATCTTCACAGAAACCCTGGGCAAGAATTATCATCCGCATATTTCAGATAAGGAAACCGGGGCTCAGAGAGTTTATGTAACTCGGTGAGAGCTATTAGTAGAAAGATATTCATCTATGTAGACCCAAAACCTTATTGGCACGTTATGCAGGGAAGATGCTAGTTTTCAGCCGTGAACTCAGAAAAAAAGAAGATAAAAGAGAGCAAGAAAAGCCTGATTTGGACTCTGAAATTTCTCCTCTGTTTAGCAGCTAAAAGGGTTGCTAATAATGGGCTAGTGCTGGGGCACCATAATCAACTTTGTGCTAGGAAAATGAAAGATTTCCTACCAGGCACTAATTTAGGAGAAATGAGCTCACCTAGCTCTTTGAAGAATTTTAACAACCACGGAATTGTGCCAGTAGGATGGAACCTGAGCCAGATAGATACTACAGTGGTTTCATACACAAAGGGCCAGACTCCAGGAGCCAGTAACGGCTTCCAGGGGTTGTGGTGAATGGAGGCCTGAACTACCGTGAACTACTCAAATGGCTCTGGAGTTGAGTGGAAGCTTTTGCCCCGGGGGCTGAATGGACTTAGAGATGCATCTGCCATCCCAATGAGAAATGCAGGGGAGGGGTGAGGAACTGTCAGCTGGAAGTGAAGGATGGGCAAAGGGGCTGGGAGTGAGACCTGGGAACCCAGTTAGGAGGGACAGTTGTAAAGCAGCTGGCTCATTTTAGCCAGACTGAAAGTGTCCTCATCAAAGAATGCCTCTGGGATCAGCTGTCGTAAACTGTGGAGGATTGTCACCACGTGTACCCGCCACAGTTCATTGAAAAGTAACTTTGGGAGGCCGAGGCGGGTGGATCACGAGGTCGAGAGATCGAGACCAACCTGGTCAACAAGGTGAAACCCCGTCTCTACTAAAAATACAAAAATTAGCTGGGCATGGTGGCACGTGCCTGTCATCCCAGCTACTCGGGAGGCTGAGGCAGGAGAATTGCCTGAACCCAGGAGGCGGAGGTAGCCATGAGCCGAGATCGTGCCATTGCACCCAACCTGGGTAACAAGAGTGAAACTCCATCTCAAAAAAAAAAAAAAAGAAAGTAAAAGCTTGTCTTTCCCACCTTGGGGGACAAGGAAGAGAATATGCTCCCCCAGAAATAAATGAACTGAGATGATGTTCTAAGGATGATTGCTGCCTCCCCAAACCTAGTGGCATCAAACTACCAAACTGTTACGTTCATGGGTTCCGTGTGCCGGAATCCCGAGTGGGCACAGTGGCACAGTTGTCTTTACTCCCTGACGTCTGGGACCCGGACTGAGAAGACACAAAGGCAGGGCTGAGGGCGGTGATGTGGCCTGACAGCTGTGGACTGGCATCACCTGGAAAATCCTTCACTCATGTCGAGTGGTGTATGGTTGCTGTTGGTTGGGACCTCACTTGGGACTGCTGGCCACTGCACGACCTCTCCACGTGACTTGGGCTTCCTCAGGGTGTGGCAGCCCTGTGGTAGTCAGATTTCTCACATGGAGCTGCACTGACTTTTCTGACCCAGCCTGAGAAACCTTGCTGTCACTTCTGCTGCATTTTCTTGCCTATAAACAAGCAGGTCGCAAGCCCACTTCGACTCAAGGGGAGGGTTACATGAAACCCCCTCTCACTGGGACAAGCATCACATAATTTGTGTTCATGTTTGAAACCACCACAGCAGAGCTTAAAATATCGTGGCATTGGGAGTTGCACTTACCCTGAGGTCTGGGAGAGAGTGGGAAGGTGCCAGGAACGGCAGCAGCTGCCTGGGCCTCCTCCCCTCGCTCATTCTCTGAAACCCTGTGGATTCTGCCCCATCTAACGTGGTGCCTTTGAAGGTGCATTATTTTACTCATGGTTCCTTTGAGTCTACAGCCCCGTTCTCTTTTTCCCTTGCTCCTGTATGCCACAGCAGATGGCGTTCCTCCCTGCCTTAGCACAGTGGTTAGAGCTCCTGCTGCGGAGTGGAAGTCTCGACTCCACGAATGGTAACCGCTGACTGTGGGCAAGTAGAGCGACCTCTTTGAATCTCAGTTTTCCATCGAAATTTCCTATGGTAGTTTTAGAAGGATTAAATGGGATGATGCCTGGCAGAGAAAGGCCACTTAGGAAATGTAAGCTGACCTGATTTGAAACTGATCCAGCATCACTTTATTTTATCTCTTTTTTTTTTTTTTTTTGAGACGGAGTTTCGCTCTTGTTACCCAGGCTGGAGTGCAATGGCTCGATCTCGGCTCACCGCAACCTCCGCCTCCTGGGTTCAGGCAATTCTCCTGCCTCAGCCTCCTGAGTAGCTGGGATTACAGGCACGCGCCACCGTGCCCAGCTAATTTTTTGATTTTTAGTAGAGACGGGGTTTCACCTTGTTGACCAGGATGGTCTCGATCTCTTGACCTCATGATCCACCCGCCTCGGCCTCCCAAAGTGCTGGGATTACAGGCTTGAGCCACCGCGCCCGGCCTTATCTCATTTTTTAAACGATCTTCCTACTCCTTACACTTTTTTTTTTTACATGGGTAAATATATAAGATTTTTTCTTTTTTTTTTAATTTTTATTGCATTTTAGGTTTTGGGGTACATGTGCAGAACATGCAAGATAGTTGCATAGGTACACACGTGGCAGTGTGTTTTGCTGCCTTCTGCCCCCTACACTTTGTCCATAGTCTTGGTGTAAACAGATCACAGTCACACCCTGGCTCATACGCCTACTAGGTTGATGCAAAAGCAGTTTTTTTCAGTATTTTAAAGGCAAAAACAGCGATTACTTTTGCACCAACCTAATAACTGTGGCGCCTCAGGCTGTTTCTTTGACCCTCTTAGCGTCAGCTTTGTTACATGTGTTCAGAAGATAGTATGCGAGTGTCTCGGGAATGGGGTAGGTAAGTGAGATTACTCACATCGAGCAGGGCTCCCGCACCAGGCTCTGGTGATGCCCAATTCCCTTCCTTGTCTTGTTTCAACCCCTACTTCCCTGAAATGAGCAAAGTTCATTCTCCCAAAGATTCAGAACTTTCTCCCCAGCTCCAGCTCGTAAACCTCTCCCATCAATAATCATTCCCAATTTCCCAGTCTCTCACCATGAAAATTCAACTATCTCAGCCTTTTATGAGGGAGATAGTGTGGTCTACCTGATCCTTGAGAAGAAAGCCAGCAAGACAGCTTAGGTTAGGCAGGGGGCAGCCCCGTGTCAGTCACAGTCGGCTGCCTTGCCTGGAGGCCTCGGTAAATATGTCAGCCCCGGGCTGGCTCCAGCCCCCTGGTGGGGAGGCTGACACCCCCGTGCTGGAAGGAACATCCCCCTTACTGTGGGACAGGGACTCAATTTCCAGCCTTTGTGGAGAAGGAGCAAGAGAGGTGATAGTGTCAAATCCTGGGGCTTTCTCACTCAGGACTAAACCGGCAGTGGAGCGGGCAGTGGCCGGGGTGTAAGTCCTTCTCGCAAGGAAGAAAAAGCTTTCAAAAATTCTCCTTCTAAATAGGGTAGGCCTTAAGTGATCCCAGCCTTCTGCGTGGGGTCTTTGCCCAAATATCACAGCCGCAAACATGTTAAACATGTTTCCTGGCAGCCCAGCAGAAATCACTCCCCTCCAATGACTGTCAATTTTCCACCTTCCTTTTTTTTTATTGGAGAAGTTATTTATCGGTGAAAGGAATCTGAAGTATAATTCTGGTGTTTACATTCCTGAGACCAAGTGAGGAGACACAGCCCCCCAGGAAAAGGCTGCCCAGAAACTTGAATGTGCTTCCTCCCTCCTGTTCCTTCCTCCAACTTCTCTTAGAGAACCAGAGGTTGAAGGTGTCATCCTTTTTCTTACATTGCCCCATGCCTGCATGGTTTTATCCACCTATCCCTTCGACAAGCACGTAATGAGCACGTATGATGTGCCTGGCCATGTGACCCATCTTGGGAACTTCAAGATAACTTAAGCAGGATCCAGCCTTCAGGAGGCTCCCTGTGTGTTTGGTGGGGGTGGTGGGATGGCCGAAAATGTCATTGGGCGTTAAAGTGCTGTGGCGGGGCCAGAGAATGCAGCCATGTGGGAGGACCCACAGCTTCTGGTGATGGGTGAGACACAAGTGGGTCTGTGCTACGTGGAAAACAGCAGGAGACTATTTCTACAAGAAAGGGCAGCAGGGACAAGGCATGACACAACATGAGCCTCTGAAGAACCACAGGTCCTTGGGGGCAAGAAGGGGCCAGCCGGAAACTCAGCTGGACACCCTGGCTTTGCCGGAACATGCCATGCCACAGGATCTGGGCTTTCCTCCAACCCTCCAAAGAGCTGCCCTTCCAAATCAGAGCAGCTGGCAGGTTACTTTCTGACAACCCCACCCAGGGGTATGGACCTGCTGTTTCCTCAGTTTCCCCCATCTGCAAAATATAAAATGAATTCTTTTTCCAAGGCCTTGCATGGCCGGGATGAGCTTCACAGAAAGTGTGATGTGGCTTCCAGCTTTCATCTGCTTTATTGGTTCATGAGTGAAAACGTTCATTTATTTTTATGGGACACATGGGCTTGGTGATTTTTTATTATTAAAAATGAAATTCTTAAGAAAAATTCAAAACTTTGGTTTCACAGCTTCCTACAATATTACACTTGGATTCTGTGTCTCTCAGGCAAAGCCAAAGAGCTGAATGACAATGAACCATGTGGGTTTCTTTTGAAATAAAAATGAATACTATTCTCCCCACTCCTCCCCTCCCTATTCCCACAAACAGAGACTCATGACCGTTTCACTTCACGGTTTTCCAGGGAGTTGACACCCAAGTAATGAGCCGGCTGGTTGCTTGAATAAGGAAAGCTGCTTGTGTCAACCTGTGACCACCCAGGATGTCCATTTTGACAAATACTACCCAAGAGGAGGGAAGAGGAGACAGTGGCCCCACTCTCCAACCTTTCCTGGTTGTTCGTACGTTTTAGCCTCAGATCCCAGAGAACTAGGACCTTCTGCTTTTAAACTGAGGCAGACCTGTGTCTGCCTTTACTCTGGCACTGGGATGAGGGATAGGAGTGGATGTGTGGATGCTGTGGTGATGTCAGCCCAAAATGCTGGGAGAAAGACTAGGCTTTGGAAAGAAATGAGCTTGATTGAGAGGTTGGATGGTGTGGGCAGTGATTCTTCAAATGGGATTCATGAAGACCTTGCTTCAAAACAACCTGTGTTGCTCGCTTAAAATGTGGATTCCTCTAGTAACAAACTATAGAAATGATCCCTGAAAGTACTGCAATCTTTGGAGGAGTCAGTGCCTCACTCCAGCAGTGAGTGCCTACTGTATGCGGGACGGTCTCAAGGGGGAACCCACTTGCCGGAGGCCAGGTAGCAGAGGCTGCCCTTGCTGCTGGTTGGAGAGGGAGACTTCTTTTCATTGGTTTTAGTTTAAAAACACAAAGGCCTAAAGAAATACTTATCTTATAATTTTTTTTTTAATTTTTGAGAAATTCATTTAATGAATTGTGCATGAATAAATTCTATACATATAAAATATACATATATAGTTCTATATTTGGGGAGGGGCACTGTCTCTTTTTTCTCATTTTTAAAATGTTGTTGCCTTTATATGTGGTTCAACCATCCAGCTCCCAGCTGGCTAAACTTTGCCTCCAGTGGTCAAAGATGGGAAAATAGTGGGGTTGGCAGGGGACAGGAAATGGAGGTGCTGCCCCAGCATGGGGGGCAGGTCCCCAAGTCCACCCTGCCCCTCCCCCGATGGAGAAGATACCTAATTGGGGGTGTAGGTTTGGGCTCCATTCTGGATTCGATGGTTCCAGGGGAGGGGTGGGTCTGTGCCAATTACTCTGTCTTGTATGTCCGTTCTGCTGCTCTTCAATATTATATCAACGCCAGGAAAGGGGGGTGAAAAGCCTCTTTTATCCCCCAAATAAATTGTCACATTTCGAAGCTGAGGCCTAGCCCCTAGGTTGGGGTGTGTCAATCTCTTCTTCCAAAAAAAGAATGCAGATTCCTGGGACTCCACCTCAGTTCCTGAATGGGGTGAAGTAGAGGAATCTGTGTTTTTCACCAGGACCCTAGGGAACATTACACGATTACTCTGGGTCAGACAGGAGGGAAAAGCCCAGATATCGTCACTCATTAGCTGAATCACCTTGTCAAACCTCAATTGCCTTCACCCATATGATAGAGGTAATTTGTATCAGTGGGACTATCTGTACCAGTAGAACATGGTTGGCCACAATAAACATTATTTCCAATATTTAAACATAATAAAAGCATTCATTCACTCACATAACCAGAAATCCCGAGAGAGTGGTCTTACAGCAGGTAGATTCAGCGTTCAAAGGCTTCGGGAGTCTGTCTGCAAGCATTGTCTCCTTTTGCGGAATTCAGTTGTAGCCACTGAACAGTCCCATGTGTTCTGGTCCAGGACCTTGGCTTCCTATTCCATCTGTGCCGTGTGGAGTGCGTTGTCATTTTGGTAAGATGGCTCAAATCTTTTGTGCATGGAAAATTAGGTAAACACAAGTAAATAAAAAATACGGGGAACTCAGACATGTTCATTCTACTCTCACACCACAGGGCAACCTCACTCTGTGTGAATGGGCAGCTGGCTGCCCTTTTGAGGTTTCCCAGTTGGGGTTAACAAGAATGAAAATCAACACAGACCAGGCCCAAAGCCTCACCCCACCCCGTCTCCACTCAGGGAAGGGCTGAGAGTCAGGGGAGGAAGTAGGAGGAGATCAAGGTAATGAGTCTTGTGGATAAACCAGAAAAGGAACTGTGGGCGGCTCTCTTGGGGAGCCACAAGGCTGGCACTACGCGATAACCAGTCTAGACTGCCTTCCGCGGGCCGAGACAAACGCCCACCCACTGCAGCCTGACCCAGCGGCCCACCCCTTTGCCGTGGCTTCCCAGCTGCTGCCACCATGGAGTTGTCAGGAAATTTGTGATAATTCTTTTTATTGATCGTCTCTATTGATTTTGTCTATGGTGAAAATATACTGCAGACACATTAAGTAGCTATTATAGGTAAATTGTCTTTTAATGAATTGTGCCAACAGACAGGATTTTACAGTTGACCCTAACTGGAACGCAGACTTCTGCTCAGACACTGATGATCACAGAGGAACTAGACGCTAGTGCAGAAGCCAAGCTGACATTGGACCATGGAGAGTCACCTGGATGCCACTGGAACATGCAGAAACCTGCCCGAAGGGACGAGCGGAATAAGGGTGCGTTCTCTTCTCATTAGGAGTTAAGAAAAATCATCATCAAGATCACTATGACTGCACTTCAAAAGCATACAAATGTTTCCATTTTCCCAAACTGTAAATATTTGCCAATTAGTCTCCATATTTCAAAACTCCAGCAAAATAGGTGGGGGGGGCATCACCTTAGGATGAACTCCCTGTCTTGTCCCACATCTTTATTGCTTTTGAGAGACTAGAAGAAAGCAAGACTTTAGCACTTTGTCAAAGGGCTGCTTCTTTCTTCTTCATGCAGTTTTTTGTTTTATTTTCTAAAAAAAAAAAATGTGTGTGTGTGCGTGTGTTTGTGTACGTGCGTGTGTGTGTGTGTGTGTGTGTGTGTGTGTGTGTCTGCATTTTGGCAAAACTGTATTGAGAAGAATCCTTGGAAGCTTCAATCGAGTCTGCCAAATTATAGCCAGTAGCAAGATGTTTTCGCTTTATCACGTCCTCGAAAGAGGGCTTGAAATAGAAGTCACTTCATGGTGGTGCTAGCAGATACTCAGAGTACTCAATTACCAGAAGCGAGACTTTGGCTATTATTGTTTTACAGTGTAATGGGCAAAAATCATCATAAAAATATGCTATCTCTGATGGGAAAACGCTCCCTTGCCAAACTGTTGAAAATTGCGATTTCAATGGTTTGGCAGGAAAAAAAAAACCCTGTATTTTGACAGAAATGAATTATGGCTACAGGCATTGAATACAAAGGCCAATGTCTCAATTGTATCTGAGTTTTTGTTTTAAGGGGAACAATCATTTAGGGCTGGTCACATGATAAAACTGCTCTTTTCTTACACAATCTACGGGAAATAGAGTAGCCCTTCCAATTCTCACTGGCCAACACCCCAGAATCCTGTTGGTACAAATCCAAAGGAGGGCTCCTCTCCAAATCGACAGAACAGGCTGCTGCTTAGATTATGTGGACTGAACACTGACCATAGGCCAGGCTCTGGGCTCACAGCTTTGGTCCTTCTGTTCTTCTGACTCTCAACAGAGCCTCTGTCCCAAGGCTATTTTGCCTCTTGGTTATAAGATGGCTGCCTGCAGCAGTCAGCATTCATATGTGTCCTGATTCCACCCAACAGGACAAAAGCAAGAAAAGAACACTTTCTCCCAACGTGGGATGCAAAGGAGTCCTGTCTGCATGGCTGAGTCAATTCAATCACGAGTCCTCTCCTAAACAATTGCAGATGCCAGGGAAGGACCACAGGCTTCTTCATTTCCATGGCTCAGAACCTCCCTCTGGATGTGGAGACAATGTGGACACCTAGATGAACACCTAGATGGGGCTCTGTTTAGCAATCAGGAATTGGACGTGAGGTGGGCAATCAAAGGTGACTGCCACATGGTCTTATTTAGTGCTTACTATGCAGTGTGCATGATTTTGGTTCATGAAGAAGTTGGAACTTACAGATATTAACAAATGTGCCCAAGTTTACACAGCTGATATGATAAAGTCTGGGTTTGAACCCAAGCACGTTGCATGGGGAAAGCTCGTGCCCTTAACCTCATCACTTCACTGCTTCCTGTTAGTCAGCATTGCAGGGCTGTGCTTCCAATATTTCCTTTATACATGCTTATCTTCTATGCCACCAAATATGACATTTTTCTGTTAGGAATATAAATAGCAGAACTATAAGCCAATGGGATGTAAGGAATTGATTCTGCTCTCCATTATTGCCTTCATGCATCTGTTGCTACACTTAATGTTTGAAGATAGCTATGGTAAAGAATACTTTTCAAAAGAAGGTAAAGCCGTAATCTCACGCAGGTATAAGATGAGCGCATGTTAAGTAAAATGAAGGAAACAGGCAGATGTTTTAACTAATTCGAAGAAGTCAAAGAAGCATAAATTATACGGAGCAAAGGAATGTTGAAACGAAAGCAAAAATGGGACTAAACCAACTTTTTCAGAAAAAGGGAGTGCTGTTCCTCCACTGGACACAATTCATTTCCATGTGTATAGGCAAGAATTATCTGGACCTGAGATCAGTGGTCTGCAATTTCACAGAGCTGTGAAAGAGCTCCCATAGAATCAGAATCTGATAACCTGGAAGGGTGTGCTGTGGACGGTGCAGAGTTTTCCACTGAACCACAATTCCTTCCCTATACCACAAACATTCACTTTCTCACGACTTTACACTTTGGGCTGGATTCGGCTGCGAAGGTCTGCTAGTTTCACCTGAGATCATTCCTGTGGCTATGATCATCCAAAGGCTTAACTGAGCCTGGATGGCCACCCCAGTTGGTACTTGTTCTAAAATTTGTACCCACAGGGTTTTAATTTACAGAAGAGACTGAGTGACAACATGGGGAGGTTAATGACCTTGAGAGATTTTTATTACTTATATTTCTCCAGAGAAGGGGCACACCACATCACGTAGGGACATGTGGCGAAGAACCAGGTTCTGATTTAGAGGCAGAAACTAGAGTAGGCGGGAAGCCTAGCCCTGAGCCTTTATTGAGATTTTTACAAAAAGGCAAGGCAAGATAGAGTCAAAACTTAGAATCACCTCATTTGAACAATTCTGGGGGACTCTGAGACATACAGACTGTCCCTGGTTGTCTGGGCCCCGGGTTGATTTAGGACAGAGGAGATACTGACTTGGTGTGTGGGAGTTAGCTGAAGGGGATGAAGGGACAGCACTTGGCCAAGCAGCCTTTACGTGAATGGCTAACACCCCCAGGAATTTGCTAGCTCTGCAACGGGCAGTGTCTCTCCAGGTCTAAAAGACCTGCAAGAGATCCAAACATCCAAACAATACATAAAATTAAACACATGATTGATACAGTGCTGCCATCAGCTGAGCCACCCCCATGCTCTTCCAGGTGGGCTCTCATTATCCAGTCCACTTCACTGGATGTCAATATGGCAGCTGAGACCCAAGATGGAGGGCAGAAGCTGGCAAGACCTCTGGAGGCCAAGGCTCAGAAATGACACAGTGTCACTTACCCTGCATTCTATAGGTCAAAGCAAGATGCACGGACAGCCCAGGCCCAAGGGGTGGAGAGAGAATCCTCTTTTCCATAAGAGGAGCCACAAAGAATTAGTGACTCACCAAATTTTGTTGGAATTGCTTGTTGATGTGGCCAACTCACACATTCACACACGAAATAAGATTCTTGTGGGAGGAGACTGTGCCTTTTTTCTATTTGCACTTAAGTGCCTGAGATACATCAAACACTAGTTGCCCAAAGCCAATGGATGGGAAGATCATTCAGTTGGATGGAATTAAATGAGCAAAGATAAGGAAGCAAGAAAATACAAGAACTGTTCACTTTCCCAAAGTTGTTCAATTTAGTGTGTGACGGAGAGTAGAGAACAAAAGTCCTAAGAGCCTTGTGTTCGAGACAAAGGACTTGGACTTCGTTCTTGGGAAATAGGGTACCATGAAAGGTCTTTGAGTGAGAGAATGACTCGTACTGTTGCGCCTCTAACATTGCTTAAATTAACGGGTGGCTGGGCTGAGGGGCCAGTTTAATCATTTTGCCACAACAAATACAAATGCTAGGGGACACAGGGGCTTCTTACCTTGCAAGGGATGCAGTCAGTTGTCTTATGTGTGAACTTCTTGTCTCATCAGCTCTGTTGCAGAATGGCCTGAGTCAACTTGATCATTCACGATTGTCCATTTCTTTTTGGTTGATTTCTTTAGCCAAGTCTCTCTCACCCTCAGTAGCCGATCACATGTAACAATGAAATCAAGTCTCTGACCAAATCTGCCTCATGAGGAAGCATTTATTAGCATATAGGCACAAAATTGTCACAGAATCTGCTCATGTAGTTCAGGGAGCCATCGCTGCATGCTTCAGTCATGAAATAGCCTGCTTGAGGGTTTTACTTGGGGCAAAGGCCACCATGCGCTAATGGTAGATCTTAGCTAACATGAGTCCAGTCAGGCCACATAATCCATGTATGTTGTGGCCAAATCTAGGACTGAATGAGAGTCCCAGGCCTAGGGTACCACTTGGGAGAGTGTAGGGCTCTGGGCTTTTCACATTCTTACGCCTCTCATACAGAAACAGAGGTACTCTGCTTTCCATTATTTCCAGTCAACTCACATAGCTTATACAGCACTCCTTTCACAGATGCATGCATGTCTAGTATTATTTATGTTATTTTAAAAATGCCCTGATATATATTTTTAAATAGCTTTATTGAGGTATAATTCACATACCATGTAATTCACCTCGTTAGATCAACTGATATAGATCAAACCATGATCCCTGTAGCTCTCGTGTATTAGTTATCTATTGCTGTTGCATAAAAAATTACCCCTAAACCTAATGGCTTAAAACAACATTTATTATCTCAGTTTCTGTGGGCCAGAAATCCACACAGTTTATCAGGGTCCTCTGCTTTGGGGTATCTTACAAGCTGCAATCAAGGTGTCAGCTGGGTCCATGGTCATCTCATGGCTGGACGCAGATGGATCAGCTTCCAAGTTCACTCAAGTGGTTGTTAGGAGGATTCAGTTCTTCATGCGTTGTTGGATTGAAGGCCTCAGTTTCTCTCTGGCTGGAGGCTGCTTTCGTGGAGGCTCGCCATGTGTATCTCTCCAACATGGCAGCTTGTTTCATCAAAGCCAGCAGGCCTGGAAGGCAAGAGAGAGACAGTACTGGCAAGATGGAAGTCACGATCTTTTATAACCTACTCTCTCAGAGCATCTCAACACTTTTGCTATGTTCTATTTGTTCAGTCAAGTTGCTTGGTCCAGCCTGTTCTCAAAGGCAGAGGATTGCTGCACAAAGGTGGAAACACCGGGAGGCTGCCTGCTATAACTTATACCTGCCCGTGGGCTCTTGACTAGAGTCTTTCAGATGTTAACCAACCACCCTCTACTTTAGGTACAGAAGAAAATCAACACAAGTATTTATCACCTTGAAGTCTATGTTTAAATATTTTAAAGTCAGTTATAGACAAAACAACAAGTAGTGCTACTCTATTTACCCAAGACACCAAACTACATTTTTAAAACTTCCTATTAAAAATAATTTTATTTCTCAGCAGAGTTTCCTACGATCCCCGATCTTTATGTTTATCTTACCAGTTTTAAAGGCCTTATTTCCATGTATGGCTTGTAGAGACGCAGAACAGGTTAAGCTAAAGAAAATTAAATAGGCCAAGTCTTGAAAAGTTGAGTTTTTCTTCTGATTACAAAATCTTTAAATCCACAATAAGGGACAACATGAAGTCACTGAGGTTGCCAAAATGATAGCTGGAAAGGACCGTTGACATTGAGGTCGTTCTTTCTAAGAAAATAGCCCTAAATTTTTGGTCTTTCTTGAGTAGAGGAGGGAAAAAACAACAACAGGATTAATTCTACTAAAAACAATCTACTCTCTCTTTGGTATTAGAAAATATAAACTGTATATTTTGATAAGAAAGAAAATACACTTATTCAGGATGTAATCTTTAAAACCTGACATAAAATTGACAATTTCTGCTGTGTGACTTGGCTAATGCAGTAAAATCATCTTTGTGTAGATGAGCTCCAAGCAAATCTCCTATGAGCCTGCATTACAAAGGGTGACAGAAGAGGAGATAATGGACTCTCCCCCCTGCACAAGATTGGGTTTCCTGGAATCAGAGGACATGTTATCCTTTGCTTTATTCAAACATGACTTGGACAAAAAAATTATTCTTGGGGTACAGAAACCACAGAAGGCTTTCGGATGGAACACACTTTCAAAAATTAAATGATTCCAATCTTGCAAAGTTTCCGTTGGATTCATGTCCTTATAAAAGTCATTTTTACTCAACTTGGTAATTGGAAGGTCATATCAAAGTGAACAGACTGCAAACTTGTAAATCATGTCATTAAGCAGTCAAACTTATACAATTTCCCATTATTAAGAGAAGGTATAGCCACTCGATGTTGTCGGTAAAATCATTTTTTTCTAAATGCAGCAACAAACAATAGAAATTTGTAAAATGGCTAAAATGAAAAACAAAACAATTCAGATCCATCAACTCATGGTAGGAGAATAATACTGTGACATAAGACAACAGTAAGACGAAGGCTTCTGTTTCTTTTGGTGTAATTGTAAGCGTCTTGATAAATGTCAGATTGTCTATTGAATAAAATCCATGTCAACCCGTCACATAAAAATACAAATTTTTTTTTTGTAATCTCATGAAGTCAAGGCATTCCCTGGGCTTTGAGCTTATTCCAGTGAGAAACAAAAAGATCTTTATGCAGCTATTCATTTTGAGGTATAAATAACCAGAATCCCAGATAAGAAAATTATATTTACAGCCTAACTTTATTATTTTAAAATTGTTGTTTTTCTCCTTAGCAGGTCAGCTGACTGCGGATTGCTGGAAATCCCTGCTCATTTTATCATGCCTGGGTCAGCAATATGTTCTTGGCT
>CM052658.1:114264412-114278563 GCA_028533165.1 Leontopithecus rosalia
GTGAGAAACAAAAAGATCTTTATGCAGCTATTCATTTTGAGGTATAAATAACCAGAATCCCAGATAAGAAAATTATATTTACAGCCTAACTTTATTATTTTAAAATTGTTGTTTTTCTCCTTAGCAGGTCAGCTGACTGCGGATTGCTGGAAATCCCTGCTCATTTTATCATGCCTGGGTCAGCAATATGTTCTTGGCTTCAGAAACATTGATGTTGAAAACTGAACATCTGGCCTTCCCTTTCTAACCCCCCTCTCCCATTTCTCCCCCAAATAATCAGCATTTCCTCCTTGGCTTCCCTGGCTTGAGTAGCTTTAAAAACTTGAATTCGGTGTATATTATGTTAGATTTGTCTGGTTTTGAGCTACTCTGATACTGCTTCCAGTTCCGAAAAGGTCTCAGCAGTGCCATTTCTGTTGTTCCCTTTTATAAACCACTTAAAAGAAAGATGAAATGTTATTCTGATGGGTTGGATTAATTGGTCACTAGTAAAAGAAATTATATCACTGCCCAAGATCAGAATCCTATTTCTTTCCTCTCACCTACTATGGATATTTTTAAAGCAGACCTCAGTGGAAATCTTCCCATAATGACATTCTAGACCTGAAGCTTATTATTATTCTGGACCTGGAACTGAATGCAAAATGCAATGTGTATGTGGTATGCATGTTTTCTTTTACTTGACTTTAATAAGTTTCTGAAAATTATCTATAAACTTAATATTTTAAGAACCACATTTCTAAGCCAAGAAGATTCATCAGTTACTCTGTATAACCTGCCCCCCCCCAAATTTCCTCCTTGAAGCACTGCTAATTTTCACACAGTGTGAGGGTTACTGCTGACTATAAACTCGTCGGGTGAAACACAGAGAAGCAGCAGATCCAAAGTGATCCCACAGCATCCCCAAATGCATCCAAAATACCGGAGTGCAGGATGCAACCAGGATTACTTACTTGAATTCCGTTTGGATCCCCGTAATTCCATTATTTTTAAAAACAAGTCATTCTTTTCTTTATTATAATGAAACATTCTTCAATAATTCTTGCCTCTCTGGTGGAAGATGCTTTTGAAAAGCAAGACTTTGGTTGTATATTTTTTCTGGATTCTCTAGCAATATGTTTTGCTGCAATCATTGAAAAATATCATGCTCTCTCTGGGGTCTTCACAGTCAATGGTAACTAAACATTTGATTGGGAAATATACTGTCTGTGGACTTTTTTAGGGTCACTGAGATCTGAACAGAACCCAGTAGAATCCACTTCTGATGTTTCTCTTTAAAGTAGGGCTGAGAATGGAAATAATGCTTTTCTAAGTGCAACTGAACTTCAGCTTTGAAGAGATGCTATAGATTTCTGAGGGAGCAAGGGCATGTGTCTGGAACCCAGCACCTCCATGTGGTTCACAGCTTCTAAAATTTATCTCATGTGTTTAAGGTTTTTTGTGTAAATTTAAGGGACTTCACGTTTCCAGCCAGTGTGTTAACACTTAGATTAAGACCATACTTACACACCTTTTTCTTATTTATAAACAATTAAATGATGTACTGACAAGAAAACTTACTTTAATTACAGTGCTGACAAAAAGATACTGGCAATGTGATAACTGCTACTATAAAAATATCATTTTTTATACTTCTAACCCTTTAAAAAGGCAATGTCTTTTTTTTTCTCAAGGCAAGACTCTTGGAACCACTCAGTGAGTATATATTGAATATTTTACTTTCTTTTTTCTGTGAGACAGCAAAAATTTCATCCAAATAGAACCATGCTTCTACCACATAAATCACTCAGAAAATCTGGTAACTTTCCATGTGATTCAGTTACATCCTTTAAGTCTCACAGGAGAATTTACTTGCTTTTGGCGTATTTCACCATATTAGGAGGAAAAGCAGTATCCTGGGATGTGGTAGTTAATGAGAATGGGCCAGAGGCAGATGTCCTAAGCCAGTTCTGTTAGCTTAGGCATTTTCAAACGGCGTTTCTCTTGGTCAAAGTTCCTCAAGAAGTTTCTTTTGTCTTCCATATTCCCTTAGGTCCCCCACAATGCCTTTAAAAGGACAGACCCTTTCCTTTTATGATTAAATATAAGATTTAGATGCAGAGGAAAGTTAACATGTTAAATGAAACCCAGCCTTACCTAACGCCAGAACGGATGGGTTTGAGGGCACAGCAAGAGATGCAGGGAGAGGAGAAGAGGGCAAGACACTCGCTGGGAAGTGGAGGGGCTGAGAGAAACAAAGCAAGTTTTCCCACTTCTCAATTTTGCCCGAGGCTGGCTCACATGTTAGTGAATTCTCTGAGCTGAGATAGAAATCCACCTTCTGGAGGCCGCTGCTGTTTTATGGGTTGTGCAAACTCTAAACAACTTTAAACCAGAAGACCTTTGCACCCTCCATCATTTTGTTTTATTATATAAATATTAATGTGCAATGCCCAGGAAAGAGGTGTCCTGTGTCCTAAGAAGACTCACAGTTTGTTCATAGATGCTCAGATGCTTTCAAGAGACTGTTCTTTCAAGTGAATAAATGGGATGGAGAAAGGGAGAGAAGGGGACAAACTCAGAATGCCATCCAGTATAAATTATACTGATGCCACAGTGAAAAGAAATAGCATGTCTGGAAGACTTCACGTATTCAAGTCAACAAATGACTAAGTGTTGTAAATATTTCCCAGGTCCGTGGGCTTGAGAGTAAATTTTAAAAATTGTATTGGGGCTCTCTGCCAAAGGTAGCAGAGGTCTAGCCTCTTCCAGGATCAGACCGGTCACTGGTCATCTCCACTCCTGGAAGAGTTTCAAACATCTATACTTTCAGACTGGAGGAAATAAGGTAAGGAAGGAAACGAAATAACGTTTCAGTGTATGGCCTCTTACTCCACCCTCTTGAGCAATCGTAGTTGTTCCTGATGAGACCCCTTCCCCTTTTTTTTTTTTTTTGAGAATTTCTTCAATAGAAAATTTTTCATAGCAGAGCTACAGAATTTAGAGAATTTCTACATATACGCTTGATCTCTTTTGAAACTCGATAGACCTGCTAACAGGGAAAAGAAGTAAAGTATCGCATTCAGTCTAACGCAAGGGTCCTTGGATCACCTAACCCAGATTCCCGAGGGCTCGTGCTGAGGCTCATTCTTCCTTAATTCAAAACATGGACTCCGTCTTGAAGTCTGAATGTGAAGGCTCAAGTTAGATAATAAGGTGCCACTTGTTTAGGGAGAGAGACAAAGCAAAATAGAAGAATGTGGATAGATACGGAGGCATGCCAACGTGGGCCCTGTGCTAGTCCCCTGAGTGTAGTTAGGCGAAATACTTAAAGCCAGCCTCTGTGGCCTGAGCCTAGGCTGCCAAACTGGCAGATAATTGCTCCTTCAAAAGTTAGTGCTTAAATTAACTGCCCCCATCCCCAGCGCAGCCCCAGGTGCTGCAAAAACTGGATTAATCTATGGTATTTTTAACCCCCTACTTCGCATGCATATTTAAATTCTGGGGCTCCAAGCCAAAATTCCCCAGTGGACCACCTTATCCTTTGTTGATTGAAAAAATAAACAGTTCTGTGGTTTGGAGAGGGCCTCTGTCACAGAAACATCTTTGATGCTGAGGCTGCTTTAGGGATACATTTCCCGTGTCTTCCATGAAGTCTAGCACAAGACAAACTCAAGGACCTCGAAAAACAAAGGAGCAACCAATAGTCCAATAGTCCGGACCCAAAGTGTTTTCTGTAAAGATGATTGACGGGTAAACTCCCGTGACTCAGGCTAAATCCAGGCATGGTGAGAGGTTTGGGGAGTAACAGCCTATGCATTCAACACTGCCCAGAAGTCAGAGCCCAGCACGGTGGGGTGTGACCAACGCATGCACACTGGGCTACCGCTTCGCCTCTCTTGAAGCGGTGACGGCTTATGAAATTCTAGCTGCTACTGCTGATTCAGCGGAAGGGGCCCATGGAATGTTATTGCCAACCTATTATTTCTCCATTAATTAATCTATTCCCACCATGGATCGTGGGAAAGAAAAGTTTATCAATATTGCATTTGTTTTTACTTGGTTTGAGAGGCGGAGGGAAGCTTGCATGTGCCTATAACACAGTTATATTTCATTGACGGGTTTTAAATAAGCATGAAGACCTAGCGGAGTGTTACTTTCCCCTCTGCAAAGGATTTTCTTCAAAGGGGTGACGGACGTACATTCTCAAGGTGTCTGCCTAACACCTGTTGACTTCTGTAGGGATGGCACTGTGTCTGAGAGGCCAAAGAAAAGGCCTAGAGCCATTTAGCCAATTTGTGAATGCACAGAAAACGCTATCAAAGGAAATTTAAAGTGCTACTCAAGGGAAAACACAAATGCAAAGAAAGTGAGATAGATTTATTGCTGCTAGGGAAAAAGTGTGAGTGGTCTGGACAGAAGATGCAGCCTGTCACTCATTCCCTTAAGCCAGAGCCTAATCCAGAGAAAGGCCTTGACTCTCTACAATTCCACGAAGGCTGAGAGAAGTGGGGAAACTGCAGAAGAAAAGTTTAAAGTTAGCAGAATGAATGAATGAGGAGTCACTTCTTACTAATGAGCAAAGAAAGTGGTTTTCTGAGATAAGATTCATTCCTGGTGAAGATGCCGGGAACGTTGTTGGAATGACAACAGAGGGATCAGAATATCAACACAGTGGATGAAGCAGCGGCAGGAGATGAGAGGACTCATTCAAATTTCGAAAGAAGTTTTACTTTGAGTAAAACACTAACCAACAGCCTAACATGCTACAGAGAAATCTTTTCTATTAGAAGAGTCAGTCAATGTAGGAAACTTCATAGTCTTATTTTATTTCCCATCAGCAAAAAGATTACAACTGGCTGAAGCCTCAGATGATTATTAGCATTTTTAACAATAAAATATATTTAGATTTAAAGGAAAGAAAAGACCTAGAGCCAGCGAATGAGACACAGGCTTTATTGAAGAATTACCTATAGGGTGGTCCAGAAGCAGTGGACTAGGCAGGAAGACTCACTATCATTTGCAAAAAGTATGCAGAATATACAGCATTTTGGCTTTGAGCAGCCTCTGCTTAGCAACTTCCATTTAACCCAAAACAAGGGGCCTTCATCCCCTGGATGGCCTACATTTCAAGGAACAGGCCAGAGTTCAGATGTTCTTCATAGGGAAGAAGTGAATCTCCAGATTGGCCACTCCTGTACTCCTTAGCTCAACTGAAACAAAATTCTTCTTAGATCATTCTCTAGGTTTGCCTAAGTTATTGCTGTCAGGTGCATCTGCCATACGCGCTGTAGAGGGAGACACTTTAATGTGTGGTAAATAAGAAGCATAGTTATGTTAGACTCTACATCTGGATGGACCAACCTGTTAACAGACCCACACCAAGAGCACACAGTCCAGTGTGCTGGCTAAAAGCATCTGTGCTCAAGTCAGGCCGCCTTGGGTTCAAATCCTGACTCCTGCCACTTAGGTGGGTGACAGTCTTCAGAGTGTCTGAGAAGCAGACCCCAAGGCAAAGATTCAAGTGATTCATCAACAAAGAACTCCACAGGGAAAGGGGTGAATGTCTGAGAAGCTCACTAGAGGAGAAGAGGTGTGATTTCAGTTGAAGGCCAGTCCTAACCTGATTCTCAGGGAGCTCAGAAATGTACATTGCACCCCAGAGAAGCTGGTCTTTTTTGGGTACTTCTTCACCATTTAGTCATCAGCTGGTGGGCAGAGGTTTAGCAATCAGCTCCTGGACGCTTAGGTACAGGTGAGGCGGCCACAGTGGCCCATAGGCAAGTCTTTGAAGAATTTTGTACCATAAGCCCTTGGCAGCAAAGCACACAGAACTGGGGCATGGGTGCAGAGAACTGGCGATCATGACCTCACAGGCTCTTGACAGGGGTACCAACGGTGTTAACTGTTGTGAGTATGGACACACTTCCTAATTTCTCTACACCTAAGTTTCCTTCTATAGAAAATGGGAACGGGGCCGGGCACAGTGGCTCACACCTGTAATCCCAGCACTTTGGGAGGCCATCCTGACCAGGTGGATCACGAGGTCAGGAATTCAAGACCAGCCTGGCCAAGATGGTGAAACCACACCTCTCCTAAAAATACAGAAATTAGCCAGGCGCAGTGGCAGGTGCCTGAAATCCCAGCTACTCGGGAGACAAGAATCACTTGAACCGGGGAGACAGAAGTTGCAATGAGCTGAGATCACACCACTGCATTCCAGCCTGGGCAACAGAGTGAGACTCCATGTCAAAAAGAAAGAAGAAGAAAGCAGGGGTATTTGTATTAACTTAAGACAAGTGTAATAATGAAATGGAGATGCCACAGGTAAAATGCTCAGAACCTGACACAGAGTAATGGTTCAATTAAACATTGCCCCTGATATTCTCCTGCTGGACTATGAACTCCACGAGAACAAGGAGACCATCTTCTTCATTATCACTGTGTCCCCACTCCCTAGAAAAACGCCAGAGACAGAGGATGCACTCAGTAAATATCTGAACAGCTTTATGGTAAGAAAAACAACATAGGGTTACATAAGACTTTGTCAAAGACAGAGAAGTCAAGTCAGTTAGAATGGGAGAGTAACCTCATGGCTGTTCAGAAATTCCGTATTTGACAATAGGCAGAAGCAGAGCTTTCATGTGGGAAAGGATAAGTATATGAAAGCGATCATTGGGACTTACTGAAAAACACTTCTATTAGCAAAAATCAAAATCACTTTTCTCCAACTTTACAGAATGGACCAGAATAGAGTCTTCTGCACTGGCTTCCTGAACTGCACCCACAAAGATCAAAGCAGCAGTTTGAGCAAGCCTTAGAATCCAGGAAAGACTGCCCAGTCCAGCAGCTCTTACTTTTTCTGATTCTAGGGCCTTCTTATGTTCTTAAAAATTACTAAGGACTCCAAAGAGCTTAGTTTATGTGGAGTATAGCTACCAACATTTTCCATATTAGAAACTGAAACTGAGAAAAATTTTAAATATTAATTACTTAACTGCAAAGTAATAATAATTACATGTTAAATAACACATTTTTAAGAAAAATAGGTATAGTTTTCAAAAAAAAAGTAAGATAATAATAGTGGCATTGTTTTACATATTTTCAAACTTCTTAAACGTCTGCCTCAATAAAGACAGCAGGATTCTCCTCTCTGCTTCTGTATTACTTACTTTGCAATATGTTGTTTTGGTTGAAGTGTAGAAAGAAAATCTAGCTTCACACAGTTAATAGTTGGAAAAGCAGAAATATGCTCCAATTTTTTTCACATAATTTTGTCTTTGATTATACTCCAAAACTCTACACACATTAGTTTTCATAAAGGTGAGTTGCAGTATGGAATTTGAAACCAGGTAATTGAACATTTTATACTCAATTACATTAAATCAATTGCCTATCTTGCATTTTGGGTTTATTATATTATCCATGCATGATTTTATAACATAATACATTAGAAGATACTACACTGAGTTATGCAAATCTTCCCAATGTTGACACTTTTCATTTATAGTATTTTTAAATCCCATCTATAAATAATGCCACTGATCGTATCAGAAAACTCTTTAAGTATTGAGAAACTTTCAAGCTCAGAGTAAAAGATAAAAGTTCTCCAAATTCAATTTTCAATTGAAAGCTCAAATTTGCCCTGTTGTAATTACCCTTGAGACTGAGAAGCCATCCCTGACCCTCCCAGGCTGGGTCGGGGACCCTCCTGGAACAGCATCTCTTCCTGGCCTCCAGCACAGCACTTGCCACATTCTCTTGAGATTATCTGCTTTTGCCACTGTGTCTCTCACTAGACCATGAGCTCCTTCCAAGCAGAATTATGTCTTCTATCTCCTTGTCCTTAGTACGTCACACATAAACATTACTCGGAGAGGGAATGATTGAATAAATCCCTAGGAATGATGACTTCGGTGGCTACAGAAGTCTGTCTCACATTCCCACACAGGAGATTTTGTTATCGCATAAATCCTATGTATTATTGAAAATGAAAGCCAGGCTGAAGCTGCCTTACAAACATAGATGATGGGCGATGCACAAACACACCAAAGAAATAAAGGTCTGTCTTCCTCTGGGGCAAGGGCCCAGAATCAAAAGGCCAATGGAAGCAGGGACAAAAGACGACTCCGTGAGGTGCAGCAGAGGGGGTGGGTCACATATGGGACATGGAACCATTTCTGTGAGAAGGGAATAGAAGGAGCTTTGAAAGGAAGCAGAGAAAACAGAGAATGGGAAACACAAGTCCAGCCAGAAGGACGGAAGAAAATAGGAGACAGCAAGCCTAAAGGACGGCAGAAAAGTTGAGGAAGGAAAGAATAACTAGATCCCAGCGCTTGCTCAGCAGCTTCGGACAGAACAAGGGCAGAGACAGTGAGGGGAAGTGGGTGTGAGCCCAGCAGGTGGACAGCAAAAAGAGTACTTCGAAATATTTTCTGTTTCAAATTGGACTACCCCCTAAATTCCTCACAGTCCCGCCCCACCTCCTGGCCCCAAATTCATGTTTACTTGTGCAATAAAATTGTGTCTCTGGATTTGTGTCACTGGAGAGAAGGCCTTCCCTTCCCCAAATATTTTTCTACTCACTTTCAAGAAGCCCTGAGTGACCTCTTCTGCAGGACCCGACCACATCTGCAACCATCTACGTTTGGTCCACAGTGATTTTGTGTATTCGTCCTTTGTGTCCAGGACCTAGTGGTTATACCGAAGACTTTATTCCCAAGCCCTACCTGACAACACAACAAAGCTAACATCAAGGCCAGGCGTGCTGGCTCACGCCTGTAATCCCAGCACTTTGGGAGGCCGAAGCAGGTGGATCACGAGGTCAAGAGATCGAGACCATCCCGGTCAACTTGGTGAAACCCCGTCTCTACAATACAAAAAAATTAGCTGGGCATGGTGGTGCGTGCCTGTAATCCCAGCTACTCGGGAAGCTGAGGCAGGAGAATCGCCTGAACCCAGGAGGCGGAGGTTGCGGTGAGCCGAGATCACGCCATTGCACTCCAGCCTGGGTAACAAGAGGGAAACTCCGTCTCAAAAAAGATAAAAAAAAAAACCTAACATCTAGGATGAGTGAAGGAACAACGAAGCAGACGGTCTATAACCAGCGTGTAACACTATTGTGTGAGTCGGTGTTTTCTGATGAACATCTGTTCCATAGGATGTTAATAGCCATGGCATGAGAACAAGCTAGGGACACTCAGGGTTAAAGAAAATTCAAGAGGCCTCTTTACTGCAGGGATTTTCAAAGGTAATCTTCAAACTGGGAAGACAGCACACTGTATTTCCCGTGTATTTACAAGCAAGATCTTTTTTGCTGAGCAACTATCTCTCAGAACAAGTCCCTGAAAACCACAGTTTGGAAACATTAGTATAAACTCTAATGGCAGAGAGAGGGTCTGTGAGGCCTCAGAAGCTCCTGGAAAATAAGTATTGATATATGTATTTAAATATTTTAATATAAATATTAAAAATAATTTCTAACAAGTGTTAAGATACTTCTGTTCTTTTGGGCTCCCTTCTGCAAATTTCCAATAATCCATTAACCTAGAGTCAGTTTTTCAGGTTAGCTTATTACTGTCATAGACCAAGGCAGAGATGAAGTCCGAGGCTGGAAAATGTCAGAGGGAGTTCCCCGTGCCAGGTGCACTGTCTCCCAGATGCCTGCACGGCTGGCTCTCTTTCCTCCCTCAAATCTCCTCAAACCTCATCTCTTCATCAGGTCCTTCTTTGACTGTCCAATCTAGAATTACAGACCCACTCCCCAGTGCTCCCTCTACCCTTTCTCTGCTGCACTGTTTCCATCCTACTTCTCAACATCTAACATACTGTATAATTTGGTTATTTATTTTGTTTTATTACTGTCTGCCTCTACCAGAATGCAGGCTCCATAAGGGCAAGAATTTTCATCTTTCTTGCTTACAATTGAATCTCCAGCAATGTCTGGGGCACATCAGCCACTCCATAGATCTTTGTTGAGTGAATGAATAAATGAAGGCAAGAAAGAAGGAATGTGGGATTTTCATTGAGGTTGCAGAGCATGTTTCACATTTCTTTGTGGCTTCCCTCCATCCTTCAGCCACTGAGCCTCTGGGTATCATCAGGCCAAGCAGTCACGGAGATCACATTCTGATCCTGTGACACTGCCCCAGCTCCAGCCCTCTCAAGCCCTTGGTGTTTGGTATCCTGGAGGTGAAACAGCAGAAGCCTTTGCGTTTCCAAGGCTCTGTCACTCAGCGACACCACAGAGCCACCTACAACAGACCAGCTTGCGAAATTGTTAAGGGGCCTAAGGATATTATTTTCATTTCCACGTAAACATAAGTGATCAGATACAAATGTAAAGCTGCTGCTCTGGAAAATAACCGTCAACAATCAAGGGAATGTGGCACAGTTTCCTTAACACTCCCCAAAATACTCCATATTTAGGGTATGTGCTAATTTCTCTCTAAGTAACTCTTTGTTTTCCAACATAGTCTCACTCTGTCACCCATGCAAATGCAGTGGCATGATCTCAACTCATGCAACCTCCACCTCCTGAGTTCAAGCAATTCCCCTGCCTCAGACTCCCAAGTAGCTGGGATTACTGGCACCCACCACCATGCCCAATTAACATTTTAGAATATAACTCTTTTGTATTTAGCTAATGTCTTTGTGGGACATATTTAAAAACATAAGTACTGAATCAAAATTTATGAACCCTTTTAAGCCTTTTAATATATAGTTTGAAATTTCTTCCTAAAGGAAAGAGTCAAGGAGAACACATCATTTTGATGCAATGAATATGTTAACTTCATGTAGAAGAATACCAGCATTTTAGGAAGGAATAATTTCCTTTGAGAATATAAAGCCCTTATGTTATTCACTGTTTAATCCCTATAGCTTGGTACATAACCGATACTCAATAAATGTTTGTTGAATAAATGAAGCAACACTGATGAGTTTTTATTGAGTTTTTTTATCAATTTCTGTACATGGCAATTTTTAAAATTCCAAATTTTTTCTCATTTTTATTTTACCAATATTCTCTTCATCAAAGTCAATTCTTTAACGTTAGGTTGCATGACCAACTTTTGATTAATCAACAAAGATTTTCTTTCTCTGTTAATTAAGCATTGCAAATTAAAACCATTGTTGACTACAAATTTTATTCTGTGATTATTTGTTTCCCTCAAGTCCAATTTCCTGAAGTCAATTATTCAGATTCACATTTTGAAAGATGTTTTTTTTCCATCGATTTTAGTCAAAGCAGTGTTACCATGCATAGCTTAACTATGAACAATTGTATTTTATTTTGAGTATTTCTTACCTAAGTTAGTCGTTTCTGGTGAATTTTTGTAGTTTTTAATCTTACAAACAATAAGTGACTTTTTGGGCAGTTAATTATATAACACCTATTTTATATGTTTTTAGTAATATATAGTATGAATTGAATAACAGTTTTTATTTTATTAAACTGTCATAAAATTGTGATTCCTCTCAGATAGTGGAAGGTTGTTCTCTTATGAAAGTACCCTACACTCTCAAAATCTTCTCTTGACTTTGATGAATTCTGAAAGATGCTATGGCAAAGTCAGCATATCTTTGGGTAAAAATGGTACGCGTGCAAACACTGGGATCAAAATGTTCTGTTTTGGATTAGAAGAGGCTCAATGCAAGACGTTAAAATTCAGTTAGGCATGGAAGAATAATTAAGATTTCCTGCCCGAACGAAGGAATACAGATGGTTTTCATGCAGCTACTTTGCTCCATAACTGTGGCTCCACCATCTGACCAGGTGGTAGTCTGATTCCACCCTTCCAGTGCATTTTCACTCATGTTTATACATTTTTCATCCAAATTTTGCCAACACTGACAAATCATCTTCTCATAAAATCTTTCTTGGATGAAATGTGTTTTCTGAATCAAATGCTATTAAATCATTTTACTTCTCTAAAATTATATACCACACATTTAAACTTTTTAAAATATTTTTTTCATTTTCATTTTTGTTTTGAAGTTTTATCAGATTATTTTCCCTGTAAATTTTATGATTTTGTGCAGCAAATTTTTTTCAGTGTATAAAGAAAAATGGTTTAATTGACTCAGAGGTCAGCATAGCTGGGGAGGCCTTAGGAAACTTACAATCATGTCAGAAGGCACCTCTTCACAGGACATCAGGAAAGAGAATGAGAGCCAGCGGAAGAAATGCCCGACGCTTATTAAACCATCAGATTTTATGAGGCTCAGTCATTATCATGAGAATAGCATGAGGGAAACCACCCCCCAAACCCCCCATGACTCAATTACCTCCACCTAATCCCACCCTTGGACACCTGGGGATTATGGAGATTATAACTCAAGGTGCGATTTGGGTGGGGACACAGAGCCAAACCATACATTTTTAACTGAGCTACTTTTTTGTGCTGGGCACTGTTCCAGAGGCTGGGATATAGGAGTAAATAAGCTGAATACAGATTCCTGCTCTCACGGAATTTAATACTGAATCATAAATCAGGGCTTTGTTGTTGTCTACAAATAATTTTAGTGTAATAATCCATGTGAGTTTTCCACTTGAGGCCACTATTTCTAACAAGTTCAATGTTTCTGCTCCAATTTTACTGATTTAATTTTGGTTAAGAAGACTTGATTCTTCTATCAGCTATGTTTGTTTGTTTGTTTGTTTATTTGTTTATTTGTATCTTGCCATGTGTAATTTTAGCTCTGGACAGTTTTATTTTATGTGGATTATTTCTAACAAGTCTATTTTTTTTCCTGAGCCAATTTTTGCAGTATCCAATATGAGCAACATGATATGATCCTTTAGATGATTTTCACTGATATCAAGTTTTACCACTTGCAGATCGTAGCCATTGTCAGTTTTATTTTGTGTTGACGATTTCTGACAAGCCAAAATTTTCTCGAACTACTTAGTCAAAAAGCCCTTTGAGTTAAATTTGCAGTGTCAAAACTTGAGAGTATATGTATTTTTAAATCCCTATCAAAATAGTCTGATTTTTGTGATTCTAGAATTCTTATTTTGAAGGAATGGAATGAGAAAATAAGAGGAGTCATGGATGTTTGCAGTGCACTTCTTAGATTTTAATGTGTACGTGAATAATGTGAGCTCTTGATAAAATGCAAAGCCTGATTCAGTGAGTCTGGGTAGAGCCTAAGGCTTGGCATTTTCAACAACTTTCCAGGTGATACCGATACTGCCAATCTACAGGCCAAATAGGAATAAGCTAGAGCGGGTGCTTTGAGGTTCAGCAGGCCTGGGTTCTAGCCTCTTGCTGGCTGTCTGATCTTGAGGAAGTTACTTAACCTCTGAATCTGTTTTTTTCATTTGTAATGGTAATAATGTTATCTAAGAGAGGTGTTGCCAGGAGCAAATCAGATGAGTTATATAAAATGTTTACTAGGTACTAGGTATAGGACCTGGCACCTAGTAAATGATAAAGGTAACTAACCTTGTTAACTTATGGGTGAAAGTACACAGCATGTTCAGGGAATGAATGGTAAGGGGTTTGATGTGGTTAGGAGTCTGGCTACTGAAAGTGTGGTCTTTGGACCAGCAGCATCTGGGAGCCTGACAGAATTGCAGAATCTCAGACCCCGCCTCAGACCTACTGAATAAGGATGTGCACGTTAACAAGATCCCCTGGAGATTCCCAGGCACCTTACAGTTGAAGAAGTGCTGGCACCATATTTATTTAAAGACAGAGAGCTCAAGGCAACTCTGGAAGGGCAAGAAAAAACAGATAGTAAAGGAGCTGACTTACCTACAGGACCCAGGGGAGGGTAGGAAGTGTGGGTATTTACCACTCCACAACCCTCTAGAAACAGTTCAAAATCCTTTTGGAGGGTTTCAGAGTGGTAAATATCCATACTTCCCCCTCTCCCCCGGGTCCCCTCCCTCCCTGTACCTTGTCCCCTTTCTCCCCAACCTCCCGTCAGTCATTGTAAATCAATCAAGGTTCCTTCCAGCTCAGCCTCTGTTCATCCTCATGATCCTTACTAACAACTAACACAGTGCCACAGGCAAGGCACTATCCCCCAACTAACACAGTGCCACAGGCAAGGCACTATCCCACAACTAACACAGTGCCACGGGCAAGGCACTATCTAACAACTAACACAGTGCCATGGGCAAGGCACCCTCCAACAACTAACACAGTGCCACGGGCAAGGCAC